>JARFXV010000891.1:377500-725343 GCA_031761425.1 Cosmopolites sordidus
ATATATATATATATATATATATATATATATATATATATATATATATATATATATATATATATATATATATGTATATTATAAAAGTGATAGATTACAAAGTAAAAAATCGTTTTATTCCATTTTGTAGATAGTTTCCCGTACAATGCTAATTAATTTAGATACAATGAGATCAATCCTCTTATCGAACTCCTCTCGCCATGCAAAAAAAAACCGAGAAAAGAAGAGGTATATCAAATTCAAATATTTGATATGGTGTAATAGCAATAATAGCATCAAATCAAGATTTTATTTCAATTTTTCTGCCAAAGGCCTGCATTAAAATGCATTTCTTGTTTATTCCTTCCTATTAATAGAATAGCAAGACATTTTTGAAATAGAAATGTCAATATTAAGCCTTGATTGTCAACAGCAACAACTTTCATTCTTTAGTGTAAATAATTTATGATTTTTTTTTAAAGAAAAATAGACATTAGATTATTTAATAAATATTTATTAAAAGAGCTATCAAAACTTTTAAATATCAATAAATATGCATTATATAAGCTATTCAGTAATATTAAGTCGTCTGATGTCCAGTGTTTTTTGCAATTCTATAAATAGTACAGCTTGTCCATCATTAAACTTAATCACAAGATGAATTAATATATTATGCATCAAACAATCGACAAAGTAGTATCACTTACAAATACATTAATAGTGTCAAATTGAGATTGCGGCAACTTTTTCTTTTCTTCATATCTAATAAATGTTAACTCTTAAGCAAGACTTTGGCGCATTTATTTGCAAATTCATCAACGTTGCATTTTATTAAAAAATTGGTTAATATGCCAATATATTTCTCAAACTGCAATATAACAATAAATCGTTATATATATATATATATATATATATATATATATATATATATATATATATATATATATATATATATATATATATATATATATATATATATTTATTTTTTTTTTTTTCATAACGTTTTCTCCAAAGGATGTGGCAGTATTCACCAAAATTCATGAATTAAAATAAAATATAAATTAAAATATACAGGGGAACAAAAAAGCCACAACACAACACTATTGCACAATTCACTGCATAGCATATCGTAACTATAAAACCTTAAAATATTAGACACACCATAGAAATTTCAACAAATTTAAATATAATTTAATTTTATTATTATTTTTTAGTGTCTTTATATTTATATCAAAATAGGTTAAAATGTTGGAAAAGACAAAAAGTTTAATTGACCTCGATAAAAGTATAAAACAACTATTAGTAAATATTTACTCTTTTTGGGCGTCAAAATCATAAACGCACTTGTATGTAACATATCGATCAATAAGTCTACGGTCTCACTTGTTTGTAAATTTCGACTTTATTCATCAATATATTTTCCTTGAAGGGCAATACAATCATTCCAACGATTTTCTAACATTTCTACACCTTTTTTTATAAAACAATTTCTCTTTGCCTTCAAAACATTCTTCGGCTTCGACTATTACCTCTTCAGTGGGGCGAAATTTATTTCCAGTGCGCAATTTTTTGAAATTTGAGAACAAGAAATAGTCGCTGGGGGCCTGACCTGGAGAAAGCGGTGGATGACGAAGCAATTTAAAGTGCAATTCATGCAATTTCACTCACAATTGTCTTGGTGAAGCAGCACTTTTTTGTTAATTTGGAGCCTTTTTTGTGATCTTGTCCTTCAAACGCACTAATAACACTATGTAATATTCGGTATTAATGGTTTTACCTTTCTCAGGAAAATCGATGAACAATATCCCATTCTCAACACAAAATACAGAGGCCATAACCTTGCCTACCGATGGTTGTGTTTTTACTTGCTTTACACGGCTTTCACCAACTGCTGTCCACGCAACTGACTGCCGATTTGACTCCAGATATAGTAATGGATCCTGGTTTCATCTATTGTTACATACCGCATAAAAACGAACACTAAAGCTAAACCTAACTAACCTAAAACGAACGCAAACATTGCTCAGAATCCAGTGGCAGCTCGTGGGTTTTTAAAGTGGGAGAGCGTAGAAGAAAATAGTGCTGCTGAAGTTTTTTTTTTGCTTTCCCCTTCATTCTTTTTACTTTTCGTGCTATTAACACGTGTGCCTATACAGGAGGTGAAACAGAAAAATGAGTTAAGGGAAAGAAACTGAACGGAACTAAAATATGGTGTTTTGCTCTGAAAAATTGTTTACTGTGATAAATGCTGGAGGGGCGGCACCCCAATGCCCTCCCTCACGAGTCATCACTGTCAGGATCATCAATACGTTGTTATTTTTGGTCCGCTATGAACAAACGCAGTACCCATTGCAATAGCAATTTACGCATTCCCAAATGTTTACGCATCCCCATGCAAAATGATGAGAACACTTCATTTCGATATCTTCATGATATGTCTGCTGCAGTTTCACTCTACAGTTTTGCGAAATAATTTTGTGATTTTTTCTGAAGTTCTCTGGTGTAACCACCTTACTAGGATGTCCAGAGCGTTTAGCATCATCAGTCACGTTTAAATTCAGCACTACCAATCAATTATGGTTGATTTTCTTGGGACGTAACAGACGAATTTCTTTTTTTTAATTTTAAGTTTTAAAGCATTATCTCACTCAAGTTTTAAAGCATTCTCAGAAGACCGTGACTAGATTGACGATGAACCTCGCAGCGGGAGGTCTTCAACTTCAAGAGGTGATGAAAATGTCCACAGAATCCAGAATCTTGTACGTTTTTATCGTCGGTTGACGATCAGAATCATCAGGGGAGAGTTGAATTTGATTCACACGACCGCTCATCAAATTTTATTTTGCTAAACCAGCATATTTACCGAGGTGTTCTTGAAATGCTTCGAAAAAGGGTCATTCATGTGAGACAGAACTTCAAGAACACCTGGGTACTGCATCACGACAAAACGCCATGCAATATATCAATTTCAATTAACTAGTTTTTGGGAAGTAAAAACATCATAGCTCTGCAGCTCCCTAATTCGCCAAACATCAGTGCTTGTAACCTTTTCCTTTTCCCAAGATTGAAAATACATCTCAAAGAACATCATTTTGGGACATTAGAGAACATTGAAAAGGTCGTAGGACAAAAGTGGAAAACCATCTTCAACGCTGTGTAGTTTCTCAAGGACAGAATAAAGAAATTATAAAAAAATCAATCACATTACTTTATTTACACACCTCGTATATTTGCAATTAATTAAAAGTAATTAACTTTCCGTCTTAAATCTCCGAAAGTTCTTCACAGATTGCTTTGAAATTTTGGAAGGAAAGACAGAAAACCAGCAATAATGAATGATACTCCAAACAAGCCTGAAATGCAAGCACAAAAAGAAAGAAAGCTTAGAGTCAAAGAAGTTAAAGAACCCATTTTGGAGACTGCTAAAGAGACAAAAAAAGCCAAGGGCTTCAGTTGTTAAGAAAACAATAAAAAAAAAGAAATAAAATGCAAAAGAAGAAAAAAGATGCTAAAATAACAAAGGATAGTGATAATTCAGACAGCGAAGATTGCTTCTGTTTAGTTTATATGGAAACCTTTTCAAACAGCAGGTCAAATGAAAACTGGGTACAATGCCAGCTGTACAAGTGTCAGCTGTACAAGTGTACAAGTGTCAACTGTGGGCTCGTGTAGACTGCACTAATAACGAAATAAGTTATGTGTGCCATAATTGTTTGTCTGATTGAGATCTCATTTTTAAATAATGTTGATTGTTTTAGAAGATTGTTATGTTTCCCAAAAATGTTTAATTTTTTTTCATATTTGTGATACTAATGTAAAACCTAAAAGGCTGATTATAAATAAATATGTTGATTATGAAAGTAATTTTGTTTTTATTTGCAATGTTACTATTCCCTTACCTGTTACAACCAACCCTAGGGGTAGGGATGGTTGTTTTTATTTGGTCGTGTTTCTCAAAATCCTTAATATCAATTGCATTTAAGCTGATGTTAAAAGATAGCTGAAAGACCAATCTATCATGTGTACTGATTAGAATTTTGATATTCAAAAAACTCTGTGATATATTACGAGAAAATTGAAAATTATTCCGGTCATCCCTGATCTCACCTGGATGTTTTGATGTTATTGTGCTCTCCAGATTCAAGAAAAAGGACTTTCTACATAAAATTGTAACTTGTGACGAAAAGTGGATCATAATTCGAAGAGGGGAAAGTCTTGGGTTAATCCAGGTGAGACTTCAACCAGTACCATAAAAGCATATATCCACGCCATAAAAGTGTTTTGTGTACAAAATATATATTACCATATATTGGAACCAGCGTTGTGCGTTATAAGTTGCTCCACTCTAGTCATGGTCTTTGATAACTGTTATCAGCAGCAACTGAATCATGTTCTTAACGATCTAAAGAAAAAAAGCTAATACTAGCAAAGGAAAAAAAGAACTCATTTTGCTTCAAGTAACGCACGGCGATGTACAGCAAAAAGAACTCTGGAAACAATCACAGTATTGGGATGGGAGATTTTATAGCACTCAGCATATTCTCCAGACTTGGCCCCTTCAGATTTTCATATCTTCTCGCCCTGCAACATCACCTGGTTGATAGTTGCTTCACATCCCTTGAGGAAGTCGAAAAAAGCCTCAATGACTTCATCATGTTAAAACTACCAAGTTTTTTTCAATCTGGAATTCGACAGTTGTCTGGATGGTGGCGAAAGTGTACAGAAAGTGAGGGAGATTACTTCGAAGACTATGTTTGTATGACTTTTTTTATAAATTAATGTCAGACGCAATCAGTCAAAAGGCTAAAGATTCTATTGAGGATCTAATACTTCCTGGACAAATGAATTCGTTTTTTAGAAGCTGAAACTAATAAACTAAACAACACAGGAAGAATATTTCTTCTGATATAAATAGAGCAAAGAGATAATAACTCTTTTTATCGTCACTTTCGTCCAATTTTCACTTTTTTTCCGTCTGCATACGTAATTCGACATGATGACAATGAAGTAACATACATCCGTTATAACAACGTCGTAAATTCATTTTTTTTAATGAGTAATTGTACTTATGCATTAGCATAAACACAAAGGCAAACGGTACAATTAATCTACCAGTTGTAATATTTTGTCATAGAGGTGGAACGATCACAAAAAATAAACGAAAACCGGTAGAGTGAAAGTGAAGGATTTCAGAGACTATATTGACAATAAAAAATATTGTTTTCCCGTGAGCGCTTTCATTAAATGATTAATATTCATAATTGAAAAAATGGTATGATGTGACTGTTAGAGAGTTGATGACATGAAATCTTTTCCAAATGTTCGCACTGCTGCATTAATGTGATATTTTGAACTGTTATATATTGAATATTTTTTAAACTGTTTCGTCTAAGAACTCTCTGTTTTTCTAGAATTAAAATATATATATATATATATATATATATATATATATATATATATATATATATATATATATATATATATATATATATGTTTCGCTGTTGAGTGTTGCGGAAGTTCACCACAGGATATCGTGAGCTGCATTTGATTACAGCCTACGTTCTCTATCTCAATCTAGTTGATTTGCCCCGAGGCCTTAATCTGTCTACTCAGCAGGGTTCACAACTAGAAAACTTTTTCTACTTGTGATCCTTGGGGAGTAGACAGATTGAGGCGTCAGATTGGATCCTGAGGAGTAGGCGGATTGAGGCGTCAGATTGGATCCTGAGGAATAGGCGGATTGAGACTTCGGGGCAAATCAACTAGATTGTCTTAATAGTGGCTTCAAAGTGGATACACAGATGGCATTGCCAATTTGCCTAGGTCTAGCCTTATTTCAGAAGTGTAATGTATGATATTTATAAAAATGAAGTAGCACACTATACAACAACGCGTTAAAATTGTTGAATTATTTTATGATAATTGGCGTTCAGTGAAAAAAGTTTTTAGGAAATTACGTGATATTTACGGTTTGAACACGCTATCAATCGAATTGATCAAAAATGCCAAGATACTGGTTCGGTGGACGATAAAAGAAAAGTAATATATAGTCGTAGTGATCTTTCACAAGAGCGTATTGATTTGATACGTGAAAGTGTTACTAAAGACCTAGACATTTTTATTAGTCGACGTTCACAACAATTTGAACTCAGTGAATTCACAACAAGCGTATTTTACGCTGGGATTTAACTCTGAAGCCATATAAAGTTCAAATAACACAGGAACTTAAGCCACTGGATCATTTCAACCGTCGTGCATTTGTCAACTGGATCAAAGAACAGATGATATTTATTTTTAAAAATAAATATTAATAAACAAAATTGCCGCATTTGGGGCGAGAAAAACCCACGATTGATTCATGAGAAAATTGTGCATCCTAAACGAGTCACTGTTTGGTGTGCATTATGATCAGGAGATGTAATTGGGCAGTATTTCTTTCAGAATGCTGGTGAAGCTGTAACTGTAAATGGTGTTCGATATTGTGAGATAATAAGTGGATTTTTGTGGGCTGAATTAAATAATATTGATCTGAAGTATACGTGATTCCAACAGGATGGACCTACACCTCCCTGTGCTAATGAAACAATTGATTTATTGAGAGAAAAATTTCGTGGACGAATTATTGTAAGAAACGGTGATGTTAATTGGTTACCAAGACCATATATATATATATATATATATATATATATATATATATATATATATATATATATATATATATATATATATATATATATATATATACAGACGTCCACGCTTTTGTCTGGTGGTATGGTCTTTAGGTGTAAGATCAATGGTGCAAACTTAAGATAAAGAATAAAGCAAAATAAAGATCAATCGTGCAAAGTTAAACCATCTTAGATTTGCAGATGATATCATTCTCCTTTCACAAGACCCAGATGAGCTGCAAAGACGCATAAAAGAACTGCGAAAGGCTAGTGAACCATTTGGCTTGAAACTAAACCTGAAAAAGAAACAGGAAAGAAACAGGATGGAAACAGAAACAGGAAGAAACAGGCCATATAGCGAGGCGATGGGATGACAGATGGACCAAGGCAATCCTGGAGTGGATACCGCTTGATCGCAAACGATCACAAAGAAGACCGAAAGCACGATGGATTGATGACATCGTTAAGTATATTAGACCAGAGTGACAGAGGAGAGCCCAGCACCTTGAAAGTTGGAAGCATGCTGAAGAGGCCTTCATCCTGGATCGATTGGGTTAATGCCATTCGGGATATTTTTGAAAATATTGCATCTCTGCCTGCCGGCAATTCTTATGACTCTCGATGTAATAGCAAATCATATCAAATTTTTTATATTTAATAATATCCGTTATTTTAAGTATAATAATTAACAAATTTAAAACTAACCAACTGTCAAATGCAAATGTCACCCCTTAGATGGAAATTGGAGCCATATTAGCTGTGTCTAAGGCGTCAGCCTATGATACGGCAGTTAATATGGAGCGGGTTCGAATCCCGGACTAAGCAAATAACGTTTTTTTTTTTAATTCTTGTACATGTTTCTAGGTAAGAATGCAAAATCTGACAAGGAATCACCCCTCAGTCACGCCAGTTCGAGGCTGGGTAAGACCTGATGCCTTCTGAGAGGTTTTCTACGTTGGTCACTCGCCAGTCGATAGGCTACTCGAGATTCTTTCGGTTAAGCACAAAACCAAGGGTTGATATCCTGAGGAGGGTGCTTACCGAGGTTTTCGGTAGCTGATGACCATGGTTCGGAACCCACGTTAAGCTGAGGTCCAGTCGCTAAATAGCTTTCTCAGTTGCTGATGCGCCTCTAACCCCAAAACTTTACTTTTAGATAGAAATTATTATTATTACTATTATCATCCCTTAGTCAGAAACGTATAATAAATATGAAATGTGACATGTCATTAAATTCAGAATAAAAAAATAGAATTTACTAAACATAAAATAAAATTTTTCGACTATTTAAAAAAATAAAGTTGATGATGATCGAGAAAAGCCAAAACGTCGGATCAAAAATCTAATTACACCACCTTGTAGAGGAGAAAAACTGGCCACGAAAATGTCAAATTTATTTTGACATATCTCTTCAAAAAGAATCAAAAACGAATAAAATCCAAATCACGAAAATTCTGTTTTTCCCACATATCTTCGAAAATATTAGAATTTTTAAAATTTGAAAACGTGACGTCGCAGGGTTCAGTCAGGTACAACAACTTTTTTCTAATTTAATCATCTCTGTATCTCTTATGATTTCTGAGATCCCTGATGAGTGCATTCTTATCAGGGACACGCTGTATATATATATATATATATATATATATATATATATATATATATATATATATATATATATATATATATATATATATATATATATATATATATATATTAATAATCTAATTATGTCTGTATGTAATTAATTATGTCTCTTTGTTAATGTTGTCCCACTAACATAAAAAAATGTTTTCAAATATATTACAAATAACAACACGCACGAAATCCAAAGAATAGCCGGAAATAATCAATTCCTATTGGGTCCTTAATTTTAGAATTTTAATTAGCGGAGTTTGCATAATATCCCTTTTCTGTAAACATCGTACGCGACCTCATTATTTTTTTATTAGTTTTATGTTAAATTGATGTTAGATAAGCACCAGCCAATTTACTTCTTTATTATATGTAATATTATGTTTTTATTTAATAAAAATGTTTATAATATTTATGAGTGGTCCAATTTATTTACACTAATATATTTGGTGACCAAAAACGTATTAAAATGATTGCTATATAGCCACAATTATAATATCAGTAAACCTTGAAAAAATATTTTTTCTTACACCAGTGATGTAATTTACCGTAAAATATCACAAATTTTATTTATGATATATACAGAGTGGTGCATAAAAAAGTTCACTATTTTAAAGTGAAATATCTTCTTTTTGTATTTTTTTTGCCTTTTTAAAGAAGAAACAACATTGGTACAATTTATACTACAGTAAATATGATGTGGGATAACAAAGAGAATTGTATCGCTGTTTTAGCGCTATACATGTGCAATGTGCAACAGAATTTCGACAAACGATTAAACATATCGACAAAAAATCGTTTATAGCGCTATAAAACAATACAATGAGATTTTCTCTGTCGGCGACAGAGCAGAAGGGTCCGACCTTGCGACGGCAAGACCCCAGCGAGAAAAATAGAAAATCATGGCCCAAAAGATGAAAACACCGCCGAGGACTTGCTTATCGAAGATCTGGCGGACAGCGATTGACGGCAGCTCTACGTAACATAAGAGCCATGAGAGCGAAGGCGCTACTTGGGCAGCATGGGAATGGCCCAAGAAAAGTATTTTTACAAATGAAAACATTTTTACTATTGCAGCAAAATTCGACAGGCAGCGTGACAAAGTTTATGTTCATAGCTCTCCGTAAGCTACTGAAAAAATTTAGGAAAGCGGAAAGAGATCATCATCCATATTCAGTGATGGTTTGTTGGCAGTGATGGCAAAAGATGCTGCTGAAGATTAACACACAGGAAGTTCAGATCTTAACCCGCAGAACTATCGGTTGTGGAACGTTTAAGAGGAGAAGGCCTGCTGTACACCTCACCACAATATCAAGGAACTGATTGATGCATGTATATTTGAGCAGTATGTTCGGTGATAAACGAGTGGCCGTACCTTTAGAAGAACTGTATGAGTTGTGGCCAGAAGATTGGTCTCTCTCAGCAATTATACCTCTAAACAAAAAAGAGCCTAAATGGTAATGCGAAAGTTTCCGTCCCGTTACTCTCATTCCGCATGCAAGCAAAATCCTCTTTTATATTAGACAAAACAGGCTGGATCCATTCCAGAAAAAGGTCCACGTGAACAATATTCAAAATTCGACAAAGTAATCAAAAAAGCCATCCTATATGCTTCTGTTTCCTTGATTATCGAAAGGTATTTGACAGTCTAAAATGGGAAAATGATGGCAGTGGTGAAAATTGAAGGTCGAATATCCCATGAGTTTTGTAGGTACATCCGATCGCCAATTCTATTCAACATTGTAAGGTTTGGGTTTTCACCCCGTTACAGATGTTCTCCTTCATATTTGTCGATTCCCAATCTCCGGCGGACCTTACTCATTTTCTGATTATTTTCTGATTATATCCGCATGGGCGGCGACCTCTCCTATCAATTTCAGGAAACACGCCGTCCATTGTGCAGATTCCTTCCAAAATCCCTTTTCAGACCTTGTCATTTGTCTCGGTATGACTAACGCTGCCTCGGACAATTAACCGGTCATTTTGTGATCTGTCGGTCGACGACTAGCAGCGTGGCGTGCTCCCTTCTTCATTAGTACCTAGTACCACGGTAAGTTTTCTTTACCTCAAGGCTCGTTTTGTAATTCCATGTGATGTTCCATTATACAGGGTCTATTCTGCTTCTAAGTCCATGTCTATTTCTGCTTCTAAGTCCATGTCTATTTCTGCTTCTAAGTCGAAGCCTATATATATTTCTATTTCTATCTCGACGTCCATTTCTACGTCTGCGTCAGCTTCTGCTTCTGCTTTTGCTCCTGTTTCTGCTTTTGCTTCTGCTACTTCTACCACTGCAAGCCCATTGTAACAACCACACCACTAAGGCCGCCGCAGCAACTTACCGCCTGCCGTGCACCGCCAGCAATGCGGCGTGGGACGACCCTTGGCTTTTAATTCAACTTTCTCCTCCTAACGTTAATTAGTTTAATGTTTGCCATTAAAAGTTGATTATTTTTATTTATAAAGCACTCTCAAAACAAAACAAGTATTCGCGAGGCCAACAAAATCCACGACGCGATACATATCTAATGCTCCGTACCCACCAAATCAGCGTTTCACACTAATTACCAATACGCTCGGACGCAGGGAATCTAAGTCCAAATCGAATATTTTAGAAAGCAGTTAAATCCCCGAATTCTGGCAACCAACAAAACCTGTAACGCCGACGACAAGATAATATGACGATATATCCGACCAATGATGTACAAATTGTGACGAGAGGATAGAATTTTTATCCGCATTATTTGGTGTGATGGATCGACAGACAGAGGTTCTTCTACATTTGTAGATTTTAATTTTTAATAATATCTTCAAATAAGTTAAAGGAAAGAAACTGAACGGAAATAAAATATAGTGTTTTGCTCTGAAAAATTGTTTACTGTGATAAATGCCGGACGGGCGGCGCCCCAACGCCCTTCCTACGAGCCGCCACTGGAATATATCATGGGTAGAACTCTCGAAATTGGGCAGATGATATGAGTATTGACGACATTAAAATATCTAACCTAAGAACACACTTCTTGCGATATCTAGTTGTTTTAAATGGCTCTAGTTTTTTTAAATGATCGCCATTTTCTTATTACACTAAAACAGGGCAGTAGGTATGTCTGAGATATATTTAAATTATTATTTTTAATAATAATTAATTATTCTATTAAAATATTTAATTCCAATAATTATAGAAGAATATATATAGAATTTATAAATATTTCCCTAGTTCTATAAGCTGTTATTAATACTTCTAGCTGCAATAAATTATTTACCTTTATTAGCGTTGACACTAACAGTTCCGATGCCTGTTTTGATTAATTCAGATATGGTATTAAATCGCCGAGTTCATTTTCAGAAAACAACTGTGGCGCTGACGAGTCTCCTACATGTTCACTTCTACTTGTACTAACAGATTGCATGGAACAATGCGAGGCTGAAAACGCTGTTGCTTCTGACTGCATACGCTCCAGTTGTGAGACGTAAAATAAGCGGAAAAATTTTTTCGTTGTGAAAAATAGAGCGGGCTACACATTCTAAATCTGGATATTGCCATTTTTTATACCGATTGAAACATTTGATCCTGTTTTTCAATGCATAGTCTAAAATATGCGGTGTGAATCTTCTTCACGAAGTCGGTGATATTTTATCTCTGTTTTACTGTTACATACCCACCACAGATGTAGTAAAAGACATCAGGTTGATATCGGCATTTTCTTCGCGAAGAACTTATCATTCCATGGACAATTTATATTATAAAAATCAATATACGAAATATAAATTTAATTTTATACCTAATGCGTCAGTAACTTACCAAAACGCACGTTAGCGTCCATCAACCTTGTCAAAAAAAAACTGAATACTTAGGCCTGTTACATGTGGTGAGTGGCGTAAGGAAAACTAAAGTGATGTGCAGATGCGCGAAATTAATGCGCATTAATTGCGTTCTAACTTGTGACTAGGGTTGAAAATTTGAATATTATTACGACTTCTACACAATAACATTGTCTATTCTGAAGTACGAAAATTCACAGAGATAGCAAGGGCAGCACATTTTTTTTGTAAAGTTGCGTAATTATTATCGGATGTCAAAACAACAACATGCCCAACATCAGTCAAAAAGGGGCAATTTAAGTTAGTAACCTAATTCGCCTCATTTGGGGTTTTAATAGGATGCGAAATACCAACAAATATAGTACGAAATTTATATCTACAAAGATCTATAGAAGATAGGGACATAGCAGAAAACATAAAGAAACAGAAAAAAACCTTAACTTTTTTCAGTGTTCGCATTCGTTGGACCGGCAGACGAACAAACCCATCCGTTATTCAAGAAATTAATAAACCAAGGCTATCACAAATTATTCATCAACGAATACTAAAATTCTTCGGCCACAGTGAACACACGGATGGTAGTAATCATGAAAGACTGATGCTGCAGGGATAGATTGAGGATTTTAGATCACCCAGCAAACTTCGAAAAAGGCGGACAGACCAAATTAAAGACCTAACTGGTTCATCTCTCCAATATGGAATTAGAAAACTCAATAACAGAGAACGCGGCTGAGAGATGGTTGTGAAAACTGTAACAACTGAAAAAAATTTCACCCTGTAGATGTATACAAAATTAATAAAAGTCTAAACCCATACTGAAGTTGAAACCGATACCATCAGGGAAAAATAAACACCCGCCTTTTTCTGGAGAATAATAAAAAGAGAGACTCGTAATAAATATAAAATTACCAAATTAATTATATTTAATTAAATATTAAATTACATTTATTTAATTAAATATAAAGTACCCTAAAGTGGACATTGATGGTAAACAAACATCCTTTCATAGGAACGAGATAGTGAAAGACCCTGTAGCGGGTAAAGGGGCAAAGTGAGGCACTTGAGTAATACTCAAGAAATGACAGAACAGATGGTTTTTATAGTCTTATTACGTGGACAGGGCTACGTGGGAATTCAAAGTAAAAGTCCGAAGAGAGTATCAATCGAGAGTTTGTGTTGAAGGGTTGGCGAAGAGAGTTTGGGTTAACCCATTACACGTGAATAGTTCGAGAAAAATCACGAGAAAAGAGTGAGAGTTGAAAGCACACGTTTAAGAGTTGCACGCGAAGATTACGAGTAGAAAGCACAATTTGAAAATTGCACATTTGTCAGTTTCCTGTCGATTCCGAAGCCCAGTTATTTATGTTACGCCAAATCTCGCAAAACTTAAGACAATAACTGAAAAATTGCCCATTAAATGTGTAGTGAAGTAGTTGTGAATTTTAGTAAATAAATGTATATATGTGTATCTTCTGCTTATTATTTCAATAACCAAGATCAATTTCGCGAACCAGCGAACCCTGTGGAAATATTATTATATCTCTCAATGTGCCGACGAGGTTTCTAACAGAGAACTTCCCGCACAGTAGTCTGAAAAGGCCGCAAACGGAATGAGTTTCCAAAGATCACGACTTTTCTGTAAAGAAGAATACGAAGAGAAAGGGAACAAATAAAATAGCGAAAATTTAAATCATCTTTATGTTTCTATAAACTACACACTTACGTACAAGGAACTTATGGCAGAACTAAGTATATATTACTCCACTTTCCATAATTTCTTCTTGCTTCCATTCACCTGCCCAGTTCTATTTAAATTTTTCACTCGCCTGATGACTTAGCATATTGCAGTTTATTCTCTGTATCTAAATACATCACCCAATAATTCTATATATTTTCCTTTTATTCATCACAGAAATTTATGAGCTACGCAATAGTCCTACCTATAATTATTTAAACTACAAATTCTCGATAGATAAAAATGCGATAAACTGATTTCTACAACTAATAATTACTGTTATTACATATTTCCAGTCGATATATCGACGATTACTAACTTTATTATAATAGTTCATTTCCCCTCAAGTATCACACCATAAATATTGTAATTTATTAAGTAATTAATACCAGTCACACCCAAATATTCCAAACCTGTTGTTAAACCATTTTTTCTTCTTTTCACATTTCGACTTTGTAAACTGAAGAACAAAACAAGAACTTATCATGGTCAAAAGTTCGATTACCTCCGGTCGTTTTATGCTCCTTTTCGAAACAGGTATACCCATCTGTCTCCTTAATAGAACAAAAGACAAACATTATATACGAACTCATTATTTGAAGGTGATCCACTTAAGATCATACCAAGGGTATCCTCAAAGATAATAAATACATAGGCAAGTATCTTCACTTTTGGAGTATTTGACACATAACAAAATTGAACATCGTCGTATTGTTTATTGTTTTAAGTCATTTTGTTTTTTATAAGACGGTTAGTCTACACATGTAAATAAAGAAACATGGGGACAATATCTTACGGAATTATATAAAAGAGAACAGGCTACCACAAATCCCCGAGCACAAGATATACGAGTGTAGTCCCAGAAGTATCCAATCTAACGAAGAAAACAATAAATTTAGGAAAAAATATTTTTATTTCTATATATAGTCTCCTTTTAACTCGATGCACTTTTCCCAGCGATGTTCAATAACTTCGATTTTCTGTTTATAGTGAGTATTGTCGAGCCCTTCAAAATAACTATCAACCGCTGACTGCACCTTTTCATTGTTGGCAAATATTTTACCACCGAGCCATTTTTTCAAGTTTAGAAACAGAAAATAATCCAAGGGGGCTAAATCTGGCGAATAGGGAGCGTGAGAAAGCAATTTGAACTTTAACTCATTGATTTTGGCCAGTCGTTGTACGGATGTGTGAAGCCGTTTTTTTCTTGATTTCGTTCAAACGCTGCAATAAGTTCGCATAATGCTCGCCATTGATTGTTTTTCCTTGCCTGCAGATGGAACTGTCTTCGCCTTCTTTAGAGCTTATTCTCCCCTTTCAGTCCATTATTTTATCTGTTCCTTCGTCTCAAAGGTGAAGTAATAGACCTATGTTTCATCCATGGTTATGAATCAACGCAAAAACTCAGCTTTATTCCTGTAAAACTCCGCAAACCACTCGATTGAAATATCCTAACGACGCTGTTTTTGTTCCATTGTGAATAATGGCGGCACCCATCTTGCACACAGCTTTCTCATGTCGAAATTTTCAGTCAATATACGATATACAATACTGTTTGATGATGCCTACGATGTCTGCTGGCTCGTGCACTTTCAGTCGACGATCATTCAATACCATTTGTTGATTTTCTTCACCATTTCTGGCATGGTCACCTCATTTAGTTGACTAGTGATGTTCGCCTTGATAGCTCTTATAGTCTCATTTAAGTTCTGCTGACCAATATTTTACTGTTGTAAACGAAGGAGCAGACGCCCCCAGAGTAGAATTTAGCTCGGCTTTGATATCGGTTAAACTGAGACCTTTCAAGTGAAAGTATTGTATCACATAACGATGACCAATTTTTTCCATGCTTACAAATTCAACGAGAGCGTTCAATATTAATGGCTGCTAAACAAATACTAGATAACGTAGCGTCTTTCTACTATAATAATTCTTTTCAATAACCTACGTCAAGTCAGGTATTTCTGGGACTACCCTAACTATTGAAATATGGAGGATACTCTTTGATTGAGGAGCTTCAAACAAAGAATTATAAGGTCGAATAGAATCCCGGACAAATAGAGAACGACGATAGTTATACTAATGCACAAGAAAGGAGAAAAGGAAGATCCCAATAACTATAGAGGCATAAATCTGCTAAACTGTACTGTAATGTTTGAAAAAACTGTTACATTATCTCCACTTTGTTTTTGCTTATCCCAGACTCATTTCTATTTTATTTTCTCTCGTTATCTACTTTCAGTTAGCTAGTGATACCCCCTTGTATGGAGTCGTTGTACTACACCAATAGTATGCGCAGTTTCATTTCAATATCTCCACTATTTTTTATTTTCATCCATAGAGGACAGCACAGTGGGTAGGCGTGGCTCTTGGTTTTACACTAGTTATGTTGGCGCAAGCCTCGAGGAATGATTGGGTCTGTCACTGTAAAACCACCGTAAGCATCTCGCTAATCCTACATATTTTTGACGTCCCACTAGAACACAAAAGAATCCAACCAGTATCGGGTTATAACGGTCTGAGCCTTCAGAGAGTGCACATCTCTCCGAGAGCAAGTCTAAGTGTGATAAACGGCAAGTGAACGTAACGAACCTAGTATGTAATCCTGTACTACTTTCGACGAGGACATGGCTGCGCAAGGCCTAGTTCCAATGACTTTCGAGGTATTGAAGGAAAATCACCTACATTGCCACCAGAACCACCAATCATTCATTGACGAACTGCAACAGGAAGTCATTGAAATGGAAGAAGAAATCGCCAAACTTAAAAAAGAAGACCAAAGCAGACCAAAGCCGATAGTCCTGAAAGACAAATCAGCTTTCCAAGAGGTAATGTGCATTCAAGAAAACAAACGTAGCTGTTGGGTCAGCCAAGACGTTAAGAAACGGAGTCATCATGGCCCCCGTTACCGAAACTGACAGAAAAGCTCTGATAGAGCTTTTCGAGAAGAAGGGGTACCCGTACTCCACAACAGAATCTAGCAACAGGGATCTACACATCTTATTCAAAGGCGTGTTAGAGGCCCTTCCGACTGAAGATATCAGAAAGGAGCTACAACTCCTAGGCTATCACCCCATTGCCGTCACAAGATGGTAAAACAAGGAAAGAAAACCCATTGCAATCGTACACGTAAGTATGCCACGCAATGGAAAATCCATCCTGAATGAAAAACATCTCTACTATCAGCTCGTCAAGGTAGAGAAACAAATCAAAAGAAGATCAGCTGCGAATAATCGAATTCCGCAACGCCAAACTAAAGAAAAAAGAACCGAAACAAAACCCGTAACAGTTTCCGATCAAGTCGAAAGAAACATCCGAAGCCCCGCCTACCAGGCGGAGCAAAGTCAACAGCAAGTCGAATTTTCACCCGATTTTACTAGTCATCTGCAGAGAATAGTGGAACAATTGCGAAGGCAATTAGAACCAATAGTCCAACAACAATGCCAGTGAAAAATGGTATCAAAGAAACGCCGCCAGCGGAACCCCAAATAAAGAATCGCGATTTCTATCGTTTTATTCGCCGTTTTCGGGCCTTGCGGCCCGAATCCGGACAAGAGAATCAAACTCATCATCCAATTAACAGAGGTCACAACACAGCGTACCTGTCGACACCGAAATAGCGAAGATTTCGAACCTACTTGGGCTAGATAGAAGCCTCCTAAAAAAAAACCAAAAACAAACTTCAACACCACGGAAGTCAACCTGATTAGAAACATATAGGAGCCTTTGGGCTAACATAAAACTCTGGCTGAGGAAATAAGAAATCGGGTTATAAATATTAGACCTACACTATTGTAGACTAGTGGTGCCCCTTTGGAACCCCCGCTACCTAACATCCAACACTTCCGCAGCAGTAAGACTGCTAACTTTGTCCAAGTAAGGTTCCGATTCTTTTGTAGCGGACGACTACCGTAGTCATCGTTTATAGAACTTCTATTTGGGAATGACTAATGCCTAAAATTATTTAATTATAGATATTCGTCGTAACTCTATTAGTGTAATTTGTCTCTTGACCGGATCTCTAGCTTAGTTGTTTCTAATGTTAAGTCATTGTTAAATTAGCTTTTACACATATGTATACATAAAACATTTGCCAATCTCGGTTATGAAATTGGCTTGTACTCTTATCGTTTGTTTGATTTTTCCTGAACCCATAACCACGACCAAATAACGCCTACGAACGAACTGCACTGGAGCAGCTATGAAGGTATAACAAAACATCAAGATACATTGAAATTAGCAACAAAGATAATTACAACACAAATTAAAAAAAGAATTGAATTGGAAGAAGAACAACAAGAGTTTAGAAATGGGCGTTCGTGGCACCGATGCCGTGTTCATTGTGAGACAGGTGAAAGAAAAGTCCCTAGAGTAGCTGTACCTGACATACTGGAAGAAAGCCTTTGACAGAGTACAAATAGAAGACCTTATCCACCTATTATACAACAGGTTAGATCTAATCAAGACAACTGAAGACATATACAAAAACAATAAGGTAGTAGAAAGATTAGAAGAAGAAATTACGAACCAGGGAGACTCTTTAAGCCCTCTCCTATTTAATATTGTCATGGATAAAATCATAAAGTCTAAACAAAAAGGGGATATAGAATGGATAACCCCAGCATCCCAGGACTCCATTTCCCTTGATATCGCATCTCTATAAAGGAAAAATCCTAGTGGAATCGTTCGCCGTGTCTGTCACTCACAGTACCCAGGTTTTCAGGGCAAAATCTAAATGTGAGTCCAGGATATGTAACTTCAAGGGCATATTGCAAAAGTTTATTAATTAAATATTTGTAATTTTTTGCCCTGTGGTTACCCAAAAACTATTTTACATTAACAAAAGTATTTTTTATTTTTGTATGAAATGGAAAGTTTTCGTCTTGACTAGCAGCAGCTTCTTGAGTTTCTAATGGTTTTAGAGATATTCTCAGAGGTAATTCAGCATTATGTGACATTATGTTTCGACTTTTTTTTTCTTTTTTTGGGTTTTTCGCCACGATCTAAAACTCAAAAAATATCAAAAATATCACTGGGTAAAAAACTAAAAAACCAAACGGAGACAAATTTCTCAATGATTTTTTTCTGTAATAAATTTGCCTAACGAACAAAATTTTAAAAATATAAAAATGTTCTAAAATATATACAAACTTTTAAACCTTAACGTTTCGGGAGGTCATTGTCAATGTAAGTATCATTGACATACACAAAAAATATATTTACTTCCTATCTTTGCATTATATATAGAAATTAATATAATTTATTTTTTAGATTCGTTTTGAAAACGGGGGAGAAGACCTTCCGAAACGTTAAAGTTTAAGTTTAAACTTATTTTAGAACATTTTTATATTTTTAAAGTTTTGTTCGTTATGCAAATTTATTACAGAAAACTGTAACTGTAAAACTGTATCACTGAGAAATTTGTCTCCATTTGGTTTTTTTGGTTTTTACCCAGTGATTCTTTATTTTTACCCAGTGATCTTAGTTTTAGATCATGGCGAAAAACCCAAAAAAAAATATATGAACACGCCATCATTTAGGTATTACTTATATTTCGACTTAGTTGTGATACCCTTTATAGCATTTAACAAAAATAGCAATCACTTACGTCATCTGTTGATTCCATCCAAATCATTAGCATAGCAAAAGGAATATGTCTAGATTCCTTAGTCCAACCCAGCAGAAGTTTCACACGTGTTACACAGCAGATATGTGGGTATCAAAGTAAACCAAATAATGTGTGGTTACTAATGATGTGAAATTGCGACGCTGAGATGTAAAAGTTAATCTCCACACAAATAACAAAAACTATATGGGTGATTTAAACACTTGCATGGCATATTTACAGCCTTAACAAACATCAACAATTATAAATTTGTTGACTACGATAGTCAACTATCTAAATTGTTGATTATCAATAATTCTAATAGTTGGCTATCTAAATTCAGAAATGACGTTATTCAAACATAAACATTCAAACATGAGAGTAGATAAGTAACAAAAACAGTGTTTATTAATGTTATCACTTGTAGTTATCATTGTACCTCATTTTAAAGTTCTAACACAGACATTGGACGACTCTTTACAAAAATAATAAGTGAATTGCAACATTAACAAACTGAATTACAGAGCAATTAACTATAAATAGAAATTAGACAAAGAAACCTTTTAAGACCTCTTCTATTTAACATCATCATAGATGATATTATAAAGAACAAAAAAAGGATACAGAATGACAGCGCAATAATAAATCTACGAAGAGATATGAATTCTACATAATAGCAATGTAATATAAAATAGCAATATTTACCGAGATAATTAAATCAATAGTAATAGTAAAAGAACCAATTAGGAGCAAGCTAGTAGTCGAAGATGAATCAATAGAATAAATAATGGAAGTCGTTTACTTAGACATTAAAATATTAAATTATGGAAAGATCGAGGAGGAAGTAACACCAAGCAATAAACAAGTCAACAAACCGACGGTCCGAATTTGTTGTTTCGTTTTTTTTTTCATATATCGACTTTATAAGCTCAAGAATAAAACAAGAACTAGTCATGGCCAAAAGTTCGACTACCTTCGATGCATTTGTCATTTTTTTTCGAAACAGGTTCACCCATTTGTCTCCATAACATACTCAATATTTGAAGATGATTCATCCAAAGTGATATCATGGATATTCTTAAAGATGTAAATGAGTATTTTTTGATAATAGCTAGGAGAATAATTGTTGTAAGCCCATTAAAAGGAAGATATAGCATACACACAGTATACTGAATAAACTAACCTTTTTCTGTTCGCTGTCTCTATCATTTTAAACCATTATTGGTCAACAAGTCATCTGAAAAAAAAAACGACTCTGCTACACCCTTCCAGATATTGTACTTGTAAATAACCTCATTGATGAGCCGCAGTTTTAACAAGAATCTAACCCTTGACTTGTTGAATTATCTAGTAAAGGTTGTTACAATAAGAACGCAAATTTTGAATAGCGCGCCATTATGGCTGTTATGATTCGATAGGTCAAGAATTGTGACAGGTCGAATTGACTCAACAACTTCTGCCAACAAACCATGCACATCTAAGATCGTTCACCAATTGGATCATTAGACAACAAAAAGTAAATGCCGATTTTGTGAACAAAATCATCTTTAGCAAAGGGGGCCATTTTCACCTCGCTGAATTCATTAATAGGCCCAATTGCCGCATTTGGGGCTCAGAAAACCGATGAATGATTCATGAAAAACAAATACATCCCCAACGTGTCACTATTTGGTGTGCATTATGGTCGGAGGGAATCATTGGACCATTTTTCTTTGAAAAAGAGACATGTAATACTTTAAGGGTATATAGCGAACGTTATCGTGACATGATAACCCAATTATCTGTACCTCAATTGGAAGGTATTGTTCTTTGAAGCCATGTGGTGCCACTTGCCATACCACCCGTGAAACATTGACGGTCTTGAGATAGCGCCCGATATACCAATTTCTTTATACAGTTCTTCTAACTCTTTATTAGATCTTCAAATTCATACATCGTCGACCGTCGTTCCTCCAAATATATTATTTTCCTGAATATTCCCCAATATTTCCAACCGTAAAGAGTTATAAAGAGTTATAAAGAACGAAGTTAAAAATAACAATAGAACAAGTTGCAAAACAAAGTTGTAACATAAAAACAATGTTAAATAGGATATAATAAATAATAGATGTGATGTGATGAAGAATAAGAAGAAGAATTAGAAAGAAGGATATTAGTGTCAGATATGTTAAGGGAAAAAATACAGGGTAAATATGGAGAAGGCAAAGAAACAGAACGAAAAAGGTATTGAGAAAATAGAAAAGTAAGTAAAGAAGAAAAGACTGCAGGCCATTCGATATTCTATATGAGAATGCGTAACTACATGCTGCAAAACCTGTTAGCGAAGCTTCAATGAAACTCGATTGAGAAATTCTAGAGGAGCTTCGAAAACAAAAATACCAAATCACTTGTTTTTAATTCTTCAACGCGCGCTTTACTAACCCTGAAAACTGTTCTGAAAGCCAATCTTTCTCAGCGGAATTCAAATTTAGCACGTAATAAATATGTGTATATAAAATTTATAAAAAAAACCGACAAATATTCAAGTTTCTGCTGATCATATATTTAACTAATTTTCGTTTGATCTCTATAGAAAATTGTATTGAATTTATTTTTAATTTCCAAATGGCAGCGAACAACTAGAATCTTGATCTCGCTAAGAATGGTATTACTGATACAGAGAACATGTAGGCCAACAATCAAGAATAAGAGAATACCAGTTCAATGGCACTTAGAATGTGGTGTGTATCGAACATTTTTTTAACTAAATCACAGAATATTATACGTAGTTTTTCAATTTATATTTGCCGGAAATTGTTTTTATAACAAAAATTTCGATAACATACCAAAAAGAGAAAGTAGATATACACATTCAATATTTCGTCTATGATCTTTCTATAATTGTTTAACTACAATACTAACAGGAACAAAAAATTGCATAGATTCATGTTTTTTTTTATTATACAAAGATCCTTCCGATTCGAAAAAAATTATCTCTCTACAAAGAAAATATATAATTTTTATGTTATCATGCATTTTTCTCTATCGAGATATTTACAAGGATAACAAGCGCACATGCCTTCGCTCAGTAATAATTTATGGATTTTTGTAACGATTTTGTCCGTTGTAGTGGCTTTTGGGCATCTCAAGCGCTGGTCATCTTCAAAGAATGCTCTGCCACATATAAATTTAATAACCCCCATATTTTATATTCGAAAACGAAAGAAAAGAATCCTTTAAAGTGGAATCTAATTATTTTTCCATCCTTTCCATTTCCTTTTCCTTTCTTTTCCATATAAGTCCATCGAGGCTAAACCCCTCAAAACTAAACCCCCTCAAAGCTAAACGTACATATTTAAAATTACACGGCACACCATATAACGAATCATATCAGGACACGTGGAGAGCTTTTCAAACCCCATTTGTATACTAATATATTCTTTATTTCAAAATTTGATATCTTACATTACCGATCCTCTTGTTGGCAAAGAGGGAAAGTGCGTGGGGAGTTCCTCAGGGTAGTGTTAGTGTTTTGTATATCAACAATATTTCTACAATATTGGATAAATGTTTTATTAGTCTTTTTGCAGATGATACTCTCATATCTGTGTCTGGGTATGATTTTTCTGAGATGGTTGAAACATTGAATAGTGAACTGGCAATACTATTTAGATAGCTATGTAAAAATAAACTTAAATTAAACGAACTGAAAACAAGGTGCATGGTGATAGGGTCTAAAGCAAACTGCAAAAGATTTAATGAGTTAGGGTTAAAAATAAATATAAATAATTGTGATATTGAAATTGTAAATGAAATTAAATACTTAGGAGTACTGTTGGATCCTCAGCTAACATTTTGTAATCATGTCAGTTATCTATGTAGAAAGATTGGGAAAAAAATGGGGTTCTTTAGTCGTATATCGTCACATTTATCACCATGGTCCAAGAGGCTTGTATATAATACTATAGTTTTACCCCATTTTACCTATTGTATGTCTGTGCTGATATCATGTAATAAGGAGAGTATTGGTAGACTTCAAATACAGCAGAACAAGGCTATGCGTGTACTATTGAACTGTAGGTATACACCGATAGAGGTAATGTTGCGGTCATTGGATTGATTTTCAGTTGCGCGGGCCATTGAAGGGGCTAACATTCGATTGATATATAAAATAAAACATAATTTGTTGCCCCATTATTTGAATACTTTTTTGGTACAAAGAGTAAATATGCATTCTTACGATGTCCGTTCTAAGAACAATTATGATGTATCAATTGTGAGAACTACTGCTCTCCAGAAGACATTGTTTTGGGAAGGTGTTTGTCTCTTCAATGCCAATGCCCACATAGGGAGCGCTCCTAATGTGCATGTATTTAATAGACTGTTAAATTATTATTTGAAGCAATAGAGTGTTTTATCATTTGAACAATGTTGGTTATTGCCTTTTGATTGTATTTTCTTTTGTTAAGATTTTTTAGAATTTTTCTTACTTTTATTTTTTTTTGTATATTGATTTTGTTTTGTTACCTGCATATGCTACATAAAGTGTGTATTTATTTATTTATTTATTTATCCTAAACCGATAATCACCTACTTTCAAATTTATTTATCCTAAACCGATAATCACCTACTAAATACAAAGGTAAAGTGAAAAATCAGATAACCACACAACGATTTTTCAACTTTTTATGCCTCCCAAAAAAAATTCCAATAATAGTTAAATTCCCAAAATAGTCCTCTGTTTCGGTGATAATATCTTCATTTAATAATAATAATAATAATGTTTATTGTCTAACAGGAACATGTCCCAATAACAAGACAAATTAAATAAATAATTATGTTTTACAAAACTAAAAAAAAGGAAAAAATTAAATTGAGAATTGTTTACAAATTAAACATGAAATTATACTAATACATTAAACTGATATCTATATATAATCATAACTATATCTATGTAAACCACTATTGCTAGAACAAGATAATCTATATTATTTGACAAGGTAACAAGTACATAACATAAGAATAAGTATAAGATTAGAAGTCGAAAATATAGTACATCAATATTAAAAAACAACAAATATCATTCATTTATCAAATGTGTAGCGTCCTGCAAGGCCCGCACTAGTGAACAAGGGGAAACTGAGTACAGATCCACATCAGAATGAACACTCAAAAGATTGCAATATCTGCAAGCACGAAATAGTGGCGCCCTGCTCTCAAAATTAGTCAGGGCACGGGGCACTCTAAAGGTGTTAGACCTCCTAGCAAAGAATTGAGGTACAAGAAATAGCAATTGCTCCAATAGTTCAGGGCAATCGATAAGCCCGTTGATCAACTTGTAGAGGAATATTTGAGACATACAAATCCTCCGATGTGAGAGGGATTGCATCCGAAATCTGTCAAGCAGCACCCGCTAGTCAGGCGGGTGCTCCTGCGGGGTTCATTTGAGATCAACTTCTTTCCAGCCAGTCGTTTCTTCATGTTTGGGAAAGGAAAGAAGACGAAAGGAACCAAGTCCAAAGAATAGGGTGGATGCAACATCAAATTTGAAGCGCAAATTGACAATTTTCAAAACTCAGCAAATTACTTATGAACCTTGAAAAGGATGGATTTTTTGACATGGTAGTACAAATGTTGAATTTTTCTGCTTTCGAAAACTGTGAAAAGAAAAACTTGAAATTCATGGAACATTCCTCTTTAAGATCACACCGCTACCTATTCGAAAAGCATCTAACTTTTCATTATATCGTCATATTTAGCTACCTTCCACCATATATATATATATATATATATATATATATATATATATATATATATATATATATATATATATATATATATATATATATATATATATATATATATATATATATATATATAAGGTACTGGACGGGTCACGGGTGGTGGATAGTGAAAGATCCATTAGATATTAATGGACAGCTGCGAATATCTCAAAATAAGCAGCCCCGAACCAAGGCAAAAAACTAAATCCACTTAGCGTCTGACTTGTATCAAGCGGTTGAGTGGTCAGTTAACCCCTCCAGTCTTAACCTCTGAACCGTCAAGGTTCAAACCTTTAATTCAAAGTACAAGATGAAGCGTTCTAGTAATTACAAAATTACCCCAGGAGGTAAACAATCATCCGCCAGCGTTGCTGGTACAGTCAGACTTTCGGATTCTGGGGCGTCCGAGCTTAAACGCAAAATATTTCAGAGGGAGTTGGAGATCTCTGATCAATGACTGAAACCGAAAACAAAAACTTCCTTTGGAACGGTAAATACCAACTCTCTCCTGCTCCCAGCAGGAATCCAAAAATCCAAATTTTAGCTCTGCAAGAAACCAGATTGACAGATGATAACACCTTGGACTTCGACAACTACAGACTTTTTAAAAGTAAAACGAACAAAAGAATACTCAAAAATACACCACATCTCGGTGTTGCCTTCGCTATCTCAAAAACCATTCTTGGTTCTATAACTAATGTCCAGCCAGTAAATAATTGACTTATGACACTATCCCTCAAGTGTGCTAACAAAAACTATACATTAATCTATGCACACTTCCCAGTTAACGAAGAAAATAAATCTAATCCTGAAAAAGTAAATAAGACCTGGGAAATTCGAAAAAAGACTATTTCTAAAATTCCCTCTAACCATGTAAAAATCCTATTGGGTGCTTTCAACACCCAACTAGGGGAAAGAAAGAAAGTACAGAAAAACAGTCGGCAGTGGATTGGTTGAATTATGTTCGCAATTTAATCTAAAAATAATGTCAACCCATTTTAAGAAGAAAGTAAGAAAACAAAAGAGGAGGTGCCCAAACACGTAAATGGATGAATTTCAAATTGACCATGTTGCCATTTCGTACCATATAATTATAAAGAGATTTTGAACGTTCAAGTCAGGAGAGGAGCTAACATAGACACGGATCACTACTTGACTAGAATCAAACTTAGCTTAAAACATCGAACACTTATTCAAAAGAGCCTGCTAATACGAACCACACACCAAAGTTCGACCCTAGGAAAATGAAACCAGCCCTAACAAAAGAGCTTGATAAACAACCAGCACAGAACTGGCAAGAATTGAAACAAAAAATTATTAAAACAGCCTTAAAGTTAGTCCCTTTACAAAAACGTAGAAAACATCCGTGGTGGGATGAAGTTTACGAGCAAGCAGTATTAAGCCGAAGTAAAGCATTCAAAGAATGGACCAGTTAAAAAACGGAAAACGCACAATTAGCTCTAAATAATCAAGACAATTGCAAAGAACTTGCGAAATATTTTGAACAACTACTAAACTGCCCTGAGCCCTTAAACAGATTACCAACACTAAACCCTGGACAAATAAACCCAGATTCATTATCACCGAATGAAGATGAAATAATTAGACAAATCAAGCGACTTAAAAATAACAAAGCTTCTGGTGAAGATGGAATCACTGCTGAACCTTTGAAGTCCGTTGGTCCAGGCACAATAAAGGAAATAACCAAAATTCTACAAGAAGTTTGGCAAACCGAACGGATTCCGGAAAATTTTAAAGATGCTCTGAATGGATATCCGCTACATAAGAAAGGAGATATCTCTTCTCCCAGTTTGTTACAAGATTTTATCTCATTGTCTACTGGACAGAGCACAGGGACAGTTAAAACCTAAAATTGGTGAATATCAAGCAGGTTTTCGATCAGGCAAATCATGCCCTGAACAGATCCTGAATCTAAAGTTGATCCTAAGACATCAAAAACTGTATAATAAAAATCTCGTCTGTACATTTGTAGATTTCAAAAAAAGCATATGATTCTACTGATCGCGAATCTTTATTCCAAATCTTGAAAGAACAAGGACTAGATCTGAAAACGTTGGCAATTATTAAAGCCACACTAACTAACACAAGGTCAAAAGTTAAATTCATGGGTGACATCTCAGAGCCCTTAGAAATTAAAACTGGAGCGAGACAAGGGGATGGACTCTCGCCACTCTTATTTAACTGTGTTCTAGAAAAAGTAATACACGAGTGGCCTGAAAAGTCGGCCCTGAATATTGACCAGCCCATTAAACTGAGGAGAAGCAATATCAAAATTGATTGTCTGGCGTTTGCTGATGATCTAGCAATTTTAGATCAAGATATATTAATGGCACAAAAACAGATTGAAATCCTAAAAGAAACAGCAGAAAAGGTAGGACTCCAAATTTCCTTTGAAAATACACAATGCATGATCTGCAACAAACTAAGAACAGCATTTCTAAAAACAAAATATGGTAACATCAGATGAGTCTCTCAATTCAAATATTTGGGTGAAATAATCATGGAAAACAAATTGGAAAAAAAAGTCAATAAGGATAGATGTCAAAAATGGAAACTGCATTGAGACTTACACAAAATAGTTACAACAAAAAATGCATATCTAAAAACACAAAACTAAGACATTAAAACACAGTTAAGCCAGAATGTGTGTGTGGGGCAGAAACGCTCATTTTGAATAAAAAGAAAGACATCGAGGACATTGAAAAGATGGAAAGAAAAATCATAAGAAAAATCTTCAGCCCCAAACAAATACATAGCACAACATACCGACTTCGAAAAAACCAATAAATCAAACAATACACAGATATACATAGCGATATGAGAAAAAGAAGACTTAAGGTTTACGGACACATAAAACGGATGAATTCGAGTAGATTAATTAGACAAATAGTCGAATTTTATGAAAATAGGAGTAGAGCTAAAGTAGAAATAATTAAATAGATTGCTGCAATTAAAGAGGACCTAAGATCAGCAAATATTACACAAAGTGAAATTCGGGATACAGGCTGTTTCAGACATAAGGTTAACATTTGGGAGGTTGGCCAGAGAGAAATATGTAGGAAGTCTGGAACAACTTGGTCTGACGAAAGAAAAAAAGCTCATAGCGAAAGAATGAAATCAGTATGGACGCAAAGGAAGGCTAACAACAACAAACGACTGTAATTGTACTTCGCGTGGTTAAACGAAAACCCAGTTAAACAAAATCCACCCCAGAATACTAATACAGTCTGGAAGGTAAACATGATAGAAAACTACCGTTTTTGGATCTCCTCATCACAGGGAAACTTGAACCCTGGAATACACAATGCCCGTGCACGTTAATTGGACTCTTCAGTCGAAGCGGACAACACTTGAAAATGCCACATGAGATTTTGGCGAAACGTCGTGACCCTTCACGGAATCATCTGATCGACACCCGGAATGATTTAATAACATATTCTACCATCCGTGAAAATATTAAATGTATTATATATATATATATATATATATATATATATATATATATATATATATATATATATATATATATATATATATATATATATATATATATATATATATAAATATATAGATATATATAGATAAATAGATAGCTAAGCTCTAAATAAACTTAATCATATTAAGTGTGAATAACCTAACCTAACAGCTCAAGCTTATTTTCTAAAAATAAACGTGGATAAAATTAACAAAAGGACAGCTTAAAAAGGATATATATCATATGTCATCCAGGCCTTTTCCTTGCCTGTTTTTATTTTTTAAACCAGTCTTAAGTATTTCATTAATTCGTCCTTAACTCTTCATTACATTTTTTTTAAAATGTATATATTTGTACAAGAATGAGGTCAAATAATAATCAAAAACAGCAAACCAAAAAATTTCGTAAAGATTTAGTTATGTTAATACTTCATTTAAAATTATAATTTGATTACTTAGTAATTATCTATAAATGCATAAATACTTTTGAATAACTTAATAATGACTTTAACTTTCTGCGTAGAAAATCAAACGGATAGTTCCATCTAAAACGACGAATTTTAATATTAGGAAAAATGTCTCTTTAATGTGATCTGAAGTGATCAGAATAAGTGAAAGCGGAGTAGCGCTATATAAGACGTGCGTGGTAAAACGTTTGTGACTAAGTGGTTTTATTCCTTACGAGTAACCAAATATTCACTTCTTGATTAGGAACACTATAGCCCTTCTGCGTCACATTATTGACCTAGGAATGACAATGTTGACGCCATATAGTTATAAAGAATAATATTTTATAATATGAACGTTATATACTGGATCATGCACAAAAGAATTTGAATTAGGTCATAGTAATCATCCCTAAATCAGATCATATTAAAACCATGTATCATATATCATGTTATATAGCCTGAAATATATCAGTTTTTTCGCGACGCTCCAATAACTTCGACGAGCCAACAATAATAAAATTCCAAAAACGACAAAAATCAACTATATGTATAATTTCATTAATTTGCCAAACACTGTTCTGAAAATACTGACAAAATACCAAAATAAAAATGTTTGGTGCCCTCAGAGCACTCTAGTGACGTTCAGCATAATTACAAATTGTTTTTAAAGATATTCTATAGATAGAAGTACATTGGCCTATCCAAAATAGGCTCCAAATTTTAAAAAAATCCATATCTTACTATGGCCACCACTATGTATATATATATATATATATATATATATATATATATATATATATATATATATATATATATATATATATATATATATATATATATATATCTTATAATAAGAATATTATTTATTTTATTCCTTAGTTTGAAAAGTCATAAAAAAATCAAATCAAAAGGCCCTAAATCTGACAATTTTTACTTTAATCTCCACCATTTCTATCTAGTCAGCTGAAGAGATCATCAACATGATAAACAATGATAAATTAGTGACTTGTCAGTTTTTAAAAATAATTTTCTATAAATTAAAAGTAGTAATTGAGTATAATCGTTTTAAAATGAAAAAAAGAGGTGAGTCCCAATCATACACAGTCACTCAATAAGTAGATTTGATTTTAAAATAAGGTTTAAAATGTCACTTTTACTTAATTTCTCCAAACCTGACATTCACAGATTTTTACAGAGCTAGTAATATAACCTTACAATGAGGAGAACATTAAGAAATACCAAAAAAACAGAACCAAAAATCAACAGAACCACTGAGTTCAGTGTTCTGTTGGAGGAGTGGATTTTTCCACTCGGGAGTTGACAGGCTTTTCAAAAATTAATTTTTGAAAATTAACGCAGTAGGGAGGTTATGTAAAAGACCCAATCGAAATAAATTCTGGTCCTGACTAAACACTATAAAATTTTCACCAAAATTTGTTGACCATTTAAAATCTCAACTGTTACGTTGGAACCCTTGGTCTGAAACACTAAGCTCGAAGAGATTTACCACTAAACACCAAAATTACTCTTTTAACTTCTCAACGTGCGTTTCGCTAACCATGTTAGCCTCATCCGGAGATGATTGAATCGTTCTTTTGACATTTCAACACCTCCTCAAGTTGTCTCAATCACTTGTTTTTAATTTCTCGGCGCGCGTTTCGCTCATCATCAGGAGACAATTCATGGATGAATTCAATCTCCTGATGATGATAAGATTGTTAGCGAAACACGCCTCAAGTTATTAAAAAAAGTGATTTAGTGTTTTGTGATAAAAGTTTTTCGAGTTTAGCATTTCAGACCTGTTGATATTCTAAAGGATGCCATACACCTCCTGAAGATGTCAACGCGGTTAACGAAACGCGCATCGAGTGAGTTCAATGCGATTTTTGGCGAGTTTTAAACATGAAATATCCATTAAAAACTATAAGACCAAACTTACCATCACCAAAGTTGAATGCAGAGTCCATCTGACCGTCCGTACACTGACAGATCGCCAGAGCTACCAAAAGGGCCAACCTTGAAACCGTCGTCAAGGTCATGATCGATCGAACCGATGCGTCAAAGAACGATACCGATAAAAGACAGACGTACGCGTAAAATCTTCTCCAACGCGCCGACGGTTTTGTTTATGTAGAAACCCACTGATAAACGATCGAGGAGGAAGATACGTCGCAACCTTGGACCAGGAAGCATCGGCGAAGAGCCACGAAACCGTCTTGAACGTAGTTAAGTTGCGGCGCCCGAGGAAGCCGTCAGAGTCGTACTGTAGAACGACATGCAGAGAGAGAGAGAGATCGGCAAAACACGACGACCAGCGGCGAACTCCACGTGGGTTAAGTTATGGAGACGCTTTCGTTTTTTCTTATTTCTTTGCAGTCGTCAGTCAGGGCTCCGGAAAGCAGGTCGTTAGAGCCCAAATGGTTTAGTTGATTAAGAAAAGGCCAAAATAACTATTTATAGTTCATTTGCACCCTGAAAAACGTATGCTACTGTATTACTAAGAAATTTTAAATAAATGAGATCCTGAGAATTACACAGCTCAACAAATTTAAACTTTTTTGAAATACCATTGATGAAAATAGGTGTATATGACCTTTTGTAGTCCTAAATCCGAAAATGATGCTAACTACTGTAACACGTACAGTTTTTTTTAAATAGAGGGTCGGTGGTGGGGAATAAAAGAAGGCGACATATTTTTACAAGCTAATATTTATTTAATATAAACATGTAAAACGTGTTAAATTTATTTAAAGACATTACTGACGATTATGTGAATAAAAAATATATTACATGAGATGTCATACAGAGACAAAGACTTTCCCTGTTTCCTCTTGTGTTCTGTAGCATCATCTCTTTTTAAAAACCAACAATAGTCGCTCAACATAGATGGGCTTCAGCGTCCCTGGTATCTGCTTCTATCGTCCTGATATGCTGGTGAAACCTCTCCCCTTGTTAGTCAGTTTACTGCACCCAAATTTTCCGGTAATAAATACAAATGGGGGTGTAAAAAATGATATTTTCTAGGACCTGCGACACCCTAGTATTTCATAGACTTTCAAGAGTTCATCTATGAGGTTTTTATAGTTTTCATCTTTCTCGTTATCCAAAAATCCTTTCACTACACTTGCATACATACTTCCTTTCCCATACTTCCAAGCTGCCAATTCATTTTCATTAATTTTTTCTTGGAAACGCAAATCACCTAAAAGCTTGCTTATTTGAGGTCCAATAAATAAGCCTTCTTTTAGTTTGGCATCACTTAATTAAAGAAATATTTTTTGTAGGTACTTGAAACTATTACCTTCTTTGTCCATGGCTTCGACAAAGTTTTTCATTAGTCCAAGCGTAATATGGAGAGGCGAAAGAAGCATCTTTTTTGAGTTAACAAAAGGGACATACTTAATGTTTAAAGTAACATGTTCAAAAGAAATTCTATGAGGCCAATCTTTCTTACTGTATTATTTTGTTGCCTTACTGTCCCATAGACACAAAAAACAGCAATACTTTGTAAAACCCCCTTGAAGTCCTAACAATATGCCTATCAAGTACAAATAATTTCAATGAGGCACTGGAATTGCTTTTTACAACTTTATTTTACCAGAGATATTAATGTATCAACTATTATATCGTATTTTTTTGTCTGACTCCGTGAAAATGAGACGTGCTAGGCTATTTCTGTAAAAAGATGTTTTAATAATAAAACGCAAAGAGAGCATTCTCCTTAAATCTCCTTTTTTGACTACCTTTGATAATTATTTATGAACAAAAGTACTTTCAGGCAACTGACATATTCTAAATCGAAAAAAATCTTAGTAGTTTTGATGTAATGCAATTGTTAAGATTTTTTTCGAGATTGCGAAGGTGTTATCAACTAGGTAATGTTGAAGCGTTCGGTAAAGTTGAAAATGGATAAGGCCAAGTCTATATATTTCACGCCAGATATAATAAAACATTTTTCCTACGGAGCTAATGTTATATGTCGGAAAAATAACAGAACTTTTTATATTTAAAGAAATCTACTAAGCGCAATCTATTGAAGCAATGTAGAATCTGAAAGTTGCATATTTCCTTTATAAAACGAGACCACCATTATCGAAATCGATCAACGGATTGTCAAGTTATGGCACTTAAAGTGACAGTACTCTCACAAAAACACGATGGGAAAAAAAACTAATATTAAATTTTGTCTCAAGCTCGGTGAAACTTTGAGAGAAACATTTGAATTGATAAAAAATGTTTATAGTATGATGATTGCTTATCTCGTACACGAGCGTTAGAGTGGCATACCAGTGGTATACTCTACAGGTGACCTGGTCGACCAAAAAAAAAAAAAAAATTGCTATGAGTTAGAGTAAAAAATGGGTGAAATGCTAGATTACGATTATATGAATTTTATGGAGCGTTTGTTAAAGAGAATCGTTCGAGTGAGGACGGAATACCGAGCGCCGAGAAGTTTTTGTTTCACGATAATTCATATTTTTTTTCCTTTATTTGGGGTTTTCGGCACGATCTAAAACTAAAAAAATATCAAAAATAGCTGTTCTTATGTAATGAAAGAATCACTGGGTAAAAACAAAAAACCAAACGGAGACAAATTTCTCAGTGATTCTTTTTTGTAATAAATTTGCCTAACGAACAAAATTTTAAAGATATAAAAATGTTATAAAAATTGTTATAAACTTTTAACGTTAACGTTTCGGAGGGTCCTCTCCCCCCGTTTTCAAAACTATAATAAATTATATTAATTTGTAATATATAAAGTAACGAGTGAAATTAAATATATTTTTTTGTGTAGGTGAACGATACTTACATTGACAATAATAAAAAAAACAAAAAAAAAAAATATATATATATATATATATATATATATATATATATATATATATATATATATATATATATATATATATATAAAAACTTCGGGTGGCACAGAGGGGAATGGAAAGATGTATGCTTGGCATTACAAGACGAGACAGAAAGTCCTGCGCATGGATCAGGGAACAAACAAAAGTCTGTGACATCATTGGAAGAGTAAAACACTTGAAATGGAGATGGGCAGGCCATATAGCGAGGCGATGGGACGACAGATGGACCAAGGCAATCCTGGAGTGGATACCGCTTGATCGCAAACGTCCGCGAAGAAGACCGAAAGCACGATGGACTGATGACATCGTTAAGTATATTGGACCCGAGTGGCAGAGGAAAGCCCAGGACCGTGAAGGTTGGAAGCATGCTGAAGAGGCCTTCATCCTGCAGTGGATCGATACGGGCTGATGATGATATATATATATATATATATATGAACACGCCACAATCATTCAGACATTACTACGATAATTCATCTCACAGGAATAAAGACCGGATTATATGCAACCAAAAACCTTAAGAATATGCGCATATATATGCACATATTTTTTTTAATTTAATAAATACGCGCATAAATATGCAGTGAATATGCAACTAAATTTTGATTTCCTAAATTACATTTTCATTTAATTAGGTGATTGAGTATTGAATAAAGATAAATTCAAGTTATAATATAATATACTTTATAAATTCAGTTAACATCTAGTACAATGTTTTATATGAAACTAAATATTAATATTAACTCGAAAAATTATAAAACGCACTAGTTATAATGTGTGCTTCAAGGTTCTGAACTAGAAAATTGTGGCGTCTATCACTAAGGAAATGTTTATACAAAGAAAACGATCTTTCTACATCTACTGATGTTATAGGGCAAAATTTTATTTTCGGAACTAAGGCACGCTCAATAGCTAAATTATTTACAGTTTTCCCTGACATTATGTCTACGGCCTGCCTTAAAATCTTGAAACCTGTATTTTTTTCTATCAAATTTTCTAATTTTGCCACTACTGTTTTCCCTACCTCACCTCGTATATTTTTGCAATTTTGTACACATGTCTCTATTATATCCATCGACTCTGGTAAACTTGTACACGATTCCTCTAGTTGCAAAATACTGTCTGTTATAAATACATAGTTACACTTAATATGCATTAACTGTTGTTCCACTACAGTACTTTCAAATATTTCTTTCGATTTTTAGATGCACTGTGAATCATTACCAGATATTTGTGAGATTAAGTCCTTCAATTTTTGAAAATTATCTGCATAAAATAATGCCGCACGAATCCAGGTGCCCCATCTGGTCACGACAGGCTCAGGTGGTAATGGTACTCCGGGCAAATTCTCTTTGTAAAACTGCACTCGCAATGGGGCCTTTATGAATATCTTTTTGACATTTGCTATTAGGTCATTGACCAACGGAAAAGAAACTCTAATAGTTTCCGTAACCCTATTTAATCCGTGAGCTAGACAAGTTACATGAATCAAATTTTCATAAAATATTTTTAAATTCTTTCCTGCCTTTATCATATACGGCGCAGCATCGGACAACAGGACAAGAATTTTATCTGTAGGAACTGAGTTCGGCAAAAAGAAATGTGTTAAGGTTTCTTGAATAAAACGTGTAACTGTAAGATTGTTTCTTTTCTCCGCTTCTTTTACGGCTATAAGGTAAGCTTTTCCAGGTTCTTCTTCTGTGAGTTTTCCGATCATTAAATTAACTATATAACGACCACACGAATCAGTTGTTTCGTCGACAACAATATACATATAGTTACCTCCAATTTCTTTTTTTAATTCATCTATCACGGTACCAAATACCTTTCCAACGACGTTTTTTCTTAATGTTGATTCATCTGGAGCATTAAATTTTGTATATTTTTGCAGAAAGGCCGTAACTTGCGGGTTGGTTAACTTGTTTAAAGGAATATTAGCAGCCAAGAACGTTTTACATAGATCTACGTTAAATTCTGACTGGTCATGGTTTCCGTTTTTAAAAATCTCAAATGAAAAAATCTAAAAATCTCAAATAACCTTAGCTACGTGAGACGGCGTCTTAATATGTTGGTCTATTTGAAATTTCTTTGAGCAGGAAACAATTTTTGAACAAGATTTGCCAAAAACCTGGTCGCCGTCCAAAGCAAATTTTGGGTAAGGCTTAATCCAAGAAGTACATAGTATTTTCGACATAATCACTGCTTTCACTTTCACTTTGTTTGCACTTACTAACTGCACAATATTAACTGCGACTACAACAAACGACAACCTAAATAATACTGACAAACAGCAAAGTTTACAGAATAAATATAAGTTAAGTCACTAGGCGCCGGTACTTCGAGCAACGAATTTAGACTGGCACCAGTCTATAAACTTTACAAACAGTAACAAATATGAGAAAATAAATAAAAATAGAAGTTTTTGTACTTATTTTATTTTATTGTCCCATTAGGGAAAACCCAATCTGCAGACCGGGACCGCCCAGACACGGCGCCGTGCGACCATAAAACGTAAGAAAAGAATACAGAAATCCCAAAACATGCTTAGATATGCAATAGTTCCTAAAATATGCATTTTTCCTTTAAAATCACAAAATATGCAGAATTTGCATATATATGTAAAATGCATAAAATCCGGTCTTTACACAGGAACGTCGCTATTGGTGAACTTTTGGCGAAAAACCAAGTGTGTGTGTGTGTGTGCGCGCGCTTGAACATCCTCCGTATTCGCCTGATTTATCTCCGTGTGACTATTTCCTGTTTTCGAAACTCAAACTGTCCATGAAGGGATCTTTTATGACAATGTTACACCAGTCCAAGAATCCGTGACAAGTCTCATTGGGGCGATTCCGAAAAACGACATAAAAATATCTTTGCTAGTATAAGCTATGCTATACATACTGTGTATATGACAAATCCATGTTTTTAATATATGACTAAGATGACACATGAGTTGTAATTTCTAACGTAACATTTTTTTATTTCCTTGTTGCAAGTTAAGAAGAATCTTTACAACTAAATTTTAAAAAAGTTGACTATCACCAAAAATGACGTTGTTGAAGATAAAAGAACCAAATGTAAATACAGAATTGTATTTATTTCGTAACACTTAAACGGCCAACGTATCCCCTGAGATACTAACGCTTCGAAAATTTTCTGTAAGAACTTATCGTAATTAACAGCAACTCGAGCACTGTAAACGACTAGATCCTAATGCTTAGCCCGATGATAGGTGGCGTTTTAAACATTTGAACATCGTTTTATTTCTCAGGGCACTATGGCAGATCATAAAATGGATACCGCGGTAAGTCTAAACTCTATTAGATAGAGTTTTTTGTGTAGTATTCTTTATTTTTAGTAGTTTACAATAAACTAAATACTTATTAAAGCTGCAATATTTTACGCGCACTAAACAATTTAATATTTTTCATGACTAAATCGGCTCTCGTTTTGTTTATATCCTCCAGTTTACATTTCCTGATTGTGAAGCTTTACTCAATATTTCAGATATGATTGTTTTTTTATAAATTTTTATTATATTTGAATGTATATTTTTGAGAAAAAATTTTAAATATACATTTTTAGTTTTTGTTTGTTTCTTCTTTTCAGTTTTTAACAATTAGCTCTCGAAAATTTTATAGAAAGCAAAGAGATTATATTCCAGTTGTGCCACCCGATGATCCAGATGTATCGGATGTGGATCATCTTCATCTGAAGAAGAGGAGGAGTTTGATTATGACGAGTCTCTTGAAGGTTCAGAACCTCGACTGCTGACATAAACTCATTTGTCAAATACATAAACAAATTTGATGGATCCACAACTTGACGATATTCCTGGTAGACACCAGGCAGCTGACAGGATTGATGACACTGAGTTTCAACCACCAATTGCTGTATGCGCCCCTTTTGAGTATTTTGAATGAATATACGTTGAGAAAATTACTTTTATCAATCTCTGAAGATATAGTCGAAGAAACAAATATTTATTTTAAGCTAACAACTGGTTTCTCACTCAATAGTATCGTGGCCGATTTAAAAAATGGGCCAAAAATTGGGCTGTAGAAACCAGATACCCTTAATAGCTGATGTAATGCTAGTAAAAATATTTAACCTAGCCTAACTTTGTAGGCTAATTCATTTTCAGGATAACAACGCCGACACAAATGGAAAAATTGGAAAAATTTAGACAAAACTGTTAAATTGTGTGAGTATAGTTTCGTACAACGATGTTACATTCTCAAAGACTACTTTAAAACTAAGGTATTACAACTGTTTTTCCTATGTACCTAATTTTACACTTTAATTGGGGTTAATTTTTTTACAATATTTTAAATAGTAAGGAATTCCGGAGATCTATCTGATCATTTAATAAATGTCTTTGGTTCTTTGTTATATTTACAAATTTCAATTGCTTCTAAATTGTTTAATTTTTTTCTTTTTGGCGCTGTACTGTAAATCGTTTTACGAAGCTATATTCACGCAAATTTAAAAATAAAAGTGATGTATAATAAAGTATAAAATTGTTTTATTCGATTTAAAAAATGAACTATCACAAAATAACGGTCAAATCAATCAATAATATTTTTATAATTTCCAAACTGTTTACGTTAGGTTAGGCTTATAAAATGCTATAATTTCCCACACCTTCAACTGTCTACGATGGCCCAATCCCACCTACTATTTTGACGTATTAGAACTACTACACCCTTATTTTAGTTATAACTAAAGGCGCTGTAGGCAACAGGCCAACACCAGATATCCTGAGAATAATACCTGGTATAACCTATTCCGAGTATAACTGTTCCCCGTTTATACTTGGTATATATATATATATATATATATATATATATATATATATATATATATATATATATATATATATATATATATATATATATATATATATATATATATATATATATAAAGTAAAAGTAAAGCGTTTGGGTTAGAGGCGCATCAGCAACTGGGCTATTTAGCGACTGGACCTACAGCTTAACGTGGGTTCCGAACCACGGTCATCAGCTTCCGACAAACCCAGGCCAGCACCCCCCTCGGGCTATAAACCCTTGGTTATGTGCCTACCCATAAGTCTATCAGGAAACCTACCGACTGGCGAGTGACCAACGTAGAACACTTCTCAGAAGGCATCCGGCCTTACCCAGCCTTTAACTGGCGTGACTGAGGGGTAATTCGTAGTCGGATTTTACACTCTTGCCTAGAAACAATCACAAACATTTAGGAAAGATAAACGGACAGAAGAAAGAAAAATAACCATCCGAGCGCTGGAATCAAACCAGCTACCGCTCCAGCGCGGATTCGGCAAAGCAGACGCTCTTACCGCCGCACCAACGCGACCGGCTATATATATATATATATATATATATATATATATATATATATATATATATATATATATATATATATATATATATACTTGGTATATACTTGCATTGTAAAACCGGCCCTTACGCAAATAAGTTAAAAGTTAAAAAAGTTTTTTAATTTTGTTAATATATTCTATAGTGTCGAGAACTGCGGACTGTTTCTGATGGTAATATTTTAATAGATTTGTCTTTTTTAATTTATCTAAGGCTAATTTTTCCACATTGTATAAATTTTATTTGATTTTAAATGGCCTCTCTAAGATAAGTTTTAATTTGATTCTGTATTCATTTGTACTTTCCAAAGGTAATCTTTGAGCAACATACTCTACTGCCGAAATTATGTCTAATTTAGGAACATCTTTCGAAAAAAAAAGAAAAAAATGTATTACCACGCCAAAACCATTTAGATAATACTGGTTCGACTTCCGGTCACGGTATAGTTTATTTACAGGTTTGTATATAGTTTGTATGCGTTCTCAAGGCAAAAGGGTAAGATGCTTTTGCAGAGAATCATCCCTCAGTCATACCAATAGCCATGGTGTATACGGCCAAATGCTTTCTAAGTTGATCACTGGTCAGTTGTTAAGCTTTTTGAGAACTTAGAGGTTAATCGACAGCTGAAAACCATGGTTCGGAGCCCCCATTAAGTTCTAGACCCAATCATTAAATAACCTCAGAAGCTTACTCACTCTCTCTCTTTCTGAGCCTTTGATTTAAGCAATGAAGAAATCTTAAGCAACTTGAAAAATATGAAGAAAAACCATGTAATAAAAATTCAACCAAGATATATGATATTCCGAATATTCATGTTTACTAATCATCTTATTTACTTTACATTATTTCATCACTCTTATATTCATAAGAAACCGTTTTAAAATAATTTGTTTCATAACATCTACAAGTTTAACTAGAAATCTTCTTCATTTAGTATAATTATCTTTTCTGACTAAAATATATTAATTTCTTTAAAACAATGTATTGTATATGATGCGTAATTTCAACTTATTGTTTTATATTGTACATGTCGATAAAATTTTATCACATAATAAATTAATATATTTATCTAACCCATGAATAAGCTTTCACTTAATAAACGTTCAATGCTATAAACTGATAGAAAATGCATAAGTACGGTAACCAACGTGCCACTGTATAGTCCGATTCAAGATATTTCGTTGCCTTTCGACAACATGTTAATTGCCCCTATAAATTTCAATAAAAATATTCCTAGTTTCTTCAAAGGCGCCAGAGTAGGAATGGTTGAACTTTTGAATAAGTTTGGAAAAAATAAAATATTGTTAAATTATTATTATTATGTATAACTAAAACATTGTTTATTGGTTTGTGTATTTTGAATGTATTAGTACAAAAAAATAAATAAATAAATAAATAAATTTATCTATTAGTACATAAAAATTATAACTTAAATTTAATTATAAATTTAATTCGGTTTCACTCTCACTATTACTTCCTAATTAATGTTTCAGCACTTGGACTTAGAGTCGAATAAATGTTTTCTGCTCTAACATTGGATTTTACCTGATGCCACATATGCTCAATTGGATTAAAAATACACTGATACAGGGAAATCACATCCATATTTCTTTTTAATATTAAATATATTTAATATTTCTAGAAGATCACTTTTTTTATATGTACTTTCGTATTTATATATCGTAAGTATATATCGTTTTTTAACATACAGTTCTAAACCTCCAATTTAGTGTTATTTGTATTAGAAACTTTATTTTTTTGGCGGTTATGATAACTAGCATTGCCCATTACAATTACGCTTTCCTTAGGCACATTGGGCAAAAGGCCATTCTCCCTTGATTCTCCTGGGGTGTCGTCATGGTAGTCCAAAAATTAATGTTTAATTTTTTTGGACGACAACCGTAAACAATTTTGGAACCCATCCATCCTCGGAACCAGCATGTAAAATTGTAATTATTTTTCCCTTGTTTGCTGGGCCTTTGATTTGGCATTTTCTTGATGTATCTACCCATTCTTTTGCTGGCGTCTCATATGTATCGAACCATGTTTTATCAATGTAGATAATGGGACGATTTTCTAATCTGTATTTTTTTATAAAGTTTAAGTAGTCAAACTGCCATCATCGCAATCGTTGTGATTCCATTAATATTTGTCTTTTATTAATGGTCCGATAGGCAGAACCCATTAGAGATAATATTCTCCGGAGGCTAGTTCTGCAGCAAAGAATGTTGGTTTCATCTTTCCTTAGTCGTTGTTGCAATGAAAGCAATGCAGGTACAGTTTGCTCTTCATACATTAAGGCTTTCAAATTACGTCTTTGTCGCTTTCGTCAACACATTTGCTTTTACCAGAATCACTACGAACTTTTTTGGCTTTAATTGGCTTTGTCACAATATCTTTAACTGTAGACAATAGCGTTATCGTTAATGCAGACGTTTCTGCTGCGGCTGCATTTACATCTCTATTCAATAAAAAAACATACCCCCTCTCTCTATTCAATAGACCTCTATTCAATAAAAAAAACATACACATTTTTAACAATTTGCTTAGCATCGGACAATAAATGTTTTCTTTTAAAATTAGCACTACCGGGCACAGTGATCATTATCTTGTCAAGAACGCTACATTTTTAACACATTTGGAATAATAAAAATACGATCGAAATTATAGACCTGCACTGTTTAAGAAAAGAATGCGAACTGAACTAAAATATTTTGAAACTACTAAACCAGATATAAAATTAATTTTATCTTTTTACTTTTTATTTTATTGGGCCCGACCCTGTATACCTTTTTTGCAACTTTGACGGGTTTCGTTACGACAGGGGTTGTTAACAGTTTATTGCAGCCATTTATTCAACGATATATATATATATATATATATATATATATATATATATATATATATATATATATATATATTTACATATTCTACATATTTTTATGCACTTTTCTACATAATTTCCATTTTTATTCATACATTAGTCATACCGCACAATAAGTTTTTGAATTCCGACGTCAAAGAAATCTGCTGCCTGTATAGAAACCCAATCCATGATTGCAGTTTTAACTTCTTCTTCGTCGTTGAACCGTTGACCACAAAGAAATTCCTTTGAGTACCAAAGCAAGTGAAAATCTCTGGGTGCGAGATCTGGCCTGTAAGATGGATAATCCAATTCTTCGCATCCAAAAAAACCTTTTCAGAGCTACGCCGTTTGTTTTGTATGTATGGCACGCCAGAGTTTTCTCAAGGTGACCCAATACGCATCAAAATTGATTATTATGCCTCTCGGCATAAAATCCAATAAAAAAATCCCTTTCCTGTCCCAAAAGACGGTTGCCATAATCTTTCGTGCTAAAATTGTCTGTTTGGCTTTCACTCTGGTTGGGAACGATGTATGTTGCCATTCCATTAACTGTAGCTGGAGTCATGTGAGACACCGAAGTCTCTCCTGTAACTATGGGGTCTCACAATTCATCTCCTTCCTAATTATATCGAGTCAAAAACGACATAACACAGCTCAATCTCTTTGTTTTGTGATCACCAGAAAGCAGTCTTGGAATCCACCGAGAACACAAGTTCGATAATTCAATTTCTCCGAAACTATGGTGTACAAAACTGACCTTGAAACGTGTAGACATTCATTTGATAACTTTGAAATCGTAAATCATCGATTCTGTCGAATTTTGTTGTCCACAGCACGAAATAAATCTTCAGAAATCAGAGCTCACCATGCACATTAACCGGTCCTTGAACATTCTCACCCACTTTCGTTCTTTAGTGTCGCTCATGGTATTATCACGGTAAATATCACAAATCTGACGGTGAATTTCCGCTGCTCCCAAGTTTCTTGTACTCAAGAATCGAATTACAGATCGTATCTCTCAGTCGGCGGGCGACTGAATTTTATTAAAGATTATAAACTTCTACACCTCACCAGACAAACAGACGATACTACTGCAAATTGCGCTTAAACGCGTGTAAGGCATGCTGGATCCAGATGCGCAAGTGCACTGCGACGATTGCGCGTCATTTTCACTCCCATTCACAAACGGACCTTATTTAAAAAATACCCCTTGTATTTCTAGTTCATATAGTATACTATTATGAGAAAAAAGTGAGGTTGTAACTTGTTTATATCGATACAACAATTTATTGTCGATATGATGGTCCTTGATATCTGAAACAAGTTTCATATAATTTCGCTTGTTAATTTGGAAGTTATAGCGTCTTTTGTAGTTGCAAAAAAGCTTTTTAATATCAACAAATTAATCTTAAAAAGTATAAAACAACACATAATGAATCTACAGAGAAAAACTAAAACACATTTACTAGTTGCGCTGTTATAGCACACCTATTAGGATGTCGCTCACATCACACTACAAGAACATATTTCTTAATGCACTCAGATTCAATTTAAAACAAGCCCATTCACCGAGAGAAAATAAATATACACAGCTCCGGTGATTTCACCAGGTTTACTCGCAACAGATATTTTTGGCCTGGCAATATGCTGAGAATGCAACGAAGTGGACCAGTTGCTTTCTACTTTTTTATTGAACCTTATTGATGTCCAGCCAAAAATTTGTTTTATGTATTATATAATTAACATTTGTCGTATTTATAGCTATTACAACAAAGATATTTGTTTGATGTTATAGTATATAAAAGTATATTTATCATTGTAATAGGATTGTACAAGTTCAGGGTCAAAATCAAATAAATAAGCTTAATATAAGATTAATATCTAAAAATTTCCACTATATTTAAAATTGTATGTATAACAATTTTATCGACACATAGTACCTTTTTAAAATACAAACTATGCTAAACTAACAGTGAGAAAAGTAATTACCACCGAAAGTGTCCATCGACCTAACAATACCATAAAACATGATAGTGGAGAAATCCATATTTTGTCAACGTCTAGGAAGGCAATATAAGCTTAATAATGGTGTACCATTCAAGTCTAGCTGGTCATTTAGCAAAAATCCATTTTTTTATTAATTTCTAAGCGCTCTAAAAGATTTAATTTTTTGGATTTATTCTCATTATGTAACGTTATAAAATTATCATTGAAAGTATGTTTTTCTAACATTAACCCATTCAATGCGTTACAGGTTTGGTAAATCAGCAGTGGGGACGGGAAATTTATTTTCTGAAATTCGACATAAGTGTTTCTATTATTTCATCAGGATGGTATATTGTGACACACGGGCGTAGCCAGGATTTAGTTTTGGGGGGGTTTAGTTCGTCCACGAGTTCGGATATATATTCAATTCAAATGTAATAATTTAACTCTCTTCACTCCTGGTATTTTTTCGGTATAATATTAGGTAATATTTGGCTTCTTTCGGGGGGGGTTTGAACCCCCAAAACCCCCCTTGGCTACGCCCTGTTGTGACATATTATTACAAAATTGCTGTTATTCTTTTTTGGCACATGATGTCATATGACATCACCCGTAGACAGCAAAGTACGTGGGTTATACTAACCTGCAATACTTTAATTTTTATCTCTTAACGGGTGATGTCATGATATCATCATCTAAATTCACTACCAAGAACAATGATTATACGTCACTAAAGCCAAATTGGGCAGATTTCGTTGTAGAAAGTAGAATGTAGAAGCTTTTTAGAATATTGCTAAAAAGCGTAAAACACATAAGAAAAGGAGTACAATATAAGTATTTTTATTGAACACGAAAATGAACCTTCATACAAGATATAAAAATGACTAATCCTAAAAAATGCAGTAATTACAACCATAGTTTTCTTATATATATTCACAAAGCAAAGTATGTTACATAGAAGTAACAAAAATATCGATACATTCCAAAATAGTGCTGTAGGTATCTACAAATATGAAAATATAAAAAAATGCGGAAAAATTAAAAAGAAATTTACGAAATTGTGAGGCCATTGGCTCTATGGTACTTCACAAAACACTGATTTAGGCAAAGCCCGGGTTTCTCTGGGCACCTAGGGAAAAAAGTAGACACATATTTAATTATTTTAGCTTTCTAACATTCTCTGCAGCGAAGCTGTTTTCACCTGCCTTTAGTTTCGCCTGATGATTCTTGCAAGGTTGGCAAATGTGTGGTATAAAGAATTCTAGGGCTAACAGGAAGGTGGGTAGCGGAACGGGACGGAACCTGGCCACAGAGATACATAATAATGGCCAAACGGAAGTCGTAACGATTTAATTTCCGCGTAGAAGCCGAAAATCGCCGATTCAAAAGGTAGGCGTTCAGCAGCATAATTTCCATTATGTGAAACGCAAAATTTTTGTACCATCGTAATATACGTCGGTGGATGACATAATACGATAAGAGCTGGTCTACCTTATCAACACCCCCCATGTACTTATTATACTGAACAATTACGTTCAGTTTCATTTTTCGAGCACGACGAGCTTCAGTTTCAACCATATCCGCTGAAAACTCGGTAGATATGCTAAACTTGAAGATATTTACCACTAAACAATAAAATCACTTTTTTTGAACTGCTCGACGCACGTTTCGCTAACCATGTTAGCATCATCAGGAGATGATTTAATCTGTTACGATTTAATGTAAATCATCATAGATTAAATCGACTAAGAAATGAAATTTCTTTTGAATAATTAAAGACTAAGAAATGAAATTTGGGAGATCCAAAAAGAAGATACAAAAACATAAAATCGTCTCTAAAGACCCCTATGTCAAGCGTATCTAAATGGGAAAAGAATGCAGCAGCTCCATGAGGAAAATAATTGTCAAGAAGCTATAGCCAAAAGATAAGCGTAAAACCAGGGTGGATACCAATTCTGTATCCTCCTTAATGACCAGTATGCGACCATACAGATGTAAGCTGGGTTATTTTAGCGACTATAAAAGCCATAATTCAACCATAACTATAACTCGAGTTCGGAACGAGACTCTGAGGTGATCGGACGTGTTTTGTCTGGTCACCATGGGGACAGATAGCAGTGTCGGTTGGTAGTCTCGGTCGCCGACGTACAGATCTGGCCAAGGGAGCGGACAACCCCGAAGTGTCGTTTCCGCCAGACGGCACTTCAACCCTAACCAAGAGAATAAGTCTTAGCCCCGAAGTTGGTGAAGAACGAAGCACCGGGACCGGCAGCAACACCAAATCCTTCTTACCCGGACTCGCTAACAAGGAATAAACAGTGCAATACTGTAAGCAGAGGATGGACTCTGTGATGGTCGGACGCGTTGCGAGCGCGCTGGCCATCGTGGGGGCAGACGTCCATGGCTGTTGACCGTTCCAGCAGCGGGAGTCCGAACTGGATTAGGGAGCGGGCACCCCCGAGGTTCGTCACGCAAGACGCGCGGCGACCTCAAACCTAACCAAGAGAATAAGCCTTAGCCCCGAAGACGGTGAAGATGTAACGCACTGGGACCGACAACAACATCCAGTCCGTCCATTCTGTGCTACCAACAACATCAAAACAAAACCACTAACACCGGTATAACATCAAGAAAACAAAAAAGAGAACATCAAGAAAACAAAAAAGAGAATAATAAAACAAAATAGAACAGAATAACATCAAGAAAACAAAAAAGAATAAGCCAAAACACCACAGACACGAAGAAGAACCGAACAGTACACCAGTTCATTCAAAAAATCCAGCGTCAACGACCAGCGAACCAACCAATCGATCTACGAATAAACTTCCACTGGACTCGACCCTCGATGGTATTAACCGCGCCAAAAGGACGGCGCATAAAAACCCAGATTGCGACTGACGCGAAACAGTCGTAATCGATAACAAGAGAACAAAAGTAAGGGCGTCAGGGTCAACTTGACACACAGGACAAGCAGTAGTAGTAACTATAACTAGCCACTATAAAAAGCCACAAAAATGAGTCAGAAAAATTAATAGCCATGGCTGAAGTCTATCAGCTATCACTCACATAATTTGAAACAATGTGGTATAAAAAAAGTTTACGGTAGAGTGACAAAAAAAGATCAATTTTTACATTGAAACCTTTGGTTTGAAATACTTAAATTCAAAGAAATTTATCATAAAACAACAGATCATTTGTTTTGAATTTCCTTGCATGCGTTTCGTTATACACCTTCGGAGGATGACGTAATGAAAATCTAAAGCTGGATTAAAAAATAAATGAAAAACCATAAACAGTGCAGTCGTTAACCAAGGACTACAGTAATAATTTCAAAAGGCTGACCGTATCGAAGAGGTTTCTTATTTGGATTGCTGGTTTTCTTAAGGTCCATCCACACCACTCGTGCTCGCCAGGCTTATTCTCCTAGGAACACTCGTCCACGTAACTGGGGCGGCTTGCCATAAATTCCTCTGATGTATGACAACCAGCGAACGAGCCAGTGGTTTTGTGTGTATCTTTAAATATAAAACTAACAGGAACGAGCCTTGCATATATTTATGCACATATAAATGGGGACGGAAACGGCCATATTGAAGCATCAAAGATCACTCATTGCTTTGGAATGTTGGTAGTTTGTGTTACAACTTAGAAGTTTAATTGTAGATTTGAGCAGTTTTAGTTTGCTTTAGTCAATAATCAGTGCCGAATAAGTGTACTTTAATACTCTTTTTGTGTGTTCTAATATAAATACATATTAATACTTACTATATTGACAATAAAAACAATAATATCGGAAGTAAGACAAACACATAAAAATATGATTAGTTGTGCGTCTAGTGATTGTTCCCTGGCACGAAAAAATAAAAATTCAGCAGTAACGTTACATGGGTAAGTGCGTTGAATACTAAATTTGTCAATTATTTAGACATAAAACGTATTTTGTTTGAATGAAATTTTAAGGTTATGAAGCCAACAAATCGCCTGGTATGCATAGGCATTGTAGTGATGATCATTTTTTAGAACTTAAATTTTTAACGTATGTTTTAAAATGTTTAGTTTTCTGATATACTGGACCTTAAAAATTCAGATTATTTTTTAGTTATTACTTGCAGGTTTTGTTTCATTTAAACTGGGACGAATGCTGCAATGTTTCACAACTATATGGGAATAAGAAGAACTTCTTGAATTCTTTAATAAAACATAAATCGCGGGGTGATTTGAGTTAACTAAGTTTTAGTGTAATTGAAATTTGGGAAAAACAGAGATGTTTTTAAAAAGCGAACAATATTGCAACATAAAAATTAATAAAGTGCCATTTTAAAATATTTTATTGAAAAAAATATTTTCGAAAATATGATCATAATGAATATCATAAAGTTTTGTAACATCATAAACATCAACTCGGTGCAAGATGAAACTGATTACCTAACCAATTTTTGGAAATGATGTGATTTTATGATGACACTTTACTCTTTGAAAAAAATAGATTTTTTTTAATTTTTACATTTTCGCAGGACAGAAATCAACATCATCAGCTGATTATATTACTCCTGTTCTAAAACTATTTTAATTTAAATTTAAAAATGAGAATTAAATAGTAGTTAACATTATCTGCCGTATCTAATAAGTCTTAATTAATTTAATACGGTAACTATAATTATACAATAATTTATTGTTTTAAACAACTGTAAATTTTTATCAGTTTTTTGTTTTTATTCACACTGCCCTATGCCACTGCCGAACCGGAAACAGTAGTCCACCATATTCAGTTACCATAGTGGTCCCACTTACAGTATCATATGTTATTTCCTGTAGTTTTATGTTCAATGGGGTGTATACATATGCACTGGAAGCATTATTCACACTTCTAGCAAGTCTTAAGTTACTAATATTTATATGGTGTTCAGGCTCGAGTGCATGTTAGACAACACATTATTTCTCACTTCTCTCAAATCTGATGCGGACAATATCTTCTTAATATCTAGTTATTATGGATTTTGTAGTCTATCCAACATACCTTCGATCATAATCTTAACAGCTAAAATCAAAAATACCTGATTTTCTATATTTGTCTACTTTATCCTTTGAGCTTCTCTTGACTTTAGATTAGAAGTTCAGTTTATAAACTTTTAATCACAAACACTTAATAAATATCATGCCACTTGCAATTTGTGTAATGTCTCCAATGAAATATCGAAAAGTCTTTGAAAATGATAATTCAATTTGTTTTCATCAATTAAAAAAGTACTAACCAAGAAAAATTATATATATATATATATATATATATATATATATATATATATATATATATATATATATATATATATATATATATATATATATATATATATATATATATATATATTCATATCCGCCATCCGCCATCCAAAACCTATCCAAAATCATATCCGCCATCCAAAACACCAACAAGCGTTTCACAGAACCTGTTTCTGGCCTTAAACCGTCATCAGCTGGGTTCAGCTTTTCTTTGTTTTTAATATCTTTTTCCACGGGCCAACTTCATCATTATTTTTTAACATTCTATACTTGAGGCACACTTTGTAATACTTCATAATACTTAATAACAGCTCGAACTTGTCTAAGCTTGAGCATCAAATCGATTGACAAATATTATGTTATTTTCGGACTACCCTCGTAAATATCCTGTTCCTCAAACGTCAAACGGAAATAAATAACAAATAAACGCCTTAATAATTATCAAAAATGCATTCCATACGATAAATTTGATTCAAAAATAATGTGAAATAAATCTGTTCATTCAATTCCTTGAATATGAGCTCGTTTATTTCGATATAATGTCAGCAATGGTATTAATAATTATAATAAAATGTATGTAATATTAATATTAATCCTTTGATTATTAATATTAAATTTATTTTACCTTGAAACAAACGATAACCATAATAAAATGGTATTTTTGATCATCCTTTTTTGTAGGTTATGGTCGAACACATTTTTTTGTCTAAAAATGTGCAAATTATTTTTTTAAACAAACTCTCATTTTAATTGTAGATTTTCAGCAATTTAAATTATAATTTTTGTATATGTTATAAATATATTTTTATTTGGAAAGGTTTTTTGTCAAAGTTAACCAGTTAATTTCGATGAAGTTGAATATTCATTGTTCGATATTTCCATTTTTCTATATAATACGAGGAAAAGAAGAAAAACGCGTCAAACAACAATTTATTTTTATTTGCTAAACAATCCTCTATTACGAATTAACTTTACCGAATTTACGAATTAACTTTATCAGCTGACAAACATTTGAAAAGATAATTAAGGCAAAAGCTCTAATACTCTAAATTAAACAACTGTCAAACGAATATTAATGAGCGCAACGACCTGAAATAATTTCTTCGTTAAATCCAAAAAAGAAAAAATATATGAACACGCCACAATCATTTAGACAAGACCTGAAATTTGACAGTTGACGTTTTGAGTTCCATAAAAAATTGTCTGCAACATTTCATTTCACCTAGGTATCACTGATATGCTTTGAATATAAAACTATAGGAATGAGCATATGATTCTGTAAGTGGGACCAGAATGGTAGCTTCATATGGCCGACTACTGTTTCCGGTTTGAAAGTGACTCAGGGCAGTATGAATAAAAATAAGAAACTGGTAAAAATTTACAGTTGTTTAAAACAATAAATTATTGTATAATTATCAGTACTGTATTCAGATAATCAGTTGCATCTTGCACCGAGTTAATGTTCATATTAAAATTATATATATATATATATATATATATATATATATATATATATATATGAACATTTTTGTTGGTTGCTTGACCGGGAAGGAGCCCCGCCTATCCCTTCAACTGGATGACATATGTTTCGTCTCTCGAGGTTCAGACTCATCAGGGCGCCGATATATACCATACCATCAAGAATAGGGAGACCCCATCCACAGCCAACAACCCATGTTTTCGCCGACTTCCCGTCGAATGGCGTATATATGTAGTGTTAGATTTGCTTGGACTGCGTCCAATGAGACAGCAGTAACTGAGTGCCAGCACACACCCAACCGTTGGGTTCCACAATCTCATGTGGCACACAACAACCTGCGTCTCCGTCTAAATGAACATTTTTGTTGGTTGCTTGACCGGGAAGGAGCCCGACCTATCTCTTCAACTGGATGACATATGTTTCGTCTCTCGAGGTTCAGGCTCATCAGGGCGCCGACATATACCATACTATAAAGAATAGGTAGAATAACCCATCGCCGCCATTTTCGCCGACTTCCCGTCGGATGGCGTATATATGTAGTGTTAGATTTCTTGGACTGCGTCCAATGAGACAGCAGTAGCTGAATGCCATCACACACCCCAAGAAAACGCAGTCCAAGAAAATCTAACTATATATATATATATATATATATATATATATATATATATATATATATATATATATATATATATATATATATATATATATATATATATATATATATATATACGTGTCCAACGAGACAACAATAGTCAGGAGTTCTACATCCCCGACCGTTGGGTTCCACAATCTCATGTCGAACGTACAACAACCTGCGTCTCCGCCATAATGAGCAATGGTTAGTTGCTTGACCGTCTCCACAATCCCCTCTCCACAATCCTCTCCACAGTCCCTCTCCACAATCAAACAACCCATATTTCCGCCGACCTCGCGTCGGATGGCTTATAAATGGACTTTTTTGACTTCTTTGGACTGCGTCCAACAAGACAACAGTACTTAGGAGTTATACACCCCCGACCATTGGGTTCCACAATATCATGTGGTACGCACAACAACCTGCGTCTCCGCCATGATAAGCAATGGTTAATTGCTTGACCGGGAGGAAGCCCCACCATAAAATCAACATGAAATCAAAATGGAAGTAACATTTATATTTATTAATGCAATAATTTCTGAACAAAAAAGGATTGTAAAAAAAGGTAACACTCTGTATTATTAGTTATATTTATAGGATCTTTATATGAATAAAGTAACATGTTTTATATGTATCAAACAAAAATTAAAAAATAATCTGAATTTTTAAGCCCGGTATCTGAGAAAATTAAACATTTTAGAACACACGTTAAAAGTCAAGTTCTAAAAAAAGATAATCACTATCTTGAATAACATTTTAATTATATTATTTTTTCTTAAATCAATTTGACTACGCCTATGCATACTAGGCGATATGTTGGCTTCATAACCTTAAAATTTAATTCAAACAAAATATGTTTTTATTTCTAAACAATTGACAAATTTAGAATTAAAAGCACTTACCTATGTAATGTTACTCCTGAATTTTGATTTTTTCGTGTCAGGGAACAACCACAAGATGCACAACTAACCATATTTTGTATGTACTTTAGTTCCGCTATTATTACTTTTATTGTCAATACAATAAATATTAGTATGTATTTACACTAGAACACACAAAAAGAGTATTCCAGTACACTTATTCGGTACTTATTATTGATTAAAACATACTAAAATTGCTCAAATTTACTATTAAACTTCTAAGTTGATGACACCAACTACTAAAATTCCAAACAAAATTTATATAGGCATAAAGATCGGCAAGGCTCCTTTCTGTTAGTTTTATGTTCAAAACTGATATCGATATGTGTTTTTCATGTTTACATAATAAACTGTTTTTTTTTATTGTTTTTGAAATTATTAGAATGCTATTGAAATGTATAATCCAAACACATGTGTAAGCAAACCTAACAACATCGAGAATAAAATTTTTTTAAAAATTATAGAACTTATATTTCCAGCGTTTTTAATGAAATTTTTGTTGATATTTGACTGTTAGTTTCCTTAATAAGAAAATGTATCATTTCAAATATGCACAAGACATCAATTATGCTTATATTTTGCTTTTGGCAATATCGCAAAGGTTTGCCAAATAAACATTTATGCTTAAGTTTAACGCCTGTAAATCCCCCAACGGTTAGCGATAGCACTCATACGACCAACGAGTAAAAAGAACGAATAATATAAACTTTAAGTTGAAATATGGGCTTAAATCTAATTGAATTATTTCAACAACTGTTTTTGTGGTTGCATGTGAAAAGTGCTAAAATTCTTCTAAAATCTTGGGCGGAATTTGAAACGAGGTCAGCTATTATGAATGAAATAAACTCAACAGTATGAAAGAAACGAGACCATTAGACATTTCTGCTTGGATCAGAGTTATGCTTGCTTTGGGTATCTAAGAACGTGATCATCGGCATCTTAGACTTGTACGAAATCGCCATACAATATCCTGCAAGTGAAGCCATTTCGTATACGGCTCATCAAACGATGCAGTTTTTAAAATCTGCAATATGGGCACTCGCATCGCCGTCGAGATCGCCAGTAAAGCAAGTATCCGATAATATCGATCGGACTTTTAAACTATTACCCGGTATAATGTATCCTGCCGAAAAAAAGAATAGATCATCTAATTCGCTTTTAGTCATGTCTCCCAAAATAACAGTAATGCTCTATATTGTTGTTATATATTTGATTTATACAGGGCGCCATCTTATAACCTAAAGTTTAAATAAAAATAATTGACGGAGAATTCTATTTGATTACCTCTATCTAATTGTTCCATCATCCATCAGAGGGCAGTATAATAAAGACCTATTAACAGTACCAACACATTATTTTTTTAGTTCAATTCGCTTCCTAGTTATTTATCCATGTAATATTTTTTAAATCCTGCTTGGAAAGGTATCTCCGACAAACTATAATATTATTAACCAGAGTCAATAACAAAATACTTTTTGCTTATTGTTAGTGAACTTCTGTTAATTACTATGTAACATTTTTTAAGTCATTATTTGGGTCTAAAAATGACAGTGTAATTCGATTAAGGTTATGTTTTTACCATTTGTGTTTACGTTTTAATTAAAGAAAACTAAAAGACGAAAATTTAGAATGTCTGGTGGATTCACTGAATCTGCATTTATTAAAAAACTAACAGAACTAAACAATTCATCCCAAAGTATTCAAACATTATCCCTATGGCTTATTCATCATCGAAAACATTACACAAGTGTAGTGAAGATTTGGTTGAGAGAACTACTAAAAGGTATTCTAAAGCCCATTTATTCATAAATGCTTATCATAAGAACACAATTTTCAGCAAAAGAAGCTCGAAAACTCACTTTTATGTATCTTGCCAATGATGTCATTCAAAATAGTAGGAAAAAAGGGCCAGAATATGGGCAGGAATTTGGTACTCTTCTTAAAAAAGCTTTTGAGCACATGTCCGCATGTGATGAGAAAACTAAAAATGGTCTAGATAGGTTATTAAGTATTTGGCAAGATAGGGGAATATATGGATCTATACAAATTATGGAATTTAAAAGATCATTACGTAAGTTTTCAAATATATGTAGTATAAATTAAAAAATAAATTTTCGTAGTTTTAGGTAAAGATGAACCTCCCACAAAAAAATTAAAGCCCAATGATGTAGGAAAGAAAAGGGATAAGGAAATTACAGTAGAGGTGATAAGATTTAGCATTTCTGAATTATATTTAAAAAAAGAGTGTATATTTAGGTAGATGGAACTTTAGAAACTCATGTTCATTTAAGTCCCCATACTCCTCCAAGTGATCCTCCAGAACCTGAAGAGCTTGTAAAAGCAATTCAGGACTTGGAAGTCAATATTGCATCTTCAGATGAAAAAGTTAGAGAGAAAATTGCCAATTTGCCTAAAGAATTATCAGATGTGTCTGTTATTTCTAAAATTGAAGGTTAGTCGTGTTTTCTTTTATGTGTTAAAATGTCTATGAAAATTTTTTTCTAGATAGAGAGGCTGCAGAAAAATTAAGTACACAGGTAAATAGTGCAGTTTTACTGTTAAGTCAATATAACACCAGACTTCAGACTGAAATGGAACAGAGGAAAAAAGTTGCTGTAATGATGAGAGACTTTTTACAAGCTCAAGAAGAACTGCTAGCACAGGCAGAAAGGAATTTAGAGGTATAGGAGTAAAGATGTTTGCTTTCTTTTTGTTAATTCAGATATTTTCTCAGGAATACCAGGAAACACTATCAAAAATATATTCAGTTAGGCAGGAATTGCAGTCACACATACAGAATTTGCCAGATCTTACTCAATTACCAAATGTAACTGATGGATTGGCTCCTTTACCATCAGCAGAAAATTTGTTTATGCAGTAAGAGTAGCCTTAGTTGTATTTGCTATCCAAAAGACTTTTCAGAACAAGAATTTGAATTTTATTCTGTGGTTTGTTTTCAATTTAATCTTCCTAATATCACAATTTGTGGCTTGTGTGATTAGTATGTGAAACAGGAAACACACAGAAGTATGTTGGCTTTAGGAGGGTTAACTTTTTATAAATAATGTGTATCACACTGAATGAAGCACATTCTTATTTATGACATGTGTTAACACTGCAGTTTAACACTACACATTTGTTGTAAATTTTTTTTTAGAAATAGTAAAAAGTTTAATTTTGTGAAAGGAATTTTACATTTAAAGGTTATTATTTCAAAAAATCCAATCAGAAAGATTACAGAAAAATATTTCGTGTCTATGATTTTGTGCGGTTAGGGCTTTTTTTTTTAATTTTTATTTTAACAACTTTCCTATCCAATAAATGGTGATATTTTAAGAATATCAGAGTAAAATTTTGAGAATTTTGATTTATACATTCAAATTAGATTTAACATCAAAAATAACTTGTTGTTTTAATAAACCGTTGCAGAAATATTTTTTGTTTTATTTATTTATTTTAATACAAGCATGTTACTGCGTTCCTTCTTCAGGGTTAAGGCAGTCAGCCCATTTGAAGGGTTTTTTTTTTGTTGAACTACATAAACATAGAACTTTTCACCACATATTCATATTTTGAGCACACTTTACATTTTTTTCAGCCCGAAATCGTTGCTCATTGCTGAAGTACATGGTAACTTAACCACACATGTTCAAAAAATATTTTTTTGCGGCGACAACGATTACGGGCGTTCTGTTTATCTGGAACAAAAAAATCAAACGGCATTTTAATCTGGGGAGTATGAACTAGGATTATTAAAAAATATTGAAAGGTAACTTTTTGGTATCTTTTTGAACATTTTTTCGTGTATTTTGGTGTTTTTTTACGACTTCTTCAACATGATAAAAAAACGGCTTGATGAATCAGAATTATCCCAGTTTGCAAAGTGTCTACATGAGTATTGAGTAAGTTAATCAAATTTCAAAGGAATTTGTTCGATAGATTTTGAGATATTGTAGTCACCAGTTTGAACATACAGTTTTAAGAAAAACGCGTTTAAAGGTTCAAATATGATTATCACCAATAAAATTTGGACTCATCTTTAATCCTCTATGTCTGGTCCATAAAATGAACCTTCAGTTTCCTCAAAAAGGTCCTACAAAGCCGATTGTTGCGCCCTGGCATCAGTTCTCACTTTTATAGCGAAGTGGCCCAAGCACCGTTCGGAGCGGCAGACATGCGCTTTATTGCAGCGATGGCCGTAAGCTTGAGTTACGTGGCCAATTTAATATCCTATTGTAAATAAAACTGTCAAAATGCCATCAAATCCTTCAATGAAGATGATCACGAAGAAAAGTTGCTATTTTACCGATCTTTGTGCCAAAATGCAAGTGTTTATTAGCGAAAGTCATGCGAAAGCAATAAATTTAGTGATTCATTTTTATTTTGTGTTTGTGCTCCTAAACATCTGGTCAACACTTCATCTCATGATAAATTTTCATAGACTGGTTTGATGACTTTTTGAACTTCTGCAGTTAGAGGTGGCTTATCTTGGTGGAAATTATTGAGTTCTTCTCTAGCTTCAGCCTTGCGCCATTTGCATCAGCTGTCTTCGCCTGCTGAACAATTTTGATGTTGAGAATTTGCGTCTGTAGAACATTTGTAGTAGAAAGTTACCCAAATTTCTTCCATCGAGTGTGCGTGTCGGCTAATGGCTAAACCGTAAAATTTAGTGAGCTCGTTAATGAGCTTATCGGTAAGTTTTTCAGCAGAGTTCAGTTTGAACGCTTTGGGTGTTCAGCAAGACTAAACTAACCATTATATTCGAAACAAGAACAAAGAAACCAAAGGGCAAGAAAAGATGTTCGATGCTCCGCCTCATCGAGTGGTCGAGCATCTGGCTTGTTCAACGCTGTAACTTCTGAACGACTCCGAATATCGGAAAATCACTTTACCCACATATTCTACACTATATTTGAAACATAGAAGCCGGAGTAGCACAAGGAGCGGTGTTAACGCCACATTTGTAAAATATATACACGAGTGTCCTCTCAAGGAGGGCTGTTGATAGCTTGGAAGGTCAATATGATTATCACGTAGACGCAGGCTACTTATGTTTCTCAAAAGAAAAGAAGACCCAGTCGACCGGGGTTACTTCGGATAAAGGAAGGACATGCAGCATCCGCACCAAATGAGAGCAGAGGAAAGCCGCTGCAGGTACGAAGATAATATACCCTGTAATTTGCAGGAATAGCAAATTGGCGGGAAAATTACAAATTCTCCTGATTAAATCAGTAGTAAGAAGCGCCATAATGTACCGATTGATTACTTGGGGCTACGCAGCAATATCATACATTAAATCACTAGAAAATTATTCAAATAATGTGGTGAAATGAGCTCTGAATGCCCCTTGGTTTGGTGAGAAAGGAACAAATCTACAGAGAGGTGGGATGGACTCCCCGAAGGCAGCGCATCCAAGGGAAGGCAGAAAAAACCTTCCTGAAGATAGCCGACCACCCCATTCAAGACGTCGATTAGCAGATTCGTGAAACGGAGTGGCAGAAGAGATCGCAGACCTAAAGTCCAGATATACAAGTACTTTTGTTACACATTAGTACATAAACTGTTGCGTTAAGGAAACTTCACTTTGGCTTAGTGGTGGAATGATAAACTGGAAAGCAGAGCAACAAGCAAACAAAAATGAAAAAGAAATCTAGAAAAATGTGTTAGATAAATTGAAAAAAAATGTCGACTACATGAACGAACACCAACTATGGGAAAACATCAAAACAAAGATCAATGATGACGCAAGGGAAACGGACAGGGATCGAAGGCTGGAAAGGAGAAAGCCCTGGATTAGGGGACGATACGTGAAATGTAATTGAACATAGAGAAGCCTGGCCAACGAAAGAAGATGCCAAACCTACAACCATCAATGTATACGCATTAAGTTGTTTCGGGAAGATAAAAACAGCTACATGCAGGAAATATACCAAGAAATCGAGGATCACCACAATAGAACTGAAGCCAGAGATTTGTTCAACAAAATCAAGCAGATAATTCGGAAATTCAAGTCGTAAATTTTGGTGATGCAGGATAAGCAGGAAGTGGATAAGTGATAACGGTGTTCTCAAACGGTAGCGGAGACACTATCAATCCCTTTTCAAAGACCAACCAGAAGAATATCCTAAACTGGATAATATGGAACCCAAAATCCTAAGATCAGAAGTTGAAATCGCTGTAAAGCAACTGAAACCAAAAAAATCCAAGGGAGTGGATGGGATTGTAACTGCAATGATAATGACTGACGATGTCATCTAAGAATAGGAGGAGATGCAGAGAGAAGTGAAAATTGAAGTAAAGAGAGCTGAAGAAAATGGGAAAAGTTTGAAAAAAATAAAGATCTCAGACATTTCAGAATGTGTTTATTCTCTAAATTAGAATTAAATTATAAAACAAAACATTGTTGATTTAAGGAATTATTTCGTGAAGATTTAATATATATATATATCGTGTATAGTGAATATAATTAGTTACTTGGGCTTCCACACCATTTAGTAATAAATGTAATAACACTAGGTATATTCGAATCTGGTGCCAATTTTGAACCCATATTTAGCTTAGCCCAAGCCTCTTTACTGGCCTGAAAGTTTGATTTGGAAAATGATACAGCCTGTTTCTTGATGGGATAACCTGTCACTAAACAAGGCAATTCTCCAGTCTGCAAAGAGCTTTCGTACAGCTGACGTTCATCGATTGGGAGCACCTACAATCAACATACACTGCTTTTATTTCAAAAGTAGACACCATCATTATGTCTTTTAGCAATGAAAATTAGCCCTAGACAAAAAAAACACGTCAATTTAGATATCGAGGGGGAAGTTCAAAACCAATGTCCGTTATATTTTATGTTTCACCTCCTTACCTCTATTCATCTCTACCTAAAAAATTTTGCATGACATCCTCTATCTTATAGCATCATTTGAAAGGTCTTGAAAATCATAATTAAACTGCGTTTACAAAACTAAAATACGGTTGATACGTTCTCGTAATAGAGGAGAAAATAGATTTTAAAAAGTATTTAACAGAATCGCAACATTATCTTTGCAATGGTTGTTTTATTTATTTTACGCACACCATTTTTCTTTTCCTAATATAGAGTAAAATGCAGTGACGGTGAACGAATCAACCGATTTCAATTTTTTAAAAGCAGTTTAATTAGGATTTGCACGACCTTAAAATGATATATTACAAGATAGGGGCGATTAGGGTAGGGGATTGGTTTTGAACTTCCCTCTCGATATCTAAATTGTTTTTTGTCTAGAGCTAATTTTAATTGCTAAAAGAAATAATGATGGTGGCTACTTTTGAAATGAAAGCACTGTATAAATACTTGTAAGAATACAAATACAGAGCCTTCGTTTAATCCCGAAACCCACATGACATATTAATGTGAACAACCCATATGACAATCACTGATTTTCTTAAACTATAACATACGTTTACTTTTTTTTCAGTTTTACTAAATAATATTTTTCTTTGAATTATATATACAGTTAGCACTAATAATGAAAATAAACATAATATTTGACTAGTTCTACGTTATTTTAAACTAAAGAAAAAAATATGTTAAAATAAACCTATTGGAGCAGATGCCATGGAAGGAAAAAAGAAGAAACGGGTGTTGTAGATTTTTTCATTGAAAATGTTATTGATGACATACAAACTAAAATTATTCCTTTTAAATAACCAAGTTTGTTTAGAGGTGCTTTTAAAATATTTTTGTTGCTTAGGAAGCATAGAAACGGATTAAAAGCTTAAACGTTGTTCTATTATGACAAATCTAGGGGAAAATAAAGTAATATTTTTGATGACAAATGAAACCACCATTAAATAATTCAACTTTAAAAAATTAAAGTCCCTAAGTTTAATCGCTAATCACATAGGTTGGATGATTAAATGAAGGCTCTGTAAATAACTATGTATATACCTGTTCAATTTTTTGATCCATGCTGACTGCAAGGACCCATTCACGAATATTGTCGTGTTCTTTAGGATCTTCTGCCAGATATAAACGTGATGGTATGGGTATATTTGATGGAAAATCACTTTGAACTAGATCAGAATGATCCACGAGCTGTCCTTCTCCTTCCTCGATTGCCTCGCACAGATCCAGGTAATGGTTTAGGAAAACAAACGCGTCAGACAGTCGACCTTCGTCTTTCAAATCCTTTCCTACAAAAATAATTCACTCAATCGACTCCTTAAGTAAGAGAACATATTCCTGCGGCTACCTGCTTCATAATAAGCTTTATCTGCTGGGATCACATCTGTATATCTTAACAAACCTGTACTGATTTTCACGCCGACAGCTTTTAGTGAAGTGGTTTGTCGACAAGCGCATCTCAAAGCGTAATAATGAGCAATCAGTAAGAGATTCTTGAAATGCAACTTGGTTTCTAGATTGATATTTGGAGCTACTTCTAAACCGTCATTCTACAAACCATACTTATGATGTATCCACGAAAAATGCATTTAATAGGTGTACCCATCAGTAATCTTGTTTTTTTCAAATATTTCAAACATTGCCATCTACTGGCAATAATTGAACTTAATATAACAAAATCTATATTCTAGTTATTTATACAGGGTGTTAACACAGTTGAGTCATTTATTTTAACAGGTTGTGGAACTCGTAAAAAGAAGTGATTTTACTAAACATCATTTATATAAAAGTTGCAAATTAAAGAATTTATTAACAGTTACAAAATTCGAAAACAAACCTGACTTTTTGATATTCTCGACCACTGCGCTGTAGAACTCGCAAAGAGAAGTCAATTTAGCAAAAATAATTTATATAAAAGTTGCGAAATAACAAAAACAAAAATGTTACATGTTACAAAAATTGTCACCATTTATTCGGTTAGCACAAAATCTTGCTCGGTGCAGCCATGCGTCACTACTGGCATCAAAAATATAATCCCGGTGTCCACGAATAACATCACAAGCCTTTTCGATGCGCTGTTGTAGATTTTTCACAGCATCTACTTCTCCATTGTGATAAACAATTTTTTTAAATAGCCACACAGAAAAAAATCGCAGGGAGTTAAATTCGGGGATCGTGCAGGCCAAGAATCCAGTCCATTACGCCCAGCCATCTGTGCCAGAAAGAAAGGCCCAATAAGCAAGCCATTTAATACGCCAGCCCAAACATTTACTGAAAATGCTGTACTGAAAATGGGTTCTTTTCACAGCATGCGGATTTTCTACTGCCCAAACATGGTTGTTTGTATTTCTTGTAAACATTATTTGTATTTCTTGTAAATGTGACCTCGTCGGTAGCCAAAATAAATTTGGTAACATTTTCATTACTGTTGTACCGATGTAAAAGCCACTGACAAAATTCTGTTCTAGGATAATCTGTTCTGACAACTGTTCTAGGATAATCTTCGGGTTGTATCGCTTGTACCCGTTGATAATGATAACGATAAAAGTGTTCTTATCGTATGGTCTTCCACACTTTACCACGATCAACTTCAACTTGACCTGCTATAGACTTAGCGATCGTTGTTGACTCGTTTTCGACAATTTCTAAAAATTCTTCCTCAATCTCTACCATTTCGCGTGGAGGAGGTCTTCCAGCGTGGCCTGTCTTTAAGTACCCTGTGTCGCGAAGTCTTGTAACTAAATTTACAAAAATCATAACAATGCTATTAATGCTGTTTATTCTGGTGCCTTGGATAGCAAAACATATCAGAGTGGGTTTAAAAAATGTACGAATAATGATTTCAGTTTTTTCGATGGTACAAAATCTGGAGGATCTGCTGAGATTGATATTGAACTATTTGCAGTGCACTTTTGTCCAGGTTAAGCAGAGATCTTTTCCTTGAACAAGTTGTTAGTGGAGAAGAAATGGGGATTATAGACAGCATTCCACACAACTTAAAATAATGGTTAACACCAGGAAACCACCTTTGCCCACTGCAAAACCAGGTCTTCACCCTTCTAAAGTTTTACTCTCGGTATGATGGGATTTTATAGAGATTATTCACTATGAGATTCTGAATCCAAACGAAACCTTAAGTGCTAAATATTATTGTAGTATTAAGTCCCAAGGGTGAGCCACATCACGTCGAACATCAGTTCTCGATAACCAAAGTTAAGCGATATCTAGAAGGGTGACAGTAATATGGTAACTCAATAAATCGACACTAGCGATATATGAATATCAAAAACCAAAAACGTTCTAGACTGATTCATTGAAAAGGCATTATTCATAATGCCTGCATCACTCAACAAAAAATTAAAGAGTTAGACTGGGAAGTACTGGTATACCGTTAGATTGCCATCTTTTTAGATCCATGGAACATTTTCTTTGTGAAACAGAAATTCCTAGTACGACAGCTATCAAAATATCATCACATTTTACAAAAAGGGAATAGAAAGTTTGTCAGAGAGATGGGCGATGGGGACTTTTAAATAAAAATTAATTTTGTACTGTGCCAAAAAAGCGCATTACTTATGGGTACCCCTGACGCCATACATACAATCTCCAATAGCATTTGTCTGAGTTGTGCCCAAACCCCATAAGACTCAGGTTCAGATAAGTCAGGTGATCCAAACAGTTCTGTGGCGATGTGATTGTAAATATTGAAATTCTGTGGCATGGCTGGTGCCCCATGGGTAGAATATAAACTTAAAGCTTCAACTACAAACCCATCCTTGAGTAGTTTAGCTGCATAGAGAGCGACGTATTTATGTAAAATGGGAGCCGTATTATGAGCTTTCGCTTTTTCAATACACCTAGCCCATTGACCTTGTTCAGCCAGTAAATCCAAAGCCCCTATAATGTCTACAAACAACCAATATCAACCTTTATCATAGAAAAATGTATTTGATCCCCGAGTAACTCACCAACATCAGCTAATTGTTCCACATCACCCTTTTTCAATAATCTGTCCTTGTACTTGCTTTCCACATAACTCTCATAAGCTGGCTCTAATTCCTTGGCTACTTTTCTTGCTTTGCTCCAATCTTCAGCTGCAATAAATGTATCAATAGCTTCTTTCATCATCTCCATGCTAATGTATAGTTGGGCAGCCACTGGATGTTCACCCATCTCGATTAACCTTGATTTCAATCCAATATATAAAAACTCAAATATAATAAAATTGTTTCCATATTACCTTGGAGAAAGCACTTTAATTATGTCCAAAGCCTCTTGTGCGAATAAGAATTTATTTACCATATCAGCAGCTCTCAACAAAGCTCTCTTTACAATAGACGGTTCTGTAATTGAAGTGGTGACTTGTAAAAGACATTCAATGGCCTGTTTGTGTTGGCCAGCAAGAGCCCACTCATTTGCTCTTGAGAGTAACGTCTCTATGTTCACGTCTGTAGTTTTGTTGTGATGGGAGCTACTATATTCAGACTGCAATGCCGGATAAAGATGCGGCAGATAATCCTTGCACACTCGAAGAGCATCGATCCACATTTCTACAATTTAAATAAATATAGAAGTGAGAGGCAGGAAGGGAATATTTTGTACCTGCAGCTTTATAACGCTGAACAATCAATTCTGGCATTTGTGCCCTGAGTAGAAGCACTTCAAATTCATTGAACTGTTTGTCTTTGAAGCATTGACCCGCCTGTGCTTGTAGAACCTCTGGAACTGTAGCTGGTTCGTGAGTCTCAGCAACGCGAAGTGCAGCGATCCAATTTTGGGCATGGACGAACATAAGGACCGCCTCCTTAGGTTTGTCAGCAAGGACAAATTCAGCTTCAGCCTCAGAGAACTTGCCATCATCCTCTAGAGCCATCGCATACTTGTAATGGACCTCTGATATCTAGAATATAGGCAACTCCAGATATTGATATAGAAAAATATTTATTGCTTATATTAGTTATTTCGTGCATTATACAAGGGTGGTTCGAAAAGTTCTCTGTATGGTAGAGAACTTGTGGAAATATGACCAAATGACAATATATTTATCAAGTATGATTTATTAGATGCGAACTTCCAGATGCGTGTATTTAATTGCTTGTTTGACAGACAATTGTTTATTTTACAGAGTTCGATACATTTCATTATACAGAGGGTATATGCAAGGTTTTCAGCAACAATTGCACTTCACCAATACTATTTTAACAACCGTAATTATTACTGAAAGTTCGAACACTGTAGTTATATAACTACAGCTGACTTATTTGATTTTGTTTCTCATTTTACTGGGCATATAAATATTCCACCAAGTATACTGGCATATAAACTGTTAAAAAATACATCATTTGACATGAATTTAATGTCATAATGTAATGTTGTCGTCTTAAAAGAAGGTTTGTATGAAGAGGTTAAAAATGTCAACTTTCAACTGTAAACTAAATAGTTTGCACGCCATTTTTCTTAGGCATTATTTTGACGCACCTTGTATGTTCTTTTCAATACGAGTTCTCATTCAAAGTTCTGAGAGTGTCTAGTTTCTTTTTTATTCAAAATAGGATACACCAATTTTTTTGGAAGAAAATGTTATTACAGAATACATAGGGTGACTTTTTAATGCGTCCTAACTTTAAATTCAAAGAAAACAACAACCAAATTAGATGCCTTGAAACTATTTATTTTATGTGTTTAATGTTTGAAATCACCCACGGCGCCAATAGTTACTGGTTTATCGGCATGGGCCAAAGCTTTGAATCTTTATATGCAAAGGGCCAAAGATAATAATAAAATAATCTATCCCAAATAAAATAATCTAAAGGCGTTAGACCACATGACCTGTTCATTCCTCGAAAAAATTTTCTCGTTGAATTATTCCCTCAATAAAATCGCGTTGTTGTTGCGTTGGCTGTATAACATGAAGGGCCGTCCAGGTGGAACCACAATACCAACGTAATTAGTTATGCAACTTAATATACACAGAGTTTAACTCGGAGGATATGGGTATAAGAAAGAAAAGTGTGATGGCAAAGAAAAAGAAGTGTTTTTTCTTCATAAGGCATTGTTATTAAAAATTTTGTGTATAAAAATGTATTAGCTGTTATTTATTTTTAACTAACAAAACTAATTTATGTGATCACCACTTTAATTCAGAGGAAGAGATCAACACAAACAAAAGGTACTTCTTTTCGCAAAATGATTGATATGACGCCCTTCGATTATTGAGAAATTTGAAATTGCATCAAAATTAAAGCTTTGTGCATCTACATTTAAAATTATATCGTAATAATCGTAACCTTTGTAAGTTTTAAAACCTTTACCTTTGTTGGTAATTCTTTGCATAGTTGAAATGCAAAATCAAATTGATAGGTCTCGCAAGCATAATTAATACAAGACTCCAATATTCCGTATTTGTTCAACAGTTTAATTGCAGAATCGATGGGTAAAGTTCTGGCCCAAAGAAACGCCACTTGATTAGCTGCAGTGGGTCCTCCATTTTGTTTCGCTACCCTGTAAGCTTCTTCCCACATGCCTAAACTTCTGTAAACTATTTGATAGAATATTTCTACATACTATTTTTTTTTAATTACCTATACATATTCATGGCAGCTTTCCACTCACCACAGGCAAGGAAATGTATCTCGGCAGCTCTGTGCTTCCCCTGACTTTCCAGTTGTTGTCCCAGATGTAAATGGGTGGTTTGGAGTAAGTTAGGGTGGTATTTTTCAACTAGTCTAATCTAAAAAGCATGACCCACAATTACACAAACATTGTGCCACAAAAAAATGTTTTTACCATGTTATCATATTGTTCTATTCTCTTGTACATTGCTATTGCTAAGTCTGGTGAATTAACAGACAGGTATAACTTTTCCGCATCTCTGTATTTTCCACTTTCTTCCAGTTGTTCAGCCCTAGCAATATTAAACAAAATAATGATAAAAAATTACGTAGGTTGTCTGATAAGAAACCGTATTTTTCCATATTAAACATAAAGTTCTCTTACTTAAGGTAGGCGAGAGAAATCGAAGTACTAATCACCGAGACTATTTCAAAGCTACCTCAAGCAAGCATAAAATCCTGGAAACATAACCGTCAACATGAAAATGCTCCTCAACAATAATATATCATATATGCGTTTTGCTGATGCCTAAATACTAATAGCTCATGAATTGAGGACAATAATAGTAAATAATTTATAAGGATCTATAGATTTGCTCGTAGTCAATCAAATAATGGAGAAATTAACAGAATTTGAGCCTCCATTATTTCAGATGTTCATAAACTTAACTCAGACGTACATTGAACAGTAGTATACGAAACCATAATGGAAATGAGAATACAAGCTAAGTTTATTATATTAACCCGAATGACAATACTTAACTCTAAGGCAGTTGTAAAAACCTACCAGTAAAAATTCAGGAACTAGTAATGTCTGAGTCAAATAGAGGTCTCAAAATCTTTAACAAATGCCTCATATGAGCATAAATTGCATGGACTAGAAGGTCGATAAGGCTAACTTAAAAACCAAGCTAATAAAATAGAAAATGACTACTAATCCATAAATTACCATGGTATTTTAAGAAATGATAAAACACAAAGTAAAAGTTACCTTCTAGACAACCTATAAAATTATATTTTTTTAAGAAATACCTCGATATATACATATCCGATACTTCGTCTTGCTCCAGATATTTTAAAGCTATGTTATGAGCCTTCTCCCATTGCCCTACCTCGTTGTACATATCAACAGCTTCTTTGTACATTCCGCAAGCCGAATATAGCTTTTCTGCAGTTGAATAATCCTAAAACCAAAGATGGTTTGGTTCTTCGAAAAACGACAATGCCATTTTATAGCTACTTTAACACTGGCAAAATAGCCAGCAATTAGTTCGTAATATTTCCTGACAGTATCAGCGTCATCAATTACTTTTATAATGTGGACTGCTTTTTTAAATTGCTTAGCTGCAACTGCTGCATCTAGAGCTTTAATAGTCGCACCAGCTTCAATGTAATGACTAATAGCAGCGTCCATTTGTTTGCTTAAAAATATCAATTTAAACCACGGACACAAAAAGATATTTCATGAAGAACGCACAATTTAATTTCACCATTTTTTTTCTGTAATATATATATATATATATATATATATATATATATATATATATATATATATATATATATATATATATATATATATATATATATATATATATATAACCATGCTATGATATTTATTATCTGCTGTTGTAGTAATTAATAAATATGAGCCGAAATAAATATGAGAAATAAAAGATATCCACATCTCTCAGCAAACATATTTTACAAGTCAGAAAAACATAAAGGTGTGTGAACGTATTCACGAAAGTCATTTGGATGACATTGTGTTCTTTTAATTAGTTTTAAATGATCAACTTGTCTACTTTGAGATAAAATATAATTACCATACCCATTTTTTTTATAAAATAAATTGTGCCTTATTAATTGCACACTCTTTATGTAGTTACTTACTTTTCAACCAAACTATCGCCCCATTCTTCTTCCAGATGAACTACTTTGTCAGGGCTTACCTTTCTAGCTAATTCAACCGCTTTACTCCATACTTTTCCTTAAAACAAAAATTGATGAACGTTTTTGCGATTCAAAAGAATGAAGAAACTGCAATATTTACGCAAATTTATTTGTACAAAATGAAGAAAGAAATAATTACCCCGAAAAAACGTTTATTAATGTGACAATTTAGCGAAATAAGCAATAATATGGTTTTAGCATCTTAATTAGTATATCAGTTATGGACACTCTCCATCTCACAAATGTTTTTGTAATGAATCATTTTAAAGGAAATATAAAGCTTTCGGAACAAAAAAAAACAGTCTCAAGGAGTTAAATGGGACGAATATGACTGATTACACTGGGGAACAATTTGAAAAAACAAACAACACAACAAACACAAAATTGAGTACCCTAGTTTACCGTCAGCTATACGCCCTGTGCCTCATTCATCTGAAATTCCAGTGCCAGTTTTTCAAGAATTACCTTCTTTAGAAATACAAGAATGTGAATCAAGTGAAGATCGAAGTGACTCCACCAACGAAGAATTCAAAGTTTACAATGATTATGTTCGTAAAGGATTCAATCAACATGAATTAAACGATTTAGCACGAGATTTGGGACTATCCAACAAAAAGCATCGGAATTATTAGCATCAAGACTACACGAAAAAATTTTGCTTGACAAAGGAGCTAAAGTCACTTACTAACAATCCAGAGAAAGTGAATTTAGGCAGTACTTCAGAAATAATGACGGATTTGTATATTGCCAGAACGTAGAAGGTTTAATTAATAATTGGCCATTTCTAACTATAGCGCAACTGAATGGCGATTGTTTATAGATAGCTCAAGGCGTAGCTTGAAGTGTGTTCTCCTACATAATGGAAATTTATACGGTTCAGTCCCAATAGGTGATTCAGTTTCTTTGCGTGAAGAATATGGCGACATAAAGAAAGTCATTGACTTGTTGCAATATAACATGCACCAATGGATCATCTGTGTTGACCTTAAAAGGTCTGTTTCCTTCATGGCCAGCAACGCGGGTATACCAAGTATGCCTGTTTCATGTGCATGTGGGACAGCAGAGCTCGTGAGAAGCATTGGGTGCAATCGAACTGGCCGCCAAGATCTGACCTAAGACCTGGTGATCCAAACATTTTAAATCAGCCACTTGTCGACAGAAAAAAAATTGTATTTCCGTCTTTGCATATAAAACTAGGTCTCATGAAGCAATTTGTTAAGGCTTTGTCAATTGAAGGAGACTGCTTTAAGTATATCATTTCGGCATTCCCTAGTCTGCCATATGAAAAGATAAAGGCTGGTGTGTTTGATGGTCCACAGATTCAGTAACTCGTTAAAGATGAAAATTTCACTGAAACAATGACCGAACTTGAAAGGAATGCTTGGTTAGCTTTTAAAAATTTTGTTAAAGACTTTCTTGGAAATACACCAGCCCCGAATTACATCGAAATTGTTCAACAACTCTTGGAGAGCTTTAAAAAGCTTGGTTGCAACATAAGCATCAAACTGCATTTCTTACATAGTCATCTTGCTAACTTCCCAGAAAATCTTGGTGCTGTTAGTGATGAACAGGGCTAGCGATTCCACCAAGATCTAAAGGTTATGGAAGCGCGGTATCAGATGGGATGTCAGTATCATGGCTGACTACTGTTGGAGCATCAAGCGAGAATGTCCACAAACTGAACACTCCAGGAAAAGCTATAAGAAGAAATTTTTACCCTAATATCTTTTATTTATTTTTTGTATAAAAACAATTTAACTTTTAATAATATGTTAACCTCTGTATGAATAAAATATTCTAATCTATTTGGTCAGATCTCACCTTATTTCCTTTCATATGTACACTTTTAAGGTAAAATGAGGGGTATGCTGTAGCTTAAGAACTTGACGTAATAGAGAAAAACTGTGCATTTTTTGAATTCAGAGATGAAAAATTAGTCAAAAACAAGTCACAGATCCAAGTCAACAAAATTGCTGTTCCCCAGTGATATCAAAGGTTACCATTTTTTTTTACCTAAAAATCAACACAATACTTTTTCGCGCATTTTCTTTAAGGTCCAGTCTTCTGGACCAACTTCTTTTAGAGAAATAACTGGACCATTCATAAAAAGGAATTTTGTATTGTTTTCAACTTATATAGGCTCTCAATTATGTTCCAAAATCTCACATTAACAATAAAAACATTAACGAAGAGGACTTTTATGAGGGTCATTCAAAAAGGCCTTGGCATAACAAAGTAAACAAGATTTTTATAAGTGGAGTGGAACGTGGAAACGTAAGACTCCTCGATGATGGTCCTATCTTTTACCAAGTAACACCACACCATGAGAATCCCAAAGGGCAGTAGTCATTACTTTTTTTTGCAGATGCATTTTTACCTACCCCCACCCAGTTTTGGACTGTTGCTTCGTCTCTGACTTGTAATTGTGCATACTTGTTTCAGCCACTGTTATAAAACGTCGAAGAAACTCAGCAGAATCCTACTGAAGTAGGTTTAAACACTCATGAAAAGTATTCGAATGGTCACTCATTCCAACGTATCTGTTATTTGTGAACAACTGTTAATATACGCGGCATCCATCGAAAAGAAAGCTTTTTCGTACTCAAAACATGAACATAAAATCAAAAAACATAAATTTAAGATAATATAAAATTAAAATTTCATATAACATACATAAAATCAATGAAATTTTATCCACTTCATAAAATGTCAAAACTTAATCGTTACAAACACATAACAAAACACATCAAAAGTTTTGTAGTAATTTAGTATAGTAATTTGGTCATACTTGCGTCATCTCTGAATTAGGCCAAGAACGTTTAGAACGCCTCTTTTATATCTAGGTTGTGATGTAAATAATACCAACGCTATGATTGCAAAAATCCAGATAATTTACTTAGCAAACAAAGCTTATTTAAGAGACATAAATTGCAAAAAAATTATAAGGCGAGTATGCTTTCGAAACCTGGGCTTTACCAAGTCTGCTATAACTTTTAGCTCTCTCAGCTCTACAAAGAGTTATTAAAATATCGAATTCTGATCGACAGGCCGTATCGAGAGAATGGAGAATAACTTACCAAGCAGATTCGTTGTCAAATACCACTAGGAAACAGATCAAGAGAAATGTTGCAAAGTAGACTTTAAATAGACAACATACAAATACTAGATATACGAAAATGGAAAGTTAAGGAACGAAATAGGCGTGAATTACGACGATGATGGTTGTAGTATTTCCATCGAATAAGCTAGTAATAAGCATTTGTACCTAAAGGATGTCTCAGAATGTTTTTCGTTATTGATACTTCAAACATTTGATTAATTCAGACTTGTAGTAAGTAGTTTTTGAATTTTCATTTATGAAAAACAATCATTCGCAAATGCCCACCATCCGTTTTTTCACACTCATTTAGCCTGGAACTGAAATTTTCAATCACTAGCAGGAGCATCCCTCTTTAATTCGCGTGAATTTCGTCTGTTATTATTTGCTTTTATTTATTTATTAGTGGCCAATTGATGTCGCCTCGGCGACTAATCACTGTTTCAGGGAATAGATCGTGAAGACCTGCTAAAGGGTCATTCGTGACATGGATAGTTGCTCCATCTAATTGGAAAAATGTGTTGCGGTTGAAGCCAATAGAGTTTTGCATTTCTAGAGCCAAAAAAAATCCGCATCGTATGGCAATAACGATCGGAATCAACAGTCTGAGCGCGACCACGATTATCCTTAAAAAAGTAGGAGCCGATAATTCCTTCGCTTGATATGGCGGATCGTTTGGGCTAAACCACGACCTTACGCGAGTGTAATGGTTTCTGGTGCAGCTCCAGCGGATTATCGGGAGCCCAATATCTGCAATTTTGTTTATTCGCGTGGCGTTAAAATCATCAGACAACCATATGTAATTCCGCTGTTTTTCCATTGTCCTGTAGAATTCGACTTGTTTAACAAAATCATCAGGCTTCATCTATTGCACGATAACAACTTTGTAGGGGTTGAAATGTAAATCTTTGCGAATAATGCGATTAATCGCATAACATCGATAACAGACTCCCTTTTGCGCGCATTTGATTTATCCGACATTGTGTTTTCAGTCTCTTCAAACTTGCACATCCAATGCGTGATTAAATTCGCACTTGGCACATTTATCATGGTCGTTAAATTAAAATGCGTCCTGTTCAAACATTGCACGCAAAATGCACCTTGTGATACCATAAAACGATACATCGCTACTAAACTTAAAAAGCCTGTCAAGCGTTTGACAGCACTCCTCCTCCCCCCGGCTTATTGTGTTTAGTGCGTAACAGTCAAAAAAAAAACGAAAAACATTCTGAGACACCCATTATAACCGCTTTAAAAAAACTTATTTAGCTTATTAATGTCATTTGATATGCAACTTAATATACAAGGTATTTAATTTCCTGTGAGGAATAAGAGAGAAGAAAACAGAGAATCGAATGAACACCAGTCGGTCACCATGTAGTTTTTGTACATCGTGAGCTAATCAAACAACAACATAAAAAAGGTACCCAGCAAAAAAAATTAAAACGAGAACCCCATTAGAACCAACCGGTTAAAATACTTCGCCAGTTAATAACCAGAAGGCGCAACTAATACCTTTTCTAAAACAAAAGTTTTCGATTTTTTATTACATCACTTATACTCGTTCTAACCTTTTCTGTAACATTCCATAGCAAGATCGCTCTTATCCAGTTTCTCATAGATATCCGCTGCAGCTTCAAATAATTCCTGTCTTAGCAAGTTTTTCAGCACGCCTGCTATGAGCGCATGATCATTTAGCAGTTGTGGATTTTGAGTTAGCAATTGAGGAATTCGTAGCAATTTATTAGCCTTCATATACATGTTGAGCGCTTCTTCGCATTTTCCGTCTTTCTCTAATACCTGACCAACTTTTTCGTATTGTCCAGATTGCATTAATACTGACATGTGTTCTTTCTTCAGATCGTCAATGTGCTCGTAGCCTCTTTGCTCCGCAAGTCTACAAACTCAAAATATTTTCAAGGTAACAAAGATTTATTCTAAACGTTACCTCATCGCATCATCCCATTTTTGTAATTTTTTGTACATATTCAACGCACTTTCTATATCACCTTGTTCCAAGTAAATATTCTCTGCAGTATTCAAATCACCATACAGTATAGACAATCGTGCCCAAATTTGAGGAGAATTATTCGGATTTTCGTTTTGTTTGGCAAGCTCTTGGCCCATGCGAGTTGTTTCTTGTAGAAAATGAGCCGAAGATATGTCACCTATAATAATGTACTACTGTTAACGGCTGAAGTCAGAAATTTTAAAACCTTATATCATAAAACATAAATTAATTGATTTGAAGAAGTTCAGCAAGAGTTCTTGTTCTCCAGATTATATAAGATTTTCTCTAGAAAAGCCAACTCTAATAACATGTGACCACCATCAAACCCCGTTATTCTGAAAATAACCCGATAAACATCAAGATGTTCTATGATGGACTCTATCTGAAAGCTCTCAGGTCATAATTCATAAATAAAAAACTTTTATCGATATCAAAGAAAGATCTGATACCTAAGGCTGAAAAACATCTTTCAGCTAACAGTAGGTTGTGCTGCTTCATTGCAATAACCAACAAAGTATGCCACATAGCTTCTGCTTCAGATGATCGTCCCATACTTTCGAGAAATAGAATGGCCCTACTGTAATCATTGTCGTTTATGGCGGTACCTAAAAGATTGTTCAATATATTGAGCTACTGGATCTAGTTGTGTTTACCAAATTCGACAAGTCCTTCATCCAGCTCCACATTGAACGTGTGATTTCCATCCACACAAATTGCTTCAGTTTTCCCGTTGTTTCTAATTACGTCTGAGACTTCACCTCGTACTGTCATAATAGTGGGATTTTCTGGCAATTCAATGTTGTACCAAATAGCTAAATTGGTTCCTGACTGGGCCACTGCTACATCACTACTCTCCACCCATTGCACAAAAGTAACGTCTGTATAAATCGTTTGCTTCGACTGCGTAGCGATGTCAACTAAGACCAGCCTTAATTGTACAAGATACTTTATTTAACAGAAAACCCTGAAGAATACTGAAGCATACTCACCTCTGCTTCTTATCCCTGAATAACATCTTCTCAGCTGTTTCGTTCAGTTCAAGCCAATCAATTTTTGAATCATGACTAATCTGGCACATGGTGACACCCAATATTAAATCCATGACCAAAATAGTCTTCAAATCGAGGAGATAGGCCAGTTTTTTATTATCTCCTGGCTGATTTCTCTCATTCAGTCTGACACTCATCAGATGAGGATTCGCAAATTCAGTTCTAACCGAGCAGAGAATGTCGTTGTCACCATATTCGATTAGAGTTAATTCTCCAGCGTTAAAGACAAGGCAAACATTCGGATTTTCGAAATAAAATTTTTCGTTGCGTTCTGGATTGTTCCACGGCACCTGAAATTATTCTCGAAATATTGTGATTTAATTTGAAAACTGATTTTTTTAGTTATTGAAAAATTTATCGAATAAAAATTTGAAAAACGCACAAAATTATGAAGCTCACTAATATATGCAATATTGATCGTACTTCACTGAGTAGATTCCTCTGAAGATCAGCAACTAAAAGAGTTTCTCTTGTTTTAGCTACCAGATAACCATCTCTGCCCATGATTTTTACATCGTCTATTTCCCCTCCGTGTTGTGATCGTAAAATAACTCCTCTCTCATTAGTGTTCAAAGGTTTAACTAAGACCTGGCTAGGTCCTACGTAAGTGATTTCAAATTTATCTTTCCACACCGTACGTTTTAGAACTAGAATATTTTATGAATTAATGACATTTCTCACAAAATGTTGCATCTTCTTTACCAGATTCAAATATCATAACTGCTCCACATAATCCACCACATGTAACTTTGGAGCCGTCCCTTTTCCAGGCTAAAGCAGTTACTGTATAGAAGTTTTTGATAACTTTCGGTGAAGTTTCTTCCCAAACTGACTTCCTGGTGTTCCAAATATAGGTTCTAAGTCGATCAAAACTTCCTACAGTTACTGCCTGTCCACTAGGACTACAAATAGCTCCTACGAAATCGTGTTCGTCGGTATCTTTACTGTAATCAAATGTTTTTACAGTTTTTCCTGTATTGTTGTAAACGCAAATTCTCTTATCACATCCAGCTGCAAAGATGTGCCCCTGAGGCCAAGCTAGCGCAAAAGGTGGCACTGGATGCAAAGCTGCACGCCCTTGAGTTTCATTTTCGCTATTTATATCCTGCACCACGAAGAATCGAATTATATTACCATCGATATGGCCGGATAAAAATCCTGTTATAGGAAGTTCGATATTAATATATGTATATATATATATATATATATATATATATATATATATATATATATATATATATATATATATATATATATATATATAAATATATATATATATATATATATATATATATATATATATATATATATATATATATATATATATATATATAAATTACCTATTTTTTATTATATATTTTTTCCTACATATTTTTAATATAAATTTTACCTGTTCCTCTGGAATTAGATGCTAATGAAACTACCAAACTATCAGAGGCAAAAAGACTTTGAGACTTATTAGATTTGATTTGAAGAGCTCGTACTTTACCATCCTGCAATCCACTAATAATTGGCCCTGCTAATAACCATATTAAACAAGTAACTGGTGATGGTTGAGGAAACTTATTGCATATTGCCTAGAATACAATGTTTTCATCATCATTCAGAATTCACATGCCTCAAAATATATTGAATATTTGCTGTAGCATTAAAAAAAACCAAGTAATGTTTTTAAACCACTTTCATTTATTTAAAATAAGCCCCTGCTGTATTAACACGCACGACGACGACTTGATCATCTACTATTTTGGTACCTCTATCAGTATTGTACTACCCTCTGCCTCAATGGGGAATATCCGTGTAGTAAGTCCTTTTCATTGGAAGTTTTGCGAAAAAAAAATAATAGGCACAAGTAATCAGATCGAATAAATAATGAAGATACATAACATAGATATTTATGGCGCAGTCGGTAGAATAATGAAGTGAAAGTAAATTTACGTGTAGAGAGAAACCATATTAACAACGTAATAAGAAAAATATGTAATATGGTGTAATTATAGTAAATACTACAAGAAGTTTGGCGAACCGAACGGATTCCGGAAGATTGGAAAGATGCTCTAATCCATCCACTACACAAAAAAGGAGATAGAACGGATGTAAACAACTATAGAGGGATATCTCTTCTCTCAGTTTGTTACAAGATTCTATCTCAATGTCTGCTAGACAGAGCACAGGGACAGTTAGAACCTAAAATTAGTGAATATCAAGCAGGTTTTTGACCGGGCAGATCCTGCTCTGAACAGACCCTGAATCTAAAGTTGATCCTAAGACATCAAAAACTGTACAATAAAAATCTCGTCTGTACATTTGTGGATTTCAAAAAAGCATATGATTCTATTGACCGCGAATCTTTATTCCAAATCTTGAAAGAACAAGGACTGGATCTGAAAACGCTGGCAATTATTAAAGCAACATTAACTAACACAAGGTCAAAAGTTAAATTCATGGGTGACATCTCAGACCCCTTCGAAATTAAAACTGGAGTGAGACAAGGGGATGGACTCTCGCCACTCTTATTTAATTATGTTCTAGAAAAAGTAATACAGGAGTGGCGTGAAAAAAAGTCGGCCCTGAATGTTGACCAGCCCATTAAACTGGGCTGGTCAATATTAAACTGGGCTGGGGAGAACCAACATCAAAATTGATTGTCTGGCGTTTGCTGATGATCTAGCAATTTTGGCTCAAGATGTATTAACGGCACAGCTACAGATTGAAATCATAAAAGAAACAGCAGAAAAGGTAGGACTCCAAATTTCCTTTGAAAAGACAAACAAGAAATACATGACCTGCAACAGACTAAGAACACCATTTCTAAAAACAAAATATGGTAACATCAGACGACTCTCTCAATTCAAATATTTGGGTGAAATAATCATGGACAATGGGTTGGAAAAAGCGGCCAATAAGGGTAGATCTCAAAAAATGGAAACGGCGTTGAAACTTACACAAAATATTTACAACAAAAAATGCCTATCTAAAAACACAAAACTGAGACATTACAACACAGTTATTAAGCCAGAATGTGTATATGGGGCAGAAACGCTCATTTTGAAAAGAGAGACATCGAGGACATTGAAAAGAAGGAAAGAAAAATCATAAGAAAAATCTTAGGCCCCATACAAATAAATAGCACAACATACCGACTTCGAGAAAACCAAGCAATCAAACAATACACAGATATATATAGCGATATGAGAAAAAGAAGACTTAAGTTTTACGGACACATAAAACGGATGAATCCGAGTAGGCTAACTAGACAAATAGTCGAATTTTATGAAAATAGGAGTAGAGCTAAAGTAGAAATAATTAAATGGATTGCTGCAATTAAAGACGACCTAAGATCAGCTAATATTACACAAAGTGAAATTCAGGATAGAGGATGTTTCAGACACAAGGTTGACGTTTGGAAGGTTGGCCAGAGAGAAAAATGTAGGCAGACTGGAACAGCTTGGACTGACAAAAGGAAAAAAGCTCATAGCGAAAGAATGAAATTAGTATGGGCGTAAGGGAAGGCTAACAACAACAAAGCCCTCTAATTGTACTTCGCGTGGTCCAACAAGGCCCATACGTGAATAATAATAAAATAACTACATTCCTGTTTAGCATATTGCCCTTATTAACCAACTAAAACTATACTGTTCAGGACCGATAACGTTGAAATGCTGAATTTTCCTCATCATAACAATATCATTATAACTATTTCTAGAGAAAATATTAGGTTTCGACTTAAACCTGTGCAACTGTAAAAAATGATATACCTTTTTTTCACCCCACTTTTCACCAATTTTATACACATAAACAATGCAGTCACTTTGAGCAACTGCTATTTTCGTCGAATCAGGACTAAACCCAAGTCCAGTAATAACGTAAGACTTTTTACCGGCTTCGGGATCGCAAGGTTTCGTGGAGAATTTGTCCCGTTTTTTACCTTCTTCATCGAATAGGAGAACTTGCCTGTCGCAAGTGGCCACTGCTAATTTTTGATTATTAGGCGACCAACAAAGAGCGACAATTTTATAATCCCTGTCCTAAAAGAGTGGTTGCTGATCAAATTTTAAACCATCATTATTAGAGGTGTTTTTACCTGAGCTTCAAGAATTGTCCTTAAATACTTCAATTGCATTTTTGCAGTAACTTACCACCTTTTTGTTTTGAGACTGGTTGCCATAGTAACCAATTCTTTAAACGTCATGTACAAACAATACAATGTTAAAACACATAAAGCTTAGGATTCTTAGAAAAAAAAAAACACTGTTTAGGGCAAAAAATATATATTTAGAAAAGTTTCACAGTCTTAAAGCTTAACAGAACGGTGTTTGGTACAAATGCAAATTACATGCTTAAATAATAAACTTAATACATTGCAACCTTTATAGAAAAAATACATTAAACATATATACCTACAGTGAGCAACAAAAATACAATTCCGAAACCGGAAAATATCGAAGCCATTAAGGCCGTGGCTAATTCTTTTTTAAGGCTCCTCGTTTGTTTGGTGCTTGTAACTTCATAAACGAAAAACCAGGCGGTGAAAAAGATTCCGATACCCAAGAGAACGAGTGTTAAATGAGGAAACACTGCAGGGTTTACTGGGGAAATATACCTTACTAACTTTGCAGAGTCGGCCTAAAATAAAAGTCATTTATATAAAAAACTGAGAATGCGTTTAAATATGTAATTTATAGCCTTACCATTATGTTTAAATTATATATTTATATAGATCCGGCTTATTTTGTATTCAAAATAATTAGGCAACGTCAGCTAACCTATACGACGTCAAAAAAACCACTTCAGATTTGGAAGCCAGTTTTGATTAACAATTTCCAAGTACATTCTAAATCACACCGCCATTGGGCAAAAGAACTACTCACGTACTTAACCATGAAAAAGTATACACACATTGTAAGAATATGTATTTTTCTTAAAGAAAAACAATAAATTTAGACGTAAGTAAAATATATAGCGTTTACATATAAAAATTTCTAAATGTTTTCTGTTACAGAATGGCGGAAACTGCGGTTGTTGTTAAAGCTAAGCCGCAGAGAAAAGTTTTTAAAGCAACTAAGATTACAAAAATACCTGAATACATATTGAATGATCCTAAACTACAAGCAGTTACTGCCGCATTACCCAGTAATTATAACTTTGAAATACCGAAAACGATATGGAGGATAAAAGAATTGAAAGCCAAAATGGTGGCTTTACAAATGCCAGAAGGTTTATTGCTTTTCTCAACAACGATAGCTGATATAATTAAGGAATTTACTGGAGCAGATTCTGTTATTATGGGAGATGTAACGTATGGAGCTTGTTGTATAGATGATATAACTGCAAAAGCTCTAGGAGTAGAATTATTAATACATTATGGTCATAGTTGTTTAGTACCCATTGATCAGACAGCTGGTATGAAAGTGCTGTATATTTTTGTTGATATTAAAATAGATCCATTGCATTTCATAGAGACTGTTAAATTAAATTTTGAAACATCAATAAAATTAGGTCTAGTCAGTACAATACAGTTTGTAACAACTTTGCAAGCAGTTACAAAAATTCTTGAAGAAAATGGTTATGATGTCTCGATTCCCCAATTTAAACCATTATCTCCAGGTGAAATCCTGGGTTGTACAGCCCCTGTACTTAAATGCTGTGATACTGTAATTTATTTGGGAGATGGAAGATTTCATTTGGAAGCAGTCATGATAGCTAATCCAAAAGTTAAAGCCTACAGGTATGATCCTTATAATAAAACCCTTACAAAAGAATTCTATGATCATGCACAGATGCAGACGGTAAGAAAAAACTGTATAGAAAATGCCAAAATTGGTGGTAGATTTGGTGTTGTTATGGGTACATTAGGAAGACAAGGAAGTCCCAAAGTTGTAGAACATTTAAGAAAGAGAATAATTGAATCTGGAAGATCTGCAGTAGTGATATTATTATCAGAAATATTCCCCAAAAAAATTGAGTTATTTTCAAAATTAGATGCCTTTGTTCAAATTGCTTGCCCAAGACTATCAATTGATTGGGGTACAGCATTTACAAAACCATTTTTAACTCCTTATGAATTAGCTGTTACAATTGGAGATACTCAATGGCATAAGGAAGGAAAAAGTTATCCTATGGATTTCTATGCCAATGCAAGTTTAGGCCCTTGGACACCTAATCATAAACCAGAAGAAGCTAATATAAATACTTGTTGTGGAAAATGTCCTTAAAATGAAATTGTTTTATATTTATTTATTCATGGTTATGTTTGTATATATTTGGTTTTTAATTATTATTTAACAAAAATAAAAGACAGAATTAAATTGACTCCTAGTTTTATTTCACATAATTAAAAAATATGTGTTGAACATTAGTGAATTTTTAATCCTTGAATTGTCCTCTCTAGAGAATTAATGTCCCAAATGACCAACTGTCCATCCAATCCAGAGGTGCTGATCTTTGTAGCTTTGGTTTTATTTCCTGCATATGTACACAAGCAGGTTATTGCATTCTGATGTATAGAGTCCAAGTTGGTGTCTGAAGTTTCACTTCTTGCTTGCTTGTCCAGAGAGTGGAACATTTTCATAGCGGACAGTCCTCCTGATTCTTTTTTCTGAGAAGTATCTAACTTTCCACCAAATGTTATTTGATCATTACCACTAATGTTGTAAATGATGGGAATACAGCTATGTCCTGCAGCAACTATCGAATTGTTACTAATCCAAGTACAGCTTAGAAATGGAAGAAATTCTGTTTTTAGTTTGGCAAAAGCATTTCCTTGACTGGGGTTAGCCACATTAATTGATGAATCATGAGAAACCTGAAAAGCAGAATAGACAGTATAGAAATAGATATTTTTTATCAATTATCATTACTTACCCAGCAAATTTTTGAACCATCGGGGGAAAAACTGACACAATGTACCCAACCACCTCCTGCAGGTGAGTTAACATATTCAGCCATAATTTGTCCAAGTGGCATCTTGGTGCCCCATGGCGTAGGCTCAGGAGTCTTTTCAATATCTTTGATATAAGCAGAAAATACTCTCACGTTGAAATCGGCGCTTCCAGCTGCTAACAGCACATTATTAGGATGCCAATCCAAAGTAGTTACAGTTGATCTTATTGGCTTTTTAATGTGCTTTGAAACCCACCAATCATTTTCACTTTCAAAGTAACAGACTGATATTAGACGTGCTCCAGAACCTACAGCAAACTTATTCTCATTAGGGGACCATTTCACACAAGTAGCCGCCCTATTAATTCGAAGAAGAACAAGAGTTGGTTTCCATTTTTTATCCCTATCTTGACTCCAAACATAGGCATTACGGTCTGCAGCACAAGTCACAATCCTATTTGTGTTTGGGGCCCAATCAATACCCATTACTCTTAGATCATGCTGATTCAAGGTGTCTAATAGTTTCCAATCATTTCCGTTCCGTTTATGTATCTCCACTTCATTATTGCTGGGAGAAAATGCAATTTCTAAATGAAAAAAATTGTGATAATTATTTGCACTTTAATATAGGAAAACCGTACTTACGGGTACGATCTTTATTCCAGGCATGACATGTAATTGGATTTACGGTTCCAAACTTGTGAGCTTCAGTCATCTACAAAAAAAGAAGTATAAAAAATGTTAAACAAATCCGAGTTACCTGGATTAGACACCTTTTCAAGAGAAAATTCGCGGACTCTGGTCAGTCAACACGAATTTAAAAATAGGATTTTCAAGAAATCTTTACGACTTTTTGTCCGAGTTGTTATATCTTTGAGGGCGTAAGCTAAAAATTAGTAATTTCTGAAGATCTCCCTGGCGCAGGTCTGAAAATTTAAATTTTTGACAAAGGCATATGAACTACTGATATTCTACCACAGATGCAGTCAATTCGGACATATTTAAGTAGTTCAAAGATTGGAAATGATAAGCATCTAGAATTTAGAATTAAAAATAACAGATATTTAAATAACATAGATCTGCTAATAATACAAATTCAATATAAAATTACAGTACAGACATCTAAAGTTTAAACAACATTTAAAACGTGTAACCTTGAAAAATCATCTAAATTTTGACCTCGTAATCTTTGTATAATCTTTCAAAGATAGTAAGTACTGTTTTAAAATCCGATTCATGAGATTAAGCATATTAATATATTTTTTACCTGTTCTATTGAAAATGTGTGAATGTGAAGACATGAGTTTGGATGTTAGAACACCCAGAAATGTATATTTATCTGCCTTTTACAAAAGGTATTTAATTTTCAATACCTTACACAATTCTGTATATAAATTGTATTAAACATCTCTAGGAGCTTTGCTTTTTACACTGTTAAAACTCGGATGCCAATTATATTAACACAGTTAATTGATGTGTTGGTGCGCAACAAAGAAGAAATAATAAAATCACATACAGTAAGTTAGTAGTACAGAGTATAATTATGAAGCTTATTTTTATATTCTAAAGGAATCTCATGAAGATCTTAAGAAAGTTATTGGTGAAATATCCAAATTAAAGTATGAAATTCAAACAAACAAGCCTTTACTGAATTTAACATCAGATGAGCCTGATGTACATTTTTACAATGAATATATAGCAAAACAGGCTACCGAAGATGGCCATACAACTTACTTTAACACCATCTGGCTTTTAGCAGAATGTTACATGTACCGTAGAGTAAAAGATGTTTTCAGTCAAACGTAAGTAATGACACTTGATGTAAAGGTAAAAATGTAAGTGTTATTTTACTATAGTGATTCTCTATACCACTTTGATTATTTTGGATATTCAAAGACGGATTCTTTCTTTAAAGATATATCTTTAATTACACAAATGGGAAAATATTTATTGGAAAAGGAAAATACAAAGAATATAGAGGAAACATTTAAGGCTTTGTTAAAAGTAAGGAACCGACATTATATTATAAATGGAGGTGTAAAAATACATTTTTAGTTGAATTTATGGGGAAATAGAAGTGATCTTTCCATATCTCAGGGAAAAGTAAATGGTTCAAATAATTTATTGGATACAGACCTGTTAAATGAATTTCTTTTATCAGACCACTCAAATGATATATGGTTGGCCATAAACAAATCTATAGATACTGAACTAATTGGTAAATTACTTTAGTACTATAAGTAATTGGGAACTTATACCTTTTTTTTTAGATATTGTATTGGATAATGCTGCTTATGAATTATTTACTGATTTATGTTTAGCAGATTTCATTACAAAACAAAATTTAGCTAAAAAAATTAGGTTTTATGTTAAAACCATTCCTTGGTTTATCTCTGATGTTATGGCACATGATGTATATTGGACTTTGTATCAACTTAAAAAAAGTCCTGAGAAATCTCTTCAGATTTTGGGGAATCGTTGGGAAGGTATGTGAATATGTTGTTGCCTAAAAGTACATCCTGTTTCTGTCAGACATAACTATTCTGTGTGGAGAACCAGTTTTCATCTGGTATCTTTGCAAAATTAATTATTTTATAACTATCTTAAGTTTAAGTAAAAATCCAACAACACACCATAGTAAAATTTGACATGATTACAACAATCTTGTTTAAAATGGTAATGAACAAAGCATAAATGAATGCAGTAATAAAGAAAAATATGATGAAGTAAAGATGAAAGCCAGACAAAAATCTAGGAATATAGATGAAAGAAAAGTGATGAAATGGATAATTGACAATGACACCATTGAATTTATGAAGAAATTTACTTATCTGGAAGCAAACTAAAAGAAAACATCACAGGAGATGTCAGAAATTGTTATGAATTTTAGCAAAACTACTTACTCCCTGTGGTCAGCTCTAAAATCTAAACTTCTGTTAAGGAACATGAAAATTAAGATCTAAAAAAACTAGTCAACCAGTAGTCACTTATGGCTATGAGTCATGGATCCTTACAAAGAAAAAAATAACGAATTTTGGTGCTGTGAATGGTAATGAAAATTGGAGCATCACATGCAACATTAAGCTCAAGCAATTATACAAAGATCTGGATATTGTAAAACGATGGTAGGGTTCAGCGACCTGGGATGGGCGGGATTCGTAGCGAAAATTCCAGAAAAGCCGAATACCACAAAGAATCATGAAGGGTTGAGTAGTGAGTAACAGAAAGACTACCATGCTAAGGGTACAGTTACAGGACAAGAGAACTACTGCACATCAATAACGGTAAGGGGGGTTGTTGATGATCTCTCGTGTTGATGATAAATGTTTAAGGAGGTTATGGCTCACTGACAGATTGTAGCACCACAGAAGCAAGAAGAATACGACTTTATCTCCTATAATTAGTTTCAGAGCTTCAAAACAGCAGTTCTTAAACGAATTTTTGGTGCTGTGACTGGTCATGAAAATTGGAGTATCACATGCAACATTAAACTCAATCAATTATTATAGGAACATCTGGAGATTGTAAAACTATGCCAGGATTCAGCGACTTGAGATGGACGGGATATGTGGCTGCATACGTAAAGAACTATTCAAAAACAAACTGAAAGGGAGTGTTGGAGATCCCTATGGTTGGTTGCGAAGATTGAAGAAGGTCAACGCCCACAGATAGACTGTAGCACCACAGATCAAATAATTACCTCCTAAAATCCACTAGTTTCTGAGTTGTTATGCTTTAAGTGTCGCTACTTTTGTTATTTTCAAAACGGTGGAAAAAAAAATTTCGTGTGTTGATTAAGCATTGCTTTTTGATGAAGAAAAATTCCGTTGAAGCAAAACAACGGCTTGATAAAAATTATCTGGACTCTCCCCAGGAAAATCGACCATAATTGATTGGTATGCTGAATTCAAACGTTGCCGTACAAGCACCGATGATGTTGAATGGTCTGGGCGTCCAAATGAGGGTGGTTACACCAGACAGAAAAATTTACAAAATTATTTCACAAAACCGTGAAGTAAAGCTGCAGGAAATAGCTGATATAAAGATATCAAAGGAAGCGTTTACACCATTTTGCATGAACATTTGGCAGTACGTAAATTGCTGTCAAAATGGGTACCGCGTTTGCTCACAACGGGCCAAAAACAACATATTGATGATCATGAGCAATGTTTGAAACTATTTAGGCGAAATAAAAAGAATTTTTATCATGCGCGAAACGTGGATCCATCACTACACTCCGGAGTGAAATAGGCAGTCGGCTGACTGGACAAAGCCGTCCAAAGCGACCAAAAACACAACCATCGCCACACAAGGTTATGGCCTCTGTATTTTGGGATGCGCATTGGATATTGTTCATCTATTATCTCGAGAAAGGTAGGTAAAACTATCACTAGTGAATATTACATAGCGCATTGGTGCGTTTGAAGGACGAGATCGCAAAAAAGTGCTCTTTCACCAAGACAATGCACCGAGTCATAAATCGTTAGCAACGATTTCTAAATTGCACTTCGAATTATTTCTTCATCCACCGTATTCTCTAGATCTGGCCCCCAGCGACTATTTTCTGTTCTCAGAAGGAATTTCGCCTCAATGACGAGGTAATTGTCGAAACTAACGGATATTTTGAAGGCAAAGAGAATCATAGCGTTGCAATGATTGTATTGCTCTTCGAGTCTATATAGATGAGTTAAATCGAAATTTGCAAAAAAAGTTTTATTTGTCAGACCGGGGGCTTATTGACCCATGTGTTAGTATTAGTTGTTTCTATTAAGCTGGATCCACAGCAATAAAATTTTGTTTGTATGTGTTAAATTTAGTGGAACAATTTGTTCGAATTATCTGATGGACAACAGATGGTTCATGTGCGTGCTGTGCGGCGACAATATTTGTGTGTGGCTTCGTCAGAGCGTCTACATTGCCGCGCAGGCACATCGCATACAACACATAAAGGCCGCACAACGCAATTTTGTTTTGATGTGGATCCAGCTTTATACATATTTGAACTTGTATAGTATGTGTGCTCTTATATGAATTGTTTTTTTAGAGTATTTTACAAGTGGTAAGTGGGATATAATTAAAAGTGATTTTTGGACATTACCTTTTGAATACAAACATATGAAAAATATTGATCCTGACTTATACAAAACATTATCTGAAGCTAAACTCATAATATTCAAAGGAGATTTAAACTATCGGTATTAATTATCAATGTCTGATCAGTGGACAGTATCTTATTTTTATTATTGTAGAAAACTTTTTGGAGAAAAGAACTGGGATCCCACAACAACAGTTGATGAAGGTTTGCAAGGTTTCCATCCCAGTAAATTATGTACATTAAGGACAATCAAAGCTGATATTGTGGTTGGATTGAAACCAGGCCTTGCAGAGGAAATAGAAAACAAAGATCCAAAATGGATGGAGGCTGGAGATTACGGATTGATACAATTTTCAGACAAGATAGTAAAAATACAGTAAAATCTATACCATCATTATCATCAATCAATGTGAAAAATTCATAATATTAAGTATGTAAATAAAGTAACTTCAGGAAGAAACAATGTTTATTTGAAAATTATGAACAAACAAATAGTTAACTATTTAATACATAAAAAAAATATTAAAGTTATAAGCAATTACAACTAAGAAATGTAAAAATGCTTGTATTAGAATAACATTAAACAAAGCAAAAAAATCATACCTTAACACTTCAATATTTATATTTGAAGTTAACTTTAAGAAGGTACTTAATGTGTACTTGTGCTACATCATAAACAATATATTCATTATATAACAATGAATTGTTGTTTGTTCCGGGACTGGAAACACCTTTTCCTAATGGTACTTCCACCCCATCAATCATCTTTACCACCTTTGGATCTGGATGAGTTCTTCCCACACCTTTACAGCTATGCTTTCCCTTTGGTAGTTTCGTGATGTAATCAGCATGAGGTCTTTCATACATCTGAAATATAATATGTTGTTTTTAAGAAAAAAATTCCGATATTCATATCATTAGGAGATGCTTAAATCTAACACTAAACTAGAATCTATATGTAGATCTTCACTGATGAAACTTGTCAAGGTTTTCAGCCAAGAGACTGTTTTTAAGGGGGGATCAATAGAATGTTAAAAGAAAAATTGATATCTTACATTTCCCAAAGCTACTTCGCATAACAAAAGCACGCCGGTTGAACTGGCGGGATTGGTGCAACAATAATTAGCTGATTTTGAAACCATATCAGCAAAGTATATACCTTTTCCAAACATGTAACCTGTAACAGGTGCCTCAGGTGGAGCAATTCTCAAACCCTGAAATAGAAAAATTGTTAAGAATCATTTGAACCTTTTCCGTGTGTTGGAAAGGTAACCTGAGAGAGTATACCAGCAAAGTTAGTAACTCTAGAACCATGCCATAATAATTTCCTGTTATTTAGTTTCTTGAAGGGTTTATATCTACCAGCTTCACCTTCTCTTCTTATTATATAAACCTTAAATCCATAATGTTAGCGTCAATTTCAATAGTAAACTGAAAGATTTACCACTAAACACCATATCATTTCTTTCGCTAACCACGTTAACATTTTCAGGAGATTCGGTCACCTCCTGATGATGCTAACACGGTTAGGGAAACGTGCTTCGAGAAGTTAACCAGTTATTTGTTGTTTAGTGGTAAATCACTGTGAGTTTAGTATTCCACACCAAAAGTTCCAATAGAAGTGATCTATTTAAAGTTTATACTAACATCTTCAATATCTAGCTCATAGGAACTATGAGTTTCAGCATGAGTATTCCTGACATACTCTTTGATAATGTGGAATTCCTCTGCTTCTTTATGCAGTACATCAATTTCGGTCCTGAGTTGCTTGTAGTAAGAATCAACTGTGTGGTCGTCACCTGAGGACTTCATCAGGCTATATGCAATCTCCATTTCGAGTAAATTATCCAACATGTCTAGTTTTTGCTGTAACAAGATCAATAAAAATCAACAACCCATATGCAAAAATTGTTAATGTACCTTTATGATATCCTTATCTTTTAGTATTGTAACTTTATCAACTCCAAAATTATGTGGAATCAATGTGTAAAATCTATTTGTTGCTTCAATCAATTTATTTTCAGACACTTCTTTTTCTACCATAGTTTGCAGCTCAGAAAGCACAGCGTAAGCACTTTGAATTTGTTTCTTACTGAGTTTACCCAAGGGCATTTTTTCAGTATCTAATTCGAACTCCAGCATCAGCTTGTTCATCTGATTAACATCGAAAATAAGCCTCACCAAATCCTGCACGGGTTTTGGTAACTTTGATTCGGATGCTACTATGTCTAGATTTTGAGGAACATCAGATCCATAATCTACATCAATAGGATACAGTTTTCCTGGCACTTTAACAAAATTACGATGATTTTCCCATTCGTTGCCCGATTTCTCCAAGTATATCTCCTCAAATTTTTCCTTTGCTTCATATAAGGACGAAAATTCTTCACATTTACTGCCTAGAAAAATTTATACGTTTTCTTGTGTGTAAAATTAAGCACAAATCCCTTTTTTCATTGTTATGAATGAATAAATTAATGAATGATTCTTTATTGTCTAACAGGCTACTGTCCAATTAAAAGACAATTCAAAACACAAATAGATATAACAAAAATAATTTGAACATAATTTAACAATGGTACAAAAATATTTTTATAAAAATTTAAAATGAATTCTAGGATCATAACAAAAATTATTTCCAAAGCACCGCACGAGCTTTCAGCACCCTCTTAAAAGCTGATTTATACTGGGCAAGCGAGGACTGAAAAATATCTATTAAGGACACAGGAGTGTTCCCGCTAATGACATATCTGTTATGGTCTCAGTATGCACGAAAGAGCGGTGCGTTAGAGGCCAGGTTGGTTGAAGTTGGTGGGTATGGAGAAAGTATCTCGAACTCGGCTGTTAATTTGATGGACATAACACCGGATCTCACTGAGGAGTTGATCAAAATCAATCAATCAGGAAAAGCTGAACAGCATACACTCTACTATCCTCCAGGGACTGACAGGAGAATCTCTCCAATAACAGAGTGTGGCTATAACCGCTGCATGGGTAGGCGCACCATCCAGCTTAAAAGACAAATCCTTTAGAAAACGCCGCTGAACTTGCTCAAGGCGAGAAATCTGTATAGTATATATTGGCGACCAAACAGGGGAAGCATTCATAAGTCTAGATCATACTAAGACATTATACAGAGTTAGTAAACAGCGAATATTATAAAAAGCTTTTGTTGATCTAATTAGGAGGCCAAGCGTTGCAGTTGCTGACGGCATGATTTCATCAATGTGATGGTTGAATGACAGTTTTCTATCGATATATACTCCCAGGTTCTTTACAACGGCACAATCTTCCAAAGCGCAACTATTTAGGGAATATATAGAGTTAATTACATTATGCTTGAGGGAAAAAGGTATTTTTTGCATTTGGCAATATGCAGTGGAAACCTATTATAAGCACACCAATCGAGAGACGAGAGTAACAGAGAGCGATTACAGAACTGGTATAAAGAGTTCAAAATAGAGTAATAATATCGTTGACGAAAATGAAAAAAATCAAAGGGGCAAGGATGCTGCCTTGGGGTGCACCACTAGTTGTAATGCACCACTAGTTGTAATGAAGGTATGAGAACTATGACCATTAAACTCAACATATTGTGTCCTGTTTGCAAGGTAAGATTTAAAGAACGAAATTGTTCAGCTATCAAAGCCTAATCTATTCATCTTTAGTATGTATAACTCCATGGTTAAGTTTGTGGAATGTTTTCAAAAAATCAGTGTACATTGTGTCAATCTGACATTTATTTTCTATATGTTGCTCTCAGGTATGATCGAATGTTTAATTTTAAAAAAGATTTGATTATAAATACAGGTTTCAAAAACTTTGGAAAAGTTGCACAGGATTGATAGATAGTTAGTAACATGTGCTGAGTTGCCTGATTTGCACACAGGAGTGATCTTGGAGGATTTCCATGTGCTGGGAACTTGCTTGTTTTAATTGATAGATTGTACAGATGAAGCAATGGTTCCGACAAAATGATAGAGCAGTCCTTAACAAGAAAAGCTATGATTTTGTCAGAACCAGTTGTGAGTTTATTCTTTAATTTTTTAATGGCAACTTCAATGTCAGTAACGTTAAGAAGTTGTAGCGTATGCGATTCATATGTGAATGCATCATTATCAATTGAGGTGGGTAAGTCTGTAGAAGAAATAAAAAACAGGTTTTCCTTTTTGAAAAAATCCGCAAAACCTTCCACGGGTTTTCAATTCCGCAGAGTTGTATAGCATATCATTTCGCGTCGTCAGTTAGAGAGGATTGTATTGTATTAATGTAGTTTGGATAGGCTTGAATTATTTTATTTTTTATTTTGCGGCATAAACCACTGAATAAGTGAAAGAATGAGATGCTGCCTGTAGACCTCCATCTCCTGCTTAGCCAAGACTTATCGCGAATATCTCTTAAGATGTCGACAGAAAACCAGTCAGGATAGTGCCTAGCGTTATTTCCACTGGTTAGAGTTGGGACTTCGACGTTGAGATATAGGGTAATGTGGCTGTTGAGGAGACTAATTGCTTCATCAACTGTGCGCGCTTGATAGAATATGGTCCAATATATATTTTGAATTAGATTATATAGGTGATTGTAGAGAGTGAGAGTGATTGTAGAGGTGATTGTAGAGAGATTGTTAGAATTAGATGCTGGTAAATTAAATTTAAAAGAAACATGAGTTCAGAGCAGGCAAGTGAGATTCAAATGATAGAGCTGGATGATAAGGGTCTTCGTGAACCAACGGAATAAACTCTCCAATAACTTTACACTCCAAATTAGCAATAACTAAGTAGAGTATATTGTTTCGTATATTAAATATGTGATTATTTATATTGGTGAATATCAAAAAATGCCTGGAAGTCGTGCAGTGCTCGCAGAAATTGGTTAGATAATTGAGACTTAACATGGCTTTGATAATGCAAATTAAAATCACCTATGATTAGAATTTTATCAATCGAAGGTATCAAAAATTAGTTTGTATTGGTGAATATTTAACTTTGGAGGAATATAAACAGAAAAAAATTAAAATTATGGTCTGATTTATGAGTCTTTTGCAACCAACAATGTCGATATTTGGGAGCAGCTCCTCCGAAGATGGAGGTCGAGCTTCGACGCTCATAAACATGAATGAACGGCAAGGAGAACTCCACCGCCTCTTTCGACTCGGAGGGCATCCAGATGCGGATCCTTTCTGAAGATCACATACCTGGGATCGAATAGCTCAGCATCAAAAACAGATGGTTGCAGTCAGGTCTCTAGCCAATAATAATGTGATAATTGTTGAATAGGATGGACTGGTAGAGATCCGCAGTTTCTGTCCTGACGCCACGCACGTTCTGATAAATAAGAGTAATGCTATGAAATAGCGTGTAAGACACTCTTTTTTAGTTTAAATGACTTGTTGACGATTTAGATGACTCACGGGGTATGATAACTGGTTGACCATTTCGATAACCAATTTTAATATTACTCTTGCTAGCCTTTAAACTACGATCCAGTTCGTCTTTGACTAATTTGTAGTGACAGATTTGGGCGTTAGTTTTATTAGACTGAACTGATATGTCCCGAAATATGGCACCGCTGGCTAGGTTTCTAGCTTTTTCCTATCCGTAAATTTTCCAAAGCGATGTATTTTGATTTTGCTGGAATCGATCACAAAATCGCGCGTGTTTTGAATGATGCTATCGACAAGTGACCTATCGCTCTCAGAGATGGCTTCAGTATTTGAGTCGTCTATGCCGAAAACGATATTTTTTTTTGTTTATGCCTTTTTCGCAGCCGGATAGTTCATTTAGCAATTTTTCGGAGTTAGAAATCTGGGTCTGATGAGAATCATTGTTAGACTTTAAGAAAGCTAAATTGATATATAAAAATTCGATTTGCTTCTCTAGGACATCAATTATGTTAGAGTTATTTTTTAGATCAGGTAACTCACTCAGTATGGTCTAGATGGTATTATTCTGTTGATGAATCGAACTGTATAATTCGGAGACTAGCTTGATAACGTCTTTAATATTAGGTTCAGCTTTAGACAGGATAGAAGAAAATGTGCTTCCACCAAAATCAGGACCAGTCGTAATAGGTTCAAAACGAAATTTTTCGATGGGAAAAACGAACTTGTTGCGAGTACCGAGACCGAGCATGACCTCGTCAGAGTACGTTCTACTTTGTATTATGCGTTATGTTTACTTTGTAACTTTTGATAAACAACCCTATTCGTCTGATTTAGCATACTGTAACTGAAACTTAATATTCCAGTTGGAGTGATTGGTTATTAATAGATATACCCATAAGTAATGTCTTTTTTTGATACTGTACAAAATATTATTTTATTAAAGGAGTTCAAATCGTTTTAACCTATCCCAATCCAATATTATTGACAATCCCTATGACACTTTCTTTTATGTAAAATGAGAGTCATTTTGAAGTAAAATATTCCATACATATAAAAAGATGGCAATCTGCCAGTGCAGTATCAAGAAAGTACAGTGGATGTTTGGTTTATTACGATAACACCAAGCGTCGAAAATCATGGCGATATCCCGGCCACGCTTCCACGCCGACGGCCAAACCGAATATTCACGGCTCCAAGGTATGCTCTGTATTTGGTAGGTCCAGCTTGGTGTAGTGTATTATGAGCTGTTAAGACCGTCTGCAACAATCACAGGAGATCGTTATCGAACGCAATTAATGCGTTTGAGCCGAGCATTGATAGACAAACGGCCGCAATACTGCGAAAGACATGATAAAGTGATTTTGCAGCATGTCAAAACATACTTGAAAACTTTGAAATGGGAAGTCCTACCCCACGCACCATATTCGCCAGACGTTGTCCCCACTGACTATCACCTGTTTCTATCGATGGCACATGGCCTGGTTGATCAGCACTTCCAGTCTTATGAAGTTAAAAATTGGATCGATTCATGGATCGCTTCAAAAGATGGGAGAAAGTAGTGTCCAATGATGGACAATACTTTGAATCATAAATGTATAAACCATTTTTTACAACAAAGCCTTGAATTTTGAAAAAAGACGGCTGGAGTAAAGTTATTTAACTAAATATATAGGTTTATATAAGTTAAATTATCGTGGATAGCAATATTTTTGAAATTTGAAAAATAACGACATTACTTATGAATACACTTAATAAGTTAGTTTCATGACGGAGACCGCCATGAAAATAGTAATAATCGAGAAGTCGAAAAAACCTGAATCAATGCAGTGAACGTTTAATTTTAGGCAGTTTTTCCTTCTTAAATATCCAATTGTTCAGTCTCATTTTAGAGAACTCCTTTAACACTGCTAAACAATAACCAGCATGTGAAATAGCTAAGATATTGAAACCATACGAAAGGATTTATAAAGAATTAAAAACTACAAAAAACAAACATATAAAAATTGAAGTATCATAATTTGAGTATGGGGATAGTAAGGAATAAAAATCAGAAAAAAAAACATTCAAAATAAAATTGTTAAAGACAGACCTGATAAACTGATGGGGACATTAGGATCAAAATGCATATTAAAATATTCTAAAATCAAAAATAGAGGATAATTTTTAGTGCGTAATAATAGCAGTAGCCTAGTAAATCATCATGAAGCATTTAACTTCAAAGCAACACTTGCAAATTGTCAAAATGCATTATCAAAATCAGTGTTCTGTGGGCCAAACTTATTAGTTCTAAGAACTAGCAACGTTCTCGAGCGAGAATTTTAGGTAAGCTGGTTTTTTGATATATATAACAAATTAAAATTAATGTATTCAATTCAAGTATTCAGTGTGTGTGTGAAAAGAAACAAAATAATTGTTTTCTTAAAAAGCTATTAACTTACCTCCTACAGAAGTTCCTATTCTACCCCAACTCCTAAATATCCAGTATCTGTCACCCTTGTCAGATTTGAGTAGCTGCAGTTTATAAAAACTATTCCTGTCACTCTGAACATCAGTCAAACCCAGAACAACTGTATACTTATCTTTGTTGCGATCTTCATACACGTGGGCGATATTTTCAAGACCGCTATCGGGGTCCACAGCAGATCCCCCTTTAAACAAATCAGTTTACTAAGCTCAAAAGATTTACCACTCTAAACACGAAATCACTTGTTTTGAACTTCCCTCTCAACTCATTTTCAAAATTGAATCAACTTCTGATGATGCTAACATCATAAGCGATACACGCATCGAGAAATTGAAAACAGGGGTTTGGTAATTTCAAGTTTAGTGTTTCACACCAAAGGTTCCAATAGAATAATTGAAAGGGTTTGGTGTTTAGTAGTAAATTTCTGAGTTAACTGTTTCACACCAAATATTCCAAGAGGAATTAAATCTTATATATTACCTTTCAACTTCAATTTGATTTTACTTGGTACAGAACTAGCAAATCTACTACGTGATTTTTGACCAGACTTGACACTTGAGGATGGTTCTGGTGGTAATCTAGTTGTAGGCTATTAAAAAAGTATTTTAAAAGCTGTACATACTTATAATAGAATTAAATCACTTACATCTGAACCCCAATTACAAATACTCTTCTTTAAAATCAAATCAGGTATTTTTCCATTGTTGTCTTTGGCTTCATCAATGAAATCTTCAGACACAACCTGAACCTAAATCATGAATATTTTCAATTTAATATTATCTAAAACCTCTTCATTTAACAGTTACTTGTTCTGACTCTGCTTCTTTGATTCTAGCACCCATATTTTCAACCATCTCCTTACTGGCAATCACTGCCATAACAGTGTTTCTTATTTTAGTTACAACTTTACCACCAAAAGCTTGTATTTCTTTTTTCAGGGCATCTTTACCCCTTACTGGCTGTCCCAGAATAACAAACTCCATTTCATATAATGGTGGAAGAGCTCTTTTAACTTTTGGTCTGAAACATATTAAATTAAAAGAAAATTTAAAGAAATGAAACAACTTACTCTCCATTTTCTTCATCTTTAACTTCCTTTTTAACAGCAACTGTTGGGTTGAAATCTTTTATGACCCTTTTCTTTGGTTTATATTTATACTTCTTCAGAAAACTATATTCTTGCATCAGCTGTTTTGGTATTTTAAATTTCCTTCTCTTAGGATCTTTAGTGGTAGCTTGGCATTTCACCCATTCATTAGCATTACCAGTACAAACATAACCACCTTTATTAAAAACCAATTGTCCATCTTTGCATTCACTACATGGTTCCAAAGATCCAAAAGTCATTATATCACACAGTCTATCCAAAATCTAAAAAATATCCTTCTTGTTACTTAAACAGCCAAATGTTAAGAAATACATTTACTCTTTCAACTCCCTCTGGTACAGATTGTTCATTATGTTCTAAAAGTTCAATGAGTTCAGTCTTCTTCATATCCTTTAATTTATCCCTGTAACCATACATAATTTCATTTTGCCCCCTGTATGTTTTTTCTTGAGGATCAGGATCTTCCTTCTTTATTTTCTTTACTTCAGGAACATCTTCTTGTTTAATAGCTCTATAAAAAATATCCATAAAGACATGCATTAATAATATTCTCTTTTAGTTACGGAATAGCTTTCCTGGCTTCCACTTGATCAGGTTTCTTTAAATCTTCAAAACCTGGAATTTTGTTTGCATCTTCAAAATAACCCAGCTCAGATCTAAGTTGGGCAAAACATGTAAGATGATGCCATTGATCTGCCCCACCAATTCTTTTCGCAATATCGGAGTCATAATCTTTTTTTGATACACGAATCTATAAAGATCACAAAATACATTTAAATGTATACATTTTGTAAATAACATACTTCCATCTTTAGTATTTTCTGTTGACAGCCTTGGCAGGTTGACCTTCCACTCTTAGCATACTGGATATTATAATCATTTAGAGCTAGATTCTTTGCTTGTTGTTGACTTTTGTCCGCTGCTCTCTTAGTACCTTTTTTTGCAGGAACTATCACTGAAACGTCTCCAACTTTTTCTTTTATTTTGTCTTGATCCTCGATTCTTAAGGATTCGAAATGTTCTATATCATCAGTACTTTTAACGCGTTGTTTTTTAAAGAAACAACTGAAATGATACCAGTTTGGTTGCTTGCCATCAAAATGATGGGACTGTACAATTAAAATAATATATTAGTACGTGTTAATATAACATTGTGCAAGAACATACCTGTACCATAACAGCTAATCGTAATACTCCTTGAGCTATCGAATCCTTGCAAAGTTTACATTTTGCTCGATTGCTCTTGGAATATTCACTTCTAAATGGCAAATCCATTTTAAAATGATACCACTTCTATACACTCCAAACTCATAAGAAAAGTGAATTATTAAACGCCAAGCCGGTAAGTTTAAATACTTGCACGTAACACTAGGCTATAGGTTTATATTAGATCTCTTTCTAATACAATTAAAGTATCTTTCTCTTTCACTTTAATGTAATACAATTCTGAATTGCAGGTTAACATCATCTTACACAAGATATTAGGCGGGAAAATAATTGATTAGATAAAAAAAAATGATATCAATAATATTTCTAGAATAAACATTCTAAACTGAATTAATAATTTAAGTAATATATATGATAATTAGTAGGTAATTTTTAAAATATGGGTTATTCCATTAGACTTTTTAACAATAATTAGTATAGATTTCTGAGGTCATAAGTATGGCAACCAGGGTGAATCTTTCAAGCTATAAAAGCCCTTATTATTTTGATTTGAAAAAATTATAATACGACATCATTAACTCAAACAGTAATTTTATTAAAAAATAGCTATACATTCTTCTACAAAAGATGTGGATTAATACATTTAAAAAGCTTAAAAGGGAAGTAGTTACAACTATATCAAGGATGAGGACAGGTCACATGTTATCAGATCCTATCTCTATAGGATCAACATGGTTGAAGACCCTTATTGTGATTACAGACAATATGAGAATCTCGAGTACGTGGTCTTCGAATGTTCAAAGTACAATCAGTTGAATGCAAGCACTGTTTAACTATGGTCTTTCTCCATCCAACAACATTCAGATTATGCTAAATAATTTATCTAAAAAATAAGTTATTCTTAAATTCCGTATCTCCTCTTGCGAGACGTATCTGCGTTAAGTCTGGAGCAGGAGCCAATCAAAGAAGAAGAATAGACAGACATAACCTATTATAATTTATTTACAATGGCTTTATGTGAGGCTGAAAAAACCTTTATTCTTCATGGCGTTAAAGTGATGCAAAGTGACAACTGTAATAACAGTCAGTAATATGTATTATTCTGCAGGAAAATTTTCGCTTGGATGGTAGAGATAGGGAAGGATATCGACCTATGGAATTGGAAACTGATATTGTACAGCATGCCTTTGGATCGGCTAGATTACGACTTGCTAATACTGACGTTTTAGTTGCAGTTAAATTAGAAATTGATACTCCTTTGCCCGAGAGACCTTTCGAGGGGAAACTCGATTTTTTTGTCGATTGGTAAATAGTTAAATAAAGACGATAGTTGCACAAGTTCTTTTATTACTATTGTTTTAGTTCTGCAAATGCCACACCTGCCTTTGAAGGGAGAGGTGGTGAAACTTTAGCTGTTGAACTGGCCAATATTTTAGCTTCAGCTTACAGATCACCACAAACATTCAATTTGAGAAAATTATGCATTTTGAAAGGAAAAAAATGTTGGAAGATTTATGTTGATATTTTGGCAAGTACTGAGATTGAATCAAGAAAGTATTCAAATAAGTGTTACATTTTATTATTACAGATATTGGAATGTGGTGGAAATTTATTTGATGCTGTGTCATTGGCAGTTAAAGCTGCCTTATTCAATTCACGAATACCCTTAATTAAATCCATTAATATTGATGGAGACAATGTGGAACTTAATGTCTCTGACAGTGTATTTGACTGTGAAAAGTTAAATATTTTAAATGCCCCAGTAATGGTAAAAGGATATTATATAAATATTATATTCTTATTTTGGAGTAATATTTTTAGGTAACTGTATGTAAAATAGGTGATCATTGTATTGTTGATCCAACTTTGGCAGAAGAACAGTGTTCAGTTGGCTCTATAGTAGTAGCTATTTCACAGGAATATTTCAGTACTGTAACTTCAATAGGAATAGGTTCTCTACATCATCAAACTCTTTGTAGTAGCCTGGAACTTGGCCAGAAAGTAGCAATAAGATTAAATGCAGCACTGATGGAAACATTGAGCAGTATTCAATCTGATCAAGATGTCGGTTTTTTGAAATAAAAATATATATTAATGAATAATGGTGTTTTATTTACCATTTCTATATATCTAATAAACTTTGAACTGTAACATATTGCGAATATTGTTTCTTATATTAAATGATTAGTACTTTTACTAGGAAAAAAAACCAGACAGAATATTTTTACATTTAGTTTCAATTTTGGTACCTTGTAATATGTTTATACATTGGCAATATTATGATAATGATACCCTTAAATCAAAAGTATAAGCTTGCAAAATTCCTAAAATATATGCCCTGTTTAAAACAAATTTATTGTGCTCTATACCATTAGTCATAAATATTTATGAAAGAATGTTATTTCAGGTTTTTCCTAAGTTCTTTAGGTTTTTGACTTATAAATTTTCAGTCCCTCATACTTAAAAGCCAGTATTTCACAACTGGTATTGTGATTTGTTCTAGTTAATTCCTGTATCTGGTCTTCTTGCTTGAAATAAGTTTTAATTTTTTTTTGTACGTCATGCATTGTACTTTATTAGTAATTTAAAGATTATTTGGCCATTAATCTGATTTGAATATTTGAAATTTCGGTCTTAATAAGCTGGAATACAGATATTTCGGTATCTCGCTCTTGTTTGGAGTTGTAGCATCTTATTTTCGTTTCATTAGTCTCCTTAATTCTTCATCATGGTGACTTTACACTGCTGTTATGGCGTTTGATGCCTTTTTCTTCATGGATCTAGTGACTATTTGTAACATCTTGCAGCCTATTTCATATCACATCTGCTCTTCTTCTTCTTCTTTTCGGTTTATGGCTCTGCTGTTAAGCAATTTGCCAGCTCATTTGAGGGAACCACCACATCTGCTCTTGTCTGCCTAGTTGTCACTATAGTGTCAACTGCTTTCTTCCGTTAAAGCTATTTTAAAAATCCAGTTGAAATATTCAGATAGATACACTACCACATAGATTAAAAATTATTTTTCTGTGTACTGGATTATTTTGATTTTAGTTAGTTTAAGAAGATTAGTTAGTTTAACCAGAAATTTAGCTGGTTATTCCTAGATGGTAGATGGGTAAAAATAATTTATTGTTTTGTTATCCATAAAAAGAGGGCGGTAGGCCAATATCTAGTTCAGCAACTACCAGCAGATAGATGGTGACATAATAGGAATAACTTATATTTTAACTACCAACAAAAAGAGGGCACCAAAAAGAAACTTATATCATATTTTTTAGTTAGTGACGGATAGATAGCACCACTTCAATATTCCCCCATTAGTTTGAATGCCTGTTGATAGATGCCACAACATTGATTAAGTGATTTACAACGGTGAATAAGGAACAATTTTTTTGAGTACTGGATTATTTTGATTTTAGTTAGTTTAAGAAGTTTAGTTAATTGGTAGAAGTTTATCTGGTTGCTCCTAGATGGGTAAAAATAATTTATTGTTTGGCTACCCATAAAGAGAGGACGCTCGGCCAATATCTAGTTGTTTAGCAGCTACCAGCGGACAGATGGTGCCATAATAGGAATAACTTATAATTCAACTGTAAATAAAAAGATGGTACTACAAAAAAACTTACATTACATTATTTAGTTAGTGACGTATAGATGGCACAACTTTGATATTCCCCCCTTAGTTTGAATGCCAGTTGATAGATGACACAACATATGATATTTTTATTTAATTTGTTCGATGCGATCATAGATGGCAGAAAAACAATCAAAATTACGTCATCTGTACGCTATTGGTAATAAGAAGATACTTTAAACATATACAAAATAGTAGCACATTGCAGGACACCCTGTAATTCATATAAAACTGTAACCCTTTAAAGATGTTCCTAGTGTTTGTAACATTGTCTGTCTACAAGATATTTTTGTATCTATTTTTCATATCAAAATCAATATTTTCTTTTCCATCTACTTCTTCAAATATATCTTGAGTACCTTTCAATTTCCATTTATCATCTACCTATATCAGATAATTTATACATACTAACAGTATGTACATAAGACTGTCATCAGTGAAATAGGGGTAGACGTAAACAGACGAGTGACTCGCTGCAGTTTATCCTAAGGTGTAAATTTCTATAAAGGAACACGCCAATTAATTTCAACCGTAAGTAGTCACTTACAGCTGCGAGATCTTCACAAAGCGAGAACCTTCACAAAGGGAGCAGAAATAAGATATGCTTGCCGTATTTGAAAGATGTGTACTAAGAAGAATTTATGGTTTATGTTGAACACAATATGTCGGAAATATAACGGAACTTTTTAAATAAAAAAAAACAAAACCATTAGATATTTTGCCATAAATATTCCTTTTTATTCAAAATACATCCCTTCTCTATCAATACACTGCCAGACACGTCCAACCAAAGCTAGCAGAGATTTTTATATCGTTTTTCGGAATCGCCCCAATGACCCTCGTTCGTCATGGTTTCTTAGATTTGTGTAACATTGTCATAAAACGTTCCTTTTATGACCAGTTTGAGTTTCGGGACTAGGAAATAATCACACGGGGATAAATCAGACAAATACGGAAGATGTTGAAGCACATAGCCTTGTTTGTTCGCCAATAATTTATTATTCAACAGCGATGGTCTATAAGCGTGAGGAACAAATCGAGCACAGGCTTTCCGTGTGTTTAAATCCTCAGCGTATTTAACGACTCCACTATCTATCGCACTGTATGATCCGCAGCAATTCAAATGTTTCTGTAAAAGGTTTACCGAGCTTGAAACAAAATTTAATATTAGTTCTTAGTTCCATTGTACTTTTGTGTTGTGGTGACAATAGGTATTGTCACTTTAAGTTCTATACCTTTACAATCCGTTGATCGATTCTAATGATGGCGGTCTCGTTTTATAGAGATATACAGCTTCCAGATTATATATTTCCACAGATAGCGTTAGTAGATTTTTCAATTTAAAAAGTTTCGTTTTTTTTTTCGACATATTGTGTATATTATGACGGTTCAGCGACGTTCGGCGAGCCCCAAGGAGGGGCTTCTCCGAGTTGGACGAGCTAAGGAACGGAAACTAAGAGTTGACTGAGAAAAACGAAGAGCTTCTCAGAGAAATTGAGGAGAAACAAACGAAGAGAGTGGCGAAACCGGTGAAAGAGGACTACCCTCCACTGAAAAAGCCGGCTTCGGAAAGCTCTGCACAGACCCCAGTATTTAACCCTTTCGCCCTGGCACTTTTTGTTTTTGTAAAATTTAAAATAAAACAGATTTTATAATCAATTTATCGATCCTTAAAACGGGAAAGATATTAAAAAAAATTAATAATTAGCGCAAATAATTAATAATTAATGGGACCCATGTGTCCCATTAGTATTTATTGGTGGGACAATACTATCCAGGTTGGTTTAGCACACTTACCCATTTTTGCGAAAGTAACTTTCCTTGACACGAAAATAAGAACAGACTTTTAGAATGGTAAAATTTATTTGTAAAAATATAACTACTAAAATATAAAAGTTAAAAAATAAGTGTATGAATGAAAAAAGTTGCATAAAAAATTTAAAAAGTCAAGTATGGTGCAATAAAAAACATTTTTTGCAAAGGGCGAATTCGCAAGCTGTACAAAAAGTCTTGTTTCTTTCCCTTCTGTGCTACATTTATAACACCGCCTTCTTGTTGGCCCTTCTTTCAGTAGGTGATCTCCCACATTCATCAGCTTTGTTCCTTTTGGCCTTGGTCCAAATTGGCCACAACATTTTTTTTGTTTACACCGCTGTTTTCCGAAGGCAATTAAGTTTTCGGCTAATGGTACAAGAAAAGACAAGAGAGACGTTTTTTTATGCTTCAGGTCTTGAAATATTACCCAGCTGTTTACCACTGCACTCAGCATAAGTTTGTAAAATACTTTTCGCCACCACTTAGTAGACCTTCGATCCAAATCATAAGTGGATACTTTTTGATTGGCCAGGTCTACACCCCCCATGAATTCATTGTAAAAAACAAATCCTTCAGGACATGGAATTTCAATTTTAGAACCATCTTTCATTTTTCGCATAATGATTTGGGTGTTATTCAAGTGACAGTTTGAAAGAAGCAAGACATTTTTGGTATCTTTCCACATTACAGCTAAGGATCCTACTTCATTGAACATTTGGATAGTCTTCTTTATTTTGTAGTGTTCCAAAACTAGGTAAAAAAAATTAAAATAAAAACAATAAAAAACATACCTTTTATCCATTATGTTTTCAGAAATGATTAGTTTGTTATGACTAAAAATGACAACTAAACAAGTGCAAACCAACGATAAAGAAAAATTATAAAGGTTATAATATTATCAGTGCTTATCAGCGTCGATCAAAACAGTGTTGCCACTTCGTTTGCAAAAGAGGAGATATTTGAGTTTGAGAAAGAGGAGAGGGATATTTTCAATATCAAGACTTTGTTCAGTCAAGAGATAAAAATCCAAGGACAAAGGTCGAATAGCCGAGTTGTGCAGTGCTTTAACTGCCAACAGTTCGGTCATTCGGCGAAGAAATGCGACGCAGACGCTGTCTGCGTGAAGCTCCCAGCTGCATCCATTAAGGGAGTGCAAGAAAGGAAATAATAGTCCGGCGACGTGCGTCAACGGTGGAGGCTCGCATACCACGAGTTTCCAAGGATGCCCGGCGAGACTCAACACAATCAAGGCAGCGAGGACCCCAACATCAAATAGAACCAACCTCTTCAGGTCCACAAAATAATAAAGTTATTCCCCCACCAACCTTCATATGGGGTTTCAGCGGAACACGGTTCCAGCCAACCTGCCCGCTCCCCAAGGAAATAATCCCTTCTCCGATATTGTGGAGCAACTAACGGGATAACAGGTGAGCCGAATCCAGGCCCAGTTGTCCGCTGCTCTCCAAACCTTCCTTGGAGAGCTTAAAAACTAATTCCGTGTTTTATCCCCCCATTCCAGTCAGCAGGCCCACGGGCCCCGAACTTCTCGGGTTTTTCCAGTCTGCATAAGACCAATTAATGTCCGCCGTCATAAGTTCCTGTATCCCGTCAACAAATAGAGGCCCGTCGGCACCCGCTGGCTGACGGCCCGCCATTTGGACGCGAACTCGTCAATTTTCTTTCTAATCTCCATGAAGTTTCCCAGGACAATAAAACCCAATTTTCTATATCGTCGAACTCTACGTTCAAGGGATAGTTCGACATTTCAAGGGGTGGAAATACACTCGCACAAACGGGAAATGTCAGTACCCGTTTCGGATTAGTTAATTTAAGATGGGTAAGAGCTGCAAACCTAACCCAAAATCAGGGTGAGAAAGCGGCTATGAGGTAACAGAAACATAGGTGAACCAAAGAAGGAAGTGGTCAGGACATCAAGGCTCACTGACGGGCTGTAGTACCGCAGGAAGAAGAAAAGTATGTATAATTCATATAGTTCTTTTTAAAACCTTCAAACTATTCATATAATAATAAATAAAATAAAACAAAAACTGCACAGAGACATTTATTAATTTATAAAATTTTCTACAATACAATCATTTTAAACCTAATTTTTATAATTTTTTTTCTGCTCGCCTTGATAGCGATTCATTTCATCAATATAAATTTTTTGTTGTATAAAATTTCTAATGGATGATACTTGATTTTGCCAGTCATAACAGAACCATTCATCAAAACTCTGAATATTGTTAAAGTGCAAACCTGTTTGCCATAAATTCTCACTGGCTTGGTGATAATAATTTCTGTACTGATCATGATAGTGCAAAAAATCTGTTTGTTTTGCTAAATCCACAGTAGTTTCAGAATATACTTCTAGTTTTTTATCACTGCTATTTGATATTGATGACGTAGTTTCTCTATTATTTTCTCTTGTGAAAGCTGTAGGTTCCACTGGAATCCACTTCATAAAGCTGTAATCATTTGGGTTTTCTGAATGATTTTCCAACATGTTCTTTGTATAATTCACTTCTATGTCTTTTTCCATTTCGAAATCATAATCTTCATCATATTCTTCATCATGATCCTCCAAATCAACTTGTATTTCTTCAAGCTTCCATTTATCATCAGCTGGTATCAGACTTTGCCATGCTGGATTATCTTTAAGAACTTGTGATTTATATGCTACTAAAAATATATTTTCTAATTCTAATATGTCGTGTTCTTGATTTTTATCAAACACTTGATGATATTCCTCGTATTCTTTGGCTTTTAGTACACTCAAATATTGCGCTAAATATTCAGTATCATCCTTGTCAGTTTCTATATTACTAATTGATTTGGCAACACCAAACAATGCCCTATTCTTGCAAAATAATTCTTCTTTCGATATTTCTTGACTGGGACTACTTATAGAACTTGATGATCTTTTTCTCTTCTTTTCTTCTTTGTTCTCGTTACTGAAACCTTTATATGTCTGATTGGCTAAATGTTCTAAAATTGAAACAGTGTCAACATCATTCTCTTTTTGATTCGAGTCCATTCCAAATGTGCCAGCTGCTAGTTGATTTAAAATATCTAAACTATCAGTATCTGCCAACTTTTCTTGAACAAGTGTTTTAATGTTCTGTTCATCAGAGACATTATCCAAAGAATGTATGGTATTTATATCTGAATTATGACATGTAGTTAAGTCAAATGAACCTGAAGCTAACTGTTGTAATATATCTGTGGTATCAGCAGTAGGTAGTTTATTGAGAACAACCTTTTCAAAACTTTCATCATCCTGAACTTTTTTCAACACCGAATCAATATTTTTCTCCACTTTTGTCGCCTTTCTCTTAATTTTTTTCTTCATTTCCATGACTTGAGTTTTGCATTTCTCAGTGAATTCTTTAATATTTTCTGGAATTATACTAGCTAATATTTCATGATTGGAACTTTCAATGTTTAAATCGTCATTCAAGATCGGCACTGACATAGTCTCACCACCAATAATACCCAAAATACTTTGTAGTTTTTTAGTTTCATCCCCTAACAGAGCTAAATTAATACAAATTCCGGAAGATCCATAACGACCTGCCCTGCCCATTCTGTGTAAATATGTCATTGCATCTATAGGAATATCATAATTAATTACCAAATCTACATTGGCTGAATCTATTCCACGTGCAGTCAGATCGGTTGAAACCATGATCCTACATTTGAAATCTTTCAGACTGGATAGAGAACTTAATCTGTCATTTTGGTCTTGGGCTGATGAAATAAATGTGCTATTCCAGCCATTTCTGTTTAGAAAATTACTAATACTCTCTGCTCTAGTTTGATAATTTGAAAATATTAGACATTGGGTAAAGGAAATGTTTGACAAAATGCTTAATACGTCTTCATTTTTAACTTTAATTTGCTGTACAATATTTGGCAGTGATTTTAACAACCTGACAAAATATTTTAAACCTAATAACAGTGGAGTTTCAAGCTCTACATTAATATAAGTAGGACTGAGCATATAATTATTCAAAAACTCCTTCAAATCATTAGAATATGTTGCACTACACATTAGAATTTGCTTTCTTTCTGGTAAGGCATTATAAATTTCATTAATATCATTCTGAAAACTGCTTTCAACTAGTTTATCTGCCTCATCTAATATGAATAATTTAATGGAGCCAGTACTTAAAAATCCACTTTGAATCAATTGTTTTATACGTCCTGGTGTACCAACAGCTATATGGCAACATTTACACTTTAATTTATCTGATTCATATGGAAGTCCTCCAATAAAACTATTAACCTGCAAACCTGGCAAGAAATATATTTGTTGGTTACATTTATAATTAATTTACTTTAAAATACCTTCAAAATATTTTCCAATGCTTTTGACTACATCCTGAATTTGGACAGCAATTTCCCGTGTTGGAGAGAGTATTAAAACCTGAGGTTGATTTGCATTTAGCTTTAAAGATTCTAAAGCAATTATACTGAACACTAAGGTTTTTCCTGTACCTGACTTTGATTGTACTATTAAATCTACAACATTAGTTCATTAATATTAACTAATAAATACAAATACTGCAATTATTACCGAAACCACATCTTCCAATAGGAAGTGCTTTCTTTTGAACAGGTGATGGTTTTTGAAACCCTGTATCTGACAAACCTTGTAATATTTTATCAGGTAAAAATAATGATTGAAATGAAATATTTTCTTCTAAAATTACATCTCTTGTCCTTGGTTTTAATTCTAATGAATGAGCTAACTGTGTATTTTCACTCATAATATCCATCAAAATAATATATATTTACTGTCTATTAGCGGATATTTATATTGGAAAATTTTGGGGTTATGTGACTTACGTGAAGTTATTTGTTAAAATATTCGGCCTATTTACCAACCCCATAGATGAAAAATATTTATTAGGTTACGCTACAACTATATGTTAGATTTTTCTTAAATGTTTTACCTATATAAATGATTTCTATCTTGACACTTACGAGTAAAAGACGTATAAGACGAGATGAGATAAATGATTTCTTATATGTGAAATTATAATACAGATTAGAAATATCCACTAGATGTTTTGCAACCAATGAAATTCAAACTATATTTAGTAGCCTATCGGATAACTTAATTTTGGAATGTTTAAAGAGCATTCTAAACTGTCAATCCTATTTATATATTTGCAACGTTTTTTCGGTGTTTGAAAGTTTTCAGTTTTCTCTGTGTGTAATATAATTAAAATTGAACTATGTCTAAAATTCCGATGCCCTCCACTATTAAGCCAGTGTCGAGATTACCTGGAAGGCCGCTGGGTGTAATTGAAAATGGTACAAATCGATCTAACGAAGCCCCAGCTTCCCTGACGTCGGTCGTCCCTATTTCAGGACCTGGTTTAAGAAGAAGATCCAAATCAGTAACGGACATACGAAATATTAGGGAAAAACCAATTTGTGATTTCCACTTATTGGTAAAATCACAAAATAACATGAAAAAAGCTATTCAAAATGAAAATAAATCTAATGTACTAAATCAAGTCAATATTAGGAATCAGGCAAGGACAGTCCCTACTAAAGGTGTTACTGGCACAAAAAGACCAATAACTTCAAGCACAACTCATGATGATGGCCTCCCAAAGCCAAAAGTTTTTAAAAAGATACCAGATTGGGACTATAAAGCCAGGTTTCACCAATTGAACGAAAAGTTCACTCAAGCTCAAGATTCAGTTAAATTCATGAAAGATAAAATAAGTGGTAGGTTTTTGTATTTATATGCATAGAAATATGATTAATTAATCTTTTGAATGTTACATAGAATTTGGTGAGATTGAAAGTAATTATAAACAGGTGAAAACAAAAGCAGAGGAACTTGCTGAAGTTAAAGGATCACTTATTGAAAAGTGTGCAAAATTGTCTTCAGAGAATGAGAAATTCAAGGTGCAAGTTATCAATATGCAAAGTGATTTAAGTTTGTTGGAAAACAATCATAAAGAGCTCCAACAAACTGCTTCATCTTTAACTGAACAAAATAGTAAATTAACTGAAGAAAATGATAAAAGTTCCAAAGATGTTGTAAGGCTGACAAGTAAGTTTTTTTAAATATTCTACTTTATCATCAAGTGTTCAAAATATTATTTTTGCTGATTGTTGATACTTTATATTGACATAGCATTTATGAACTGTGCAAGTAACATGAGTCTAGCTGATTTAGGTTTGACTAATATTCTTAGGGATGCAAATATAATTTTTTAGGTTCCTTGGATGAGCTAACTGAATTACATGAAAAACTAACAGCAGAACACCAGGAGCTTACAAAGAATCACAAAGATCTATCAGAGAAATATAAACATTATTGTGAGGAGAACAAGGATTTGTTTAAATCATTGACAACTGCAAATGATAAAATTAAAATTTTAGAAGAACAAAATGATCAACAGAAAGTTGACTTGCAGAATTTCCAAGCAGAAAGGAGGAGATTACACAATGTTATACAAGATTTAAAGGGTATATATTATTTTAGATTAGGATTGCATATACATAGTGTTTTGGTATTATTTAACAGGCAACATCAGGGTGTTCTGTCGTGTACGCCCACCAATTGATTCATTAGAAATGGACCTTTTGCAGTGCTCCATCACTTTTGTAGATAATAATGGATTGGATATAAGGAAAACCAGGGAGAGTGTGAGTCAAATTACAGGAAAGCCACAGGAGTTTAAAGGAGAATTTACATTTGACAGGGTATTTCCACCTGAAAGTACACAAGAAGAAGTGAGTAATTTCTTTTTTATATGTAATTAATGAAATATATAAATATTTTTGATAGGTATTTGAAGATTTGGCCCAACTAGTACAATCAGCTCTGGATGGCTATAATGTGTGTGTATTTGCTTATGGTCAAACAGGGTCAGGAAAAACCTACACCATGCAAGGAGGTGATGACCCAGAAAGCAGGGGAATGGTTCCAAGGACAATCGACTTGATTTTTAAAGATATTGATGAACTGAATAAGTCCGGTTGGAAATATGAGGTCCAAGCCAGCTTTCTTGAAATTTACAATGAAAATGTAAGAGACCTTTTGGACATAGATAATTCTCAAAAATTGGAGATTTATCATAATGAAGGCAAAGGTACTACTGTTACGCATCTAACAATTCAACCGATTCAGACTGCTTTGGAATTGAAACAGTGTATGACTCTTGCTCATCAGAACAGAGCTACAGCTGCCACAGATTTTAATGAACACAGTAGTAGATCACATGCAGTCACCAAGATTTATCTGAAAGGTAATCACATTTTTTTACTGATTTCTTTCCTTGAATTTTACTGCTTTTAAAATATTATTGATATCTACTACAATGTTACAATAAAAGACACTGTTTGCAATAGCATATGTAATTAGTACAATCACTATATAAGTATATAACAAAAAAGGGAAAACATAATATCAAACTTAGTTTTAAAAAATATATACTATAAACGTAATGTTTAACAAAAGCCAACCAAGAAACAAACACAATATATACTATTTAACAGTTAACAAAAGTACTAAATAACACAAACATATTATAACATTTAATACTTAGTTTTTTGAGCTTTGCACTTTATTATTTTGGCGTATCTTTTGGGCATAGAGTTTACAAGTCTTTGACACATATATTTTCCCATTATTTTTTAATCACCTCCCAAAGATCAAAGTTCTCATTGGGATTGAGGTCCGGCGATTGGGAAGGCCAGGGTAGTAAATCCACTTTATTGTCACTAAAAAATTGTTTTGTTTTCCTATCAATATGTTTCGGATCATTATCGAGTAGATATTTCCATACCAGTGGCATATTTTCTTCTGCAAAAGGCAGCATAACGCCTGGAAGAATGTGGATTGTACTCATTTTGGTCCATTTTTTTTAATTCAGTAAATTGGTCCACATGCTTTACAGTTTTAATAGTATGTTTTGGTAATAATTTTTGGTTGGGTGGTCTAACATATCGCTACCATCAGAACCTATTAAATGAATATTTATTTCATCGTTCCTTTAAATATTGCACAAGTTCTTGATTCTTGCATACCAATTTAGCTGCTCATAGGCAAACTTTAAACGTTGTTTTACATTCTTGGTGAATAATAAAGGGACTTTTCTGGCTGCTAGACAGTGTCAGTTACTTACGTGAAGCCTTCTTCAAATTGTTCTTGAACTTATTCAGTAGACGATTTAAATGGGTCGTTTTGAAATTCGGACAGTCTACCTGTCAGTATGAGGTGTCGTTTTTCTTGTAAATCCACGGTTTTCGTGAACTGGTTGTTTTCTTAGGACATTTTCCACAAATTTTTTAAACGACCGCCGATTCTTGCAATTTCTCTTAGTGATTTTGCTTCTTTTTATAATGTTAAAATATGCGCTCTTTCAGCAGCTGTGCAATGGACGCTACGACGCATTTCTAACAAAATTATTATTCCGAGTTTTCATTTATTTTTTAATTTCAACGCTTGAAGATTTTTTAATTTCAACGCTTGTTTATGGCTCTGCTTTTATGATGACATTTTCATGTTTTTTTTCCTAAATTTGTGTAAAATTTTATATTTACAGTATTTTTTGTTATATATTTATATTATACAGTTATTGTAATAATTACTTATGCTATTACAACTTTATTGAAACGTCTCTATTTCTTTGGCCACCACTGTATATAGCCTTATTCCATCGAACTTTGTATGTAGACCCCCTTTCAGTTTCCATTATTCTTCAGCCATTGTAACATCCATTCACTTAATGTTCCTCCTTAATTTGTCTGCCCATCTGATTTATCTGCTCATCCACGTCTGTGTCCCCATAGTTCCCTATACTACTACATGGTATAGTATAAGCTTGATCCATCTTTCATTTTTCTGTGAGTTGTTATGACCTGCAAATTTCAGGTATTGGTAATTCTGTTTTCTTTGAGAATTTGGTAGAATAATTTACATAACGCCGACAACTTTCATGTTTTCCTTTTTACATTTTTATAGCAAATTCATTTTTCATGCCTTTCAATGCCCCTCCGTTTAATTTTCGACCTGCGGCAGTTTTTTTTTTAGTGTCGTCTGAAGGATTTTTTTTTTGATTGGTATAGTTCTATGTAATATGCAGTATGTCGGAAAAATAACAGAACTTTTAAAATTCAAAGGAAACTACTAGCGCCTTCGATTGAAACAATATATAATCTGAAACCTGTATCTCCTCAATAAAACGAGACCTCCATCATTAGAATCAATCAATCGATTGTCAAATTATAGCTCTTAAACTGACATTTCGATTTGTCACCTCGTTATAAAAACACGATGAAACAAAGAGTGAATTTTATATTTTGTTTCAAGTTCGGTAAAATTTTGACAGAAACATTTGATGAATTGACAAAAAAAGTTTATGGTAATGATTGCTTATCGCGTATACATCTGTTCGAGTGGTATAAGTGATTCCAGGACGGTCATGATACTTTGGAAGACGACCCAAAGAACAAAAATTGCCATGAGTTAGTAGAAAATTCGTTCCACACGTTTATGAATTTTTGCCGAAAAAAACAAGTCGGTGTGCTTTAACATTCCCCGTATTAACCTGATTTATCTCCTATTTCCTGTTCCCGAAACTCAAACTGGCCATGGAAGGAACGTTTTCTGACAGTGTTACACAAGTCCAACAAACCGTGACGGAGGTCATGGTCATAAAATCTCTGCTAGCTTCAGTTGAATGTGCCCAACGGTGTATTGATGCGGAAGGGATGTATTTTGAATAAAAAGGAATAATTTTCACAAAATAACTAATTGTTTTTTTTTATTATTTAAAGAGTTTCGTTATTTTCCCCACATATTGTGTATGTCTGTATGATTTTAATATTTTCGCGTTTGACAGTTGTCTTTATTCCGTTTTCATTTTTGATTTTGTTAATTTTGTATTACCCAATCTTGGTCTTGGGCATTTCAGGTCCTTGTTTTTTTTTCTAATTTCGTTTCCTGAATCTTTCTCTCATCCTGTTTTGTTTTTCTGGTGTTTTTTTTCCATCTTTAAAAGTTTTTCTTTTTTTCATTTAAGGTTTTTTGTTTGTAACATTTCTTTTTTTTTTGTGTGTTCTTATTTCGACCATGTCCCTGTTATTTGGATCTGAAGTTTAATTTTACCTTTATCTTTTTACATATGTTTATAAGATTTTGTTCCAGTTTGGTCTTATCTATGTTTCATGTTGTAGGCACCCTAGAGGATCAAAATATAATTTTGCAAGGATCAATAAACCTGGTGGATTTGGCTGGTTCAGAGAGTGCTAAAACGTCTATAAACGAAGAAAGGCTGACTGAAACAAAGAACATTAACAAAAGTTTGGCAACACTGGGCGATGTGATTTCGGCGTTGTTCTCTAAATCGAAGCATGTACCGTATAGGTTAGGTTTTTGTTAGAGTAAATAGGTCTGTTCGGATTAACATAACATCATTTATAGGAATTCCAAATTGACGTATTTGCTACAGTCGTCTTTGGGAGGTAACTCTAAGACACTTATGGTAGTAAATATTGCACCCTTTGAAGAATGCTTCAACGAGAGCATTAATTCACTCCGGTTCGCGGCAAAAGTTAAGGAAGTGAAAACCGGCAGTAAGAGAAACAAAGTGGCCTTAACGCAACCTGCGATAAAATTTTAGCAACAAATATCGCATGTCTTATATTATTACTGAATATGTTTAATATTGACGACATATGTGCCTTATTAATTTATTTGTCTATTGTTGAATTATTTGTTTTTTTATTGTTAAGTTTTTACTAATTCTATGTATTAACCAAACGTTTAAATTAATTTTATTTCAATATATATCATTTTTATAGAGAAGTTGCGAGTTTTTTTTATTCTTTCCCATATAAAATGTACAACTTTGCACTTGCCGTTTTCCTATAGATGGCGGTAGCGGTAACTAGTTGAAATAAATACATGTCGATTTGTGTTTACATCATAAAGTTATTCGCTATTAAAAATGTCAGTTTATGAGCCAATGAGCTAAAATCTGCGGCTGAGGCTCACCGAATGTTCTCACACACTTACGGTGAAGCCTCTCTGAGTGAAACAACGTGTCGTGAGTGGTTTCGACGATCCAAGACCGGTGATTTTCATACCGAAAACCGGCATAGCGCTGGAAGAGCGAAAGTTTTTGAAGGTAAAGAATTAGAGGCATTGTTTAATGAAGACTCGTGTCAAAGTCAAGAAGAGTTGGCAAGATCATTGAGAGTGACTCAACAAGCAATTTCAAAACGCCTCGAAGACCTGGGAATAACCCAGAAGCGAGGATATTGGGGGCCATACGAGTTAAAAGTTCTGTTTGCTTGTGAACAGTTGCTTGAAAGGCAAAAACGGAAGCGAGTTTCGCTTCGTATTGTGATTGGGGGCGAAAAATGGGTTTATTACGATAAGTTGAAGTTGATGGGTTTACGAAAGATTTCATAGCGCATTTGAAACAAGTAATACCAAATTTACTATTACGTGTAAATGAACGTCTACATCAGTGGCGGCTGATATTCTCAGAAGGTTGAGACCTGATTGAAGGTGAACCAGTGGCGGCTCGTGAGGGAGGGCGTTGGGGCGTTGCCCCTCCAGCATTTATCACAGCAAACAATCTTTCAGAGCAAAACACTATATTTTATTTCCGTTTAGTTTCTTTCCTTTAACTCTTTTTCCTGGTTCACCTTCTGTATGGGGTTTCAGTAGCACGAAAAGTAAAAAGGAGGAAGGGGAAAGCAAAAAAATCTTCAGTAGTATTATTTTCTTCTACGCCATCCCACTTTAAATACTCACGAGCCGCCACTGCAGTTTAAATATTTAATAAATAATTATTTCCTACATTTAATGGTATATTTTATTAATTTATTCGTTGTGCTTCGTAAGAAATAGATAAATAAAATAGGTATAGATAATGTGCAACAATATTTGGTATAATTAACTATTATGGAAAAGGGGGTGTTGGAATTTTTTTTGTAAGTGGGGGTGGGGTGTCCAGAAAAGGTTGTGAACCACTGGTCTAAAATATCCAGATCATTGTATAATTGCACACTTTTTTTGGTTTACAACGATTTATTTGCCGGAAATCATCTCTGATTTGCGTAACAAGAAATAATTTCATTTGCTGCAGACTCCAAGCAGATTTGTCACATTGTTATTATTTTTTTGTTGTCCTGTATCAACAATAAATTGTAGCTTCCATAAGGGCGTAAAGCTTTTAGAAATTAGTTCATCTTTGAAAAAGTATAATAATTAAAAATGGCAATATCAAAAAAAGTTTTTATTGTTGACAGTAATAATTAAACCAATATCGTTTCAACGAAAAGGGTCTTTTGAACCTGTAGATGTCAATTTAAAAGGGACCGTTCCATTTAGTTATGCCTTAGGGACAATTTTTTTTACGGCAAATAAAACATAATCTTTGATTTTTTTATCTCAGCTCAATGTCGTTTTTTTCTAGCTAAATAATGAAATAGTAAATATATCATATACTTGTTGCTGTTATCCCAAAATATAGAAGGATGTATCGATTTGAAATAAAGGATTTATAAAATCGTTCATCCTATTTTCGTACTGCATTGGGTCAAGGTAATTTTTTTTTGACCCCGGTGACTGGATAAAAGCCGTTTATCCTAGCGTTAGGGCTGACCAAAGAGTTCATATTGCTAGAATGTCTAAAATATTTTCCTACAACGGAAAACAATGAAAACACGAAATCGACAAAGAAATTCTGTGATGTGGAAGGTAATATCAGTTTTAATTCATGCAGTGTTATAACATTCCATAATAATTTAGGGTACGATATCTTTATATTAGTGGACCGTTTAACGGCCACTGTTAAGAAAGAGATATGTTAGTATCAAATCTGTGTGTGTGTCTGTGTGAAATTTGTCAATAAAAAATATAAAATGTTGAAAAAAAGCCAGAATAAGCAAATCAAAGATCAACATGATGCTGATTTACTTTTTCCATTAAGAAATTTGTGCCTGAAGGCCAAATCGTAAACCAACATTTTTACCGAGAAGTTCTTGAAAGACTTTGAAACAAAGCGATTTCAAATAACGAGTTTGTGGCAAGTAAAAACATTACTGTGGCTCCACAGACCCGTTATTCGCCAGACTTGAGTCCTTGTGAGTTAGTCCTTTTCTCAAGATTGAAAAAGGATTGATTTACCTGAAAGAACAACATTTTGGGACATTGAACCAGCTAAAGGTGAATCCAGTATCTGAGTTCCAGCACTGCTATAAATGTGGATAACCCATCTCCAGCGCTGTGTGATTACTTTGAAGGAGACAATGTAGAACTGTAATTACAATTACATTATAAAAAGATTAATAAATACTCCATCCTGACTCAAATTAATGATTTGAAGATATTATTGATATGAACATGCCTGAATTTGTCAACATATCAATAATATGTCAACATATTCAAAATTATATAATAACTAATAGAACTTACATCTAATGAGGAAAATGTTTTTTTTGGAAAATCTGAAAATATAGTAAAATTGATTAATTGCATGTTCTACTTAGTTGACCATGAGTTCTTCTTTTTCATAGCAAGAGGAATATAATTAGTCGCAATTGCAAGCCGTGAAGAATATCAACGAACCACATCTGCAAAGAATGCAAAGGCAATTAATATATAAACAACGATAGTTTGCCATTTCTGGATATTTTAGACAGTAGAAACAATGAAAATATATTAGATTTTTTATATTTTTAGAAAAAACTTTGAGATACATTCCTAATGATTCGAATCATAGCTTCCAAAATAAGATGGCTAGTTTTAATTTTATAGTAAATAGATTTATCAATTTTCCTTTAAACAAAGATAATTATAACAAAGAATTAAAATTAATTATGGAGGTAGCCGAAGTAAACGGTTATAATAAGAACATTATATCCTGGGTAACCCAAAGGATAAAGTAGATCAACAATCAACAAAAGTCGGGGATTTACGAAATTAGTTCTTAAGATTGTGATCGAAGGTATATTGGGCAAACAAATTTTTATTTGATCTTTATCATTTTAAATTAATTCAATTTGATCTTTATTAATATTAACGAGATTTAAAGAACACAGAGGTCGAAATTGTCCTGTATATCAAACTTTTTTGACTAACTTACAAAGCAGAATTGATTATGGTTAAATTCTCTTTTTGTTTGATCTTTATCAATTTTAATTAATTCAATTTGATCTTTATTAATATTAACGAGATTTAAAGAACACAGAGATCGAAATTGTCCTGTATATCAAACTTTTTTGACTAACTTACAAAGCAGAATTGATTATGGCTAAATTCTATAGAAATTCTATTAAAATATGTTCTTTAAATGTTCGTTCTTTGATGAGTGATTTTGATGGATTTGTCGACATGTGGTGGGCTGATTCTGTTGATGTTTTTGGGGTGACTGAGACTTGGCTTGCCGATGATGTTCCCAGTGAACTTGTTCACATTGCTAATTACTCATTTTTTTCGTGCGGATAGACGATCTAGAGGGGGAGGGGTTGGATTATATATAAAGTACTTTCACTTGGCAGAAGTGTTGGATTTTACTCAATTTAGTTCACCGGTTGTGTTTTATATCGACCGCCTTCGCAGAGTCTGTCTGAGGGGATTAAGGTTTTAGAAAATATTCTTCCGTTGATTTTAAGTGAACATAAAAACGTTGTCATTCTTGGTGATGTAAATGTCAATCTTCTATTAGAAAATAATTTACTGACGCGTTGTTTAGAGTTTTACGGCCTTAGTGAAATCGTTAGACAGCCTACTAGGGTTACTAGTACTTCATCAACTCTGTTAGATCCTATTTTTACAAATACCCCTGAGCTGTTTAGTGAAATACTTGTGTTGGATGCTCCAAATATTAGGTATATTTAAGCAGAAAGTAATAACTTTTCGAAATTCTGCCGATTTTGATGTAGATCTGTTCCTGTCGGAGTTATTATCGAGTAATTTAGATCAGATATATAATATTAATTCTATAGACGATAAAGTGGAATACCTTTCAAATAAAATAATTTCGTTGTTCCATATTCATGCTCCTTTTAAGTCAGTACGTGTAAGTAAGCCCAGGGCGCCTTGGCTGACTTATCCTATTAAAGAGATGATTAAGGAAAGAAGGAGAGCATATACTAATTACAGGCCGTACCGGAGAAATATAGGTACTATCAGGATATTCGTAATTTGACTCTTTCTAGGATTCGAAGAGAAAAAAAAGCTTATCTGGCTTATCTTGAACAAAATAGAGATTCAAGAAAACTTTGGTCGGAGATTGCAACACTGAATATTAAGAAGTCGACCACGTCTGAACTTCCATCGGGCATTCGCGATCCATCTTTGATTAACGACTACTTTATGTCTGTTTTTTATACTGCAAATGTTAACCAAGACATTTTAAACTTCTATTACAGTAATAGGTTGGATGTAGAGAAGCCTACCTTTGATTTTACACTTGTTGGACCTGCGACCATTTCAGATATAATAAAAGATATTAAAGCAAACGCTTCTGGGGTTGACGGCATTACACTGTCTATGATAAAAATATGTTTGCCGGTTATCCTACTACATACTTTACATGTAGTTAATAGGTGTTTGGAAATTAATTACTTTCCAATAAAATTGCGCCAGGCTGCCGTTGTTCCCATTCCCAAAGTTACTTGGCCACTTGCCCTCTCAGACTTAAGATGCAATAAGCCTATTGCCCGTAATGTCAAAAATACTAGAGCGAGTTGTAAAATGTCAAATGACCAGTTTTCTGGATAACGTTAGAATACTCCCCGCTGGACAGTCGGGGTTTCGAGCCTCGCATAGTACAAACACAGCTTTGTTAAATTTGACTGATACTTTGATGAACAGTTTGGACAAGGGAATGGCAGTAGCTTTGATTTCTATAGATTATTCAAAAGCTTTTGATAAGATAAATCATGCACTTTTGTGTGCGAAATTGAATTATTTTGATTTTTCCACTAATGTTCAGCATTTCTTTCAATCATACTTGCATGGTAGGAGTCAATGTACGGAGTTGGAGGGGCACCGTTCTGAATTTCAGCTGATTCAGTCCGGCGTAACGCACGGGTCTGTCTTGAGACCATTGTTATTTCTAATATACACGGCTGATCTCCCTTCCTGTATCAATCATTCAGTTATTCAATCCTTTGCTGATGATACCCAACTTGTTCATTCTTTTTCTCCACTTAGACCTGATCTGGCGGCTGCGGCATTGAATGCCGATATTCGCAGTCTTTGTGCATATTCCACCGATCACAACTTATCAATAAATGAAAGTAAATCAAGTGTTGTATTATTTTGTTTCAATAATGTTAGAAACCGTATCAGAAGTGTACTAAAGATTAACATCGGTTCTCATGATTTGCAGTTCTCTTCAGAAGCAAAGATATTGGGACTTACAGTTGATGACAGGTTGAGTTTTACCAGCCATGTAAAGAATATGTTATTGAAAGTCTATCTTAAAATCAGAACATTGTATGCTAATCGGTATCTAATTAACTTTAAATTGAGAAAAAAACTTTGCGAAGTGTTAATTTTGCCAATCTTCAGCTATTGTAGTATGGTATATTATACTTGTTTAGATTGTTTTACTAAGCATAAGTTACAGATAGCACAAAATAATCTAGTCGGGTTCATTTGTGGAATTAGGAAGTTTGATCATGTCTCACATAAGTATAAAGAATTAGCCTGGCTAAATATTGAACTATTTCTGAAATTCTACTATCTCGTTTTCTTGCATAAACTAATAATATGTTCTGAGCCGGCATACTTGAGGGACAAATTAGTTTTTCGTGGTGAAACATCAGGCAGGTCTCAGTTTTATCAGTTCCTCGGCATAAGACTTCGCTTTTCCAGCGTAGTTTTTCTTATTGTAGTCCTAAATTATACAACAGTGTTAGTAAAAAATTGAAACCTTTGAGTGTCACCTCCTTCGGGCTCCAATTGAAGGGAATATTTTTGCAGCAATGAACACTTTTTTGTGACAGTTTCTTTCGCTTTAGAAATTGTTTTTTTTTTCTGTTAGAAGTGTAACTTGGTTAGGTCGTTTTGTTTGTTTTTCCTACTCTAAGACCTTTATATAATGCGTTCGGCGGTTAAGTGTAAGAGTAGCATTTGCTAAACTTCGCCGCCTTATGCTATCTATGCAATGCACTTGTTCTATGTATTGATGCATTTCCAAATAAAGACGATTATTATTATTATTATTATTATTGGCCACACTAGATAGGGGAGAAATAAAAAATCTTGTGTTGCCCAACATGCAATCCAACATGACCACAATATAGATATTAGAAATTTAAGACTGGTAAAAAGTGTAAATAACAATAGAGCTTTGGATGTATATAAAAGCATTCAAACAAAAAAATGTAAGAAAATCATGAACCGGGATAAAGGACCTATTCCGTTCAGTCAACTTTTTCAATTATTAATGTGAGGTAACTTCACGGTTCATGATTTTTACATGTTTTATTAGGTAGGGTTATATTTATATGATAACCCTTGAAATTGTTTTAAAGGTGGATATTAGCTTTGAAAGTGCTCAAACAATCATCTCTGCCAGATGGGTTTCGAAGTTGTTGACCGAAGATCAAAAAAATATCCTATTACAAATCAGTAACATACTTTTGAATCGATTTCGGCGGGAAGGAGAGATTTTTTTGAAACGTATCGTGACGTGATGAAACGTGTGTGCATTATTACACTCCAGAATCAAAAATGGCGAGTAAGCAATGGCGAAGGAAAGACGAAACCTGTCCTGTAAAGGCTAAAAACCGTCTCTCAGCTAAAAACCGTCTCAAGGTAAGGTTCTCGCGACCGCTTTTTTCGACTGGAAGGGAGTTTTGCTGATTGATTTTTTACATGATCGACGTACGGTTAATGCTACTTAGTACTGTTAGTTGTTGGAGGCAAGAAAATCCGCTTACAGGATCAAAAGACGCGCTGTCCCCATCGGAGACGTCCTCCTTCTCCATTCCATGATAACGCCAGGCCATACACAGCAGTTTTGACGAAGGAAGAACTGGAGAATATGTATTGGGAAACTCTTGAACACCCTCCATACATGCCTGATTTGTCACCCTGTGATTATTTTTTGTTTGCGCCCTCGAAAGATGCACTTGGAGGGGTATGATTCGACAACGATCAAGATGTTGAGGACTTCGTGCGCAATTGGCTGATGACCCAAACTTAAAGTTCCTACGAGCAATGAATTCACAAGCTTCAAACTGCTGGAAAAAATGTGTAGAGGGTGGAGGAGATACCAGAACATTAAGACAGTAAACATCTTTCACCCTAGAGAGATTTTAAACAAAAATCCAGATTGCAAACTATCAACTAACATGGATAGCATACTAGAGAAACTTAAAATGGTAGGCCACAGTTTATGAATGCAGCCCAGCCACTGGGAGAAGTAGCATCATTGCAAAAACCTTGCCTGCAGACGGAATTGTCTTCGCCTTCTTTGGAGCTGATTCCCCCCTTTCAGTTCATTGTTTTCAGTGTTCCTTCGTCTCAGGTATGGAGTAATGGATGCATGTCTCATCCATGCTTATGAACCGATGCAAAAACTCAGCTTTATTCCTGTAAAACGTCGCCAAACACTCGATTGAAATATCCTCACAACGCTGTTTTTCTTCCATTGTGAGTAATCGGAGCACCCATCATGTGCACAGCTCTTTCATGTTTAAATTTGTGTGCAAAGCACTTTTTGTAATGCCTACCATCTCTGCTAGCTCGCGCACTTTCAGACGATGATCATCCAATACCATTTTGTGGATTTTGTTTACCACTTCTGGAGTGGTCACCTTATTTGGTCGACAACTACGATGCTCATCTTGGCAGCTCGTACGGCCTCGTTTAAACTCTGCCGCCCAATATTTTACTATTGTAAACGAAGGAGCAGACTCCCCGAAAGTAGAATTTAACTCCGCTTTGATATCGGTTGGACGGAGACCTTTCAAATGAAAGTATTGTATCACATAACGATGACCAATTTTTTCCATGTTTACAAATTCACTGAGAGCGTTCACTATTAATGGCTGTCAAACAAATACTAAATAACGTAGCTTTTTCAAACTTCAAACTTCAGCTTTATAAAGTTGGCACTTTCTACCATAGTGATATTTTGAACAACAACCGTCATCTGTACGTCAGGTCGGGTACTTTTAATTTATTGCATTAGACTGATCCGCAAAGGGGTTTCGGTTAAAAGATTGGGGACTTCTAGTTACTTCTACAACAGAATTCGATATTGCTTTATTGTAGATGTTCATAGAATTCGAACAGGCGTACGGCTGCGTACAATGAGCAGTAGTATACCAGGCTTTAGAGAAAATTGGAATACCATCTAAACCCTTTAGATTAATCGGGATGACAATGGTTATTTCTAAGATATTAGTAAAAATGGAACAATGATAGAATTTGAGAACAATGAGAATTTGAGATCGTTCAAAGTTTGCGACCGGGGAATGGATTGGCACCAGTCCTGGTTATTTATTGTTAACAGTCATCAGCGAAAGAGACATAGACGTAAATGGAATAGTGGTATATAAAGAAAAAGTATAATGAAAAGAAAATGTGTAAAACATTTTATGATTTTTATATTTTAAACTAAATAATAGCAAAACTTCCTTTTGTTCGATAGAACTCGGAAAACGGCATTAAGAAAGTGTATCACATGTTTTTTTTGCTAATATCATGGCCAACTGCATCAACTCTTATGGCTCCCATTTTCGAGAAGTACCATTAGGAATTTTTTAGAGAAAAACTAACATCGGATTCTTCACCATCACCACCTTAAATCCAATTGTACCGATTTTTTATGATATTTGTGATATTTATATTATAATTTTTCTAATAATTACATGTACTTCCTGTTATTAAAACGATGTATGCTATGGAAATCGAAAATTGTAAACTAATCAACAAATGTTACACTTTGACTGATTGATTTGTATTATAGTGATTTCAAACAGCAATAATGATTTATTCTTTAGAAGAAAAAGTAGAAATTATAAGATTAGTGGATGATGGCAAGCGAATTTTTTTTGAAGCAGCAAAAGAATTTAATAGACGGCATCCAGAACGGAACATCAATCATGTTACAGTTTCTTGCATAAACCAATATTTTGATCAAAACGAAACTGTTAATAAACTTTCTAATCAGCATCGTTCTCGTGAATTTTGAGCAACTCAATTAGTTCTTGATTATTTTAATGGGAATCTAAACTGAAGCGTTAGTGACACTAGTAGAATTTTAAATATCCCGAAAAGCACTATCTGGTTATGCTTGAAGAAAAATAACAGGAAACCTTTTAGACCAAAACATTTGAAGTTGGTGACTAAAAGAAGAATGGAATACTGTTTATGGTTACAAGGCGTATACATACAAGATCCTACATTTATAAAAAATATTTTATACATAGATGAAGCCACATTTATGACAAATGGTATCGTATCATCACAAAATATTAGATTATGGCTCAAGACAACCCACATTGGGTGATACAACGTAAAAGACAATATTCTAAGAAGGTGAACGTTTGTTGCGGTATTTTAAATGACATTATTATTAGACCATATATTTTTTATGGAAATTTGAATGCAGCTAGATTTTTTAGATTTTTACAAAATGAGCTTGATGATGAAATTGATGCTTGTCTCTTAATTATCGGTACAATTTTCGCCTACAATTTGACGGGGCACCCATTCATCATGCAATTAACGTAAGAAACTGGTTAAATAATAATTTTCCAAATCGTTGGATTGGGCGAAACAGTCCTGTAATTAATTGGCCTCCGAGATCCCTGGACCTCACGCCTCTTGATTTTTTTCTCTGGGGGACAATTAAAAATAAGGTTTATGTTTCGAGGCTCCAAACTCGAGGCGATCTTTAGGATCGTATTAGGTAGGCTTGCCGTAGCATTACCAAACAACAATTGAGAAAAGTAGTGAACAATACCTGAGACGTATTGAAAAGTGCTTGATAGAAAATGGCGGAATGATAGAAATGTCTAGTATTTAAGTTTTATAATGTCAATTTAGATCGACCTGTAAATAAAGGAGTTTTTTTTGTTAAAAAATAGTCTGTAATAATTAGAAAAATTATTAATTATTAATAATTAATTATTATTGTAAAAATATCATAAAATAATATCAAGGACACACAGTAATTTAGAACCATACAAATCGGTACATTTTGGTTTAAGGTGGTGCTCTGTTGTTAGTTTTTCTCTAATAAAAAGTTCTAATAGTACTTCTCGAAAATGGGAGCCATAAAAGTTGACACAGTTGGCCATGATATTAGCAAAGAAAAGTTTTATGAAAATGTTTATGAAAATCGGTCCAGAAATAATTTTAAGGTGTTAAATTCTTATCCTGGACACACTGTAGAAACAAGAGAGATATAAAAGTTGAGAAGTTCCAGTTTTTTAAAGAAAGTTAAAACTATATTTGGAACCTCCTGATACATCATTTAGGTATTTACAATATGTTTTTTTATTGAATCAGTGATTTATTATGAAATAGCCGTAAAGACAGAAATGTGTCAAAAGAATGAAATAAAAATTCAGCATTAATCATAAAACATTTTTGCAAAATACTTTCCCTTTGATCGGGCTTTTTATTTTGACATGGTAGTATATCAAAATTAATTCACTCGTGGGTTACGTGGGAGCAAAGTCGCCGCTCTTCCTTCCCTTTCGACCTAGTCCTGTATTGCCCCACTCAATTCCTCCAAACTTAAGGGCTTCAATGAAATCAGCACCCACGTTTTCTCCATTCTTCCCGCATGCGCCCCTTTATTGACATCCACCAACGATTCTGCGTAGGCCTACTGAGAATGGTCCCTCTGGTGAAATGTTTTCGTATTGTTCCGCGCACAGTCTAAGCGTATGCTCACTGAAAGGTTGTGGTTGTAAAAGATGGCTCGTGTTTGGAGTTCAACGGGAGTATTCCTGGATATTTTTGTTTTTTGTAAGTTGACGCATTATTTACTTTTTTATCGAAAAAATTCCCCCCAAGATAAAGAAAAATCTAAAGTTAAGAATGTTCAACAAGTCATAGAATAGTTTTAGGAGGGTCGTATGTTAGTGATGATACACAAAAAAATTGATAATGTGTTATTTCAGTTATTTTTTCAAAAAATACTAGTAGAAATGAATTACCTATAGTTGAATATTCTCATTGATATTTTCCTTAATTTCATATTAATTTAAATTTTTAATTATAATATCAGTTCTGCTAAACTAATAATTGGAAAAAAATGGAAAAGATTTATTCTTTTTTATTTTGATGGAGGTTGAAATGGATTAATAGGTTTCTGTTATTTTATCCTGATGTATTCTTATATAACTCTTGAGACTGTATCTATAACTGATATTACCAAAACTGTCATATTACATTAATGATATATAAAGCAAATTTTTTAAGTTGAAATTTCTGAACATCAAAAAAACTAAATACTAGTTTAATGTTCCAAATTTTTTTGGTTACCTTCAAAATAAATTCCATTTGGCGCGGTACACATATGTCAGTGAATAATGTAAATATTTTTATAGGGCCCTCCGGTATATTCCTTCATTTATTTCTGTAAATTTTGTTTTAATAGCTCTAATTGACTTCATACTTCTTTTACGAAGTGGTCATTTAATTTTGAGGAATAAAAAAAAGTCACATAGGATCATATCTGGGGAATAAGGTGCTTGGTCAATGATATTATGCTATATTGCATGCGTTAGCGCAGGGTAAGACGCATGCCTCCTTCCTGTGCATATGTTTGCGTCATTCAACATTTTTGGCGAGTTCAGTAAAGATGGATTTTTAAAAACGTTAAAAACATTTTATTTTGTAAGTACCTACTGTTAACTGTGTAATTTCAGTTTCATTAATTCATCTGGCATGGTCATGTTAGCCAGTATGAGTGCTGCTGTGCTGGTGTTGATAAGAGCATGGAAGATAAGGGAAAAATACAGAAAACCTGTATGGACAAAGGAATATTTAGAATATTTACTACAATTTACTACAGGAAAATATATGCTAAAAAAATATTCCTTACACATTCAATTTACAATGTTATTACTTTTAATTCCATTTAATCTAAAAGTCACCCTCCATGAGTTCCAGTCCAGTGTTAATTTTAGCCTCATTCTCGGCCTTATTTTCTGCCTCTTGTCGAACTTGTTCTTCCCATCTCAGTCTTGGACGCCCATCTTATTTTTTTCCTCGTGTTTTCGCTTCATATATTTGTTTGGCTAAACTGGCTTCATTCATTTTGTCGATGTATCCCAGCCACTTCATTTGTCTTTCTTATATAGCTCTTTCTACTGGTTTCATTTCAACTTGTTTCATTACTGCCGTATTTCTCATTCTATCCCTTCTTGTAATTCCCTCTATTTTACATAGGAATCTCATTTCTGCAGCTTTAATTCTACTTTTGTTTCTCTTTGTTAAGGTCCAAGATTCGCTGCCGTATATCATTGATGGTCTTACTACTTTCTGATACACCTGTGCTTTTGCCTCTTTCAGTATCTCTCTTTTTCTAGGAATGTTGGTTTTAGAGTGTTGTATAGTTTGACTGCTTTTCCTGCGTTTTTTTTTCATTCATTTCACCGTCCATTTTTTCATGATCTTCTATTATTGTGCCCAAATACTTATAATATCGAGTACAATTTTATGTTTTATTTTTGTGCCTGCACTTACAATTGTTTTGCTGTTGTCGATATTTATTTCCATGTTTGCATTTCTTATCTATTCGTTATATCGCTAAGTTATGTAGTAGTTTTTCTTCAGGATCTGCTATTAGAGCCATTTCATCAGCGTACAGTAATTCCTGTGTTATCGCTGTTTTCATTTTTCTAAAACCTATTTTTATATTCTCGTATCTTGCCTTGCCATTTTTTAACATCGTAACTACTGAAAATAACAGTGGACTCAGTACGCAGCCTTGTCTTAGGCCTATTCCTGTCCTAAATTCTGTATATTAATTATTTTTTCAGGTCAATAAAACAAATGTGGATTTTCTTTTCTTAACTTTCTTCTTCTAACGTTTCTTCTAATTGTTCTTTCAACGCCCCAACGCCCTCCTTTATCAGCCGCCACTGACAGAGTGTTTTAATAACCATGGTGGATCAATTCTTCTATTGGAACCTTTGGTGTGAAACACTAAACTTGAAGAGATTTACCATGATTTGAAATTTATGATTACCATTGATTACCATGAAAAATGAAACGTGCGTCGAGAAGTTCAAAAAAGTGATTTGCTGTTTAGTGGTAAATCTCTTCAAGTTTAGTAACCGTGGTGGATCTAATTTTGTTTTTCTATCAAACTTAAATGAATTTTTTTTTGTTTTCTATTTTTTACAATAGAATACTGGCCAGGAAAATTTCACAAGTGGTTTTTCGCATTTCGATGTCCCTTTCCTTTAATTCGTATGAAACCAATTTTCTTTCCTTCTGGATCTTTCTCAATGCGTGTAGAAGTTCGGAAATGATGGATTGGGTAACATTAGAATAGTATTTTAGTTGGTCTAACATAAATCATGATATTCTTAAGATATATTTGTCTTTCAAGTATACATTAACAGGTGTTTTGGTTAATAATGTCGATTTTGCTAAGAGCCGGCGTTACTAATACATTTGTTGGTATAAACCAGGGGTCTCCAAACTTTCCAGCCTTAGGGCCATACTGATTACTCCAGTAAGTTCCAAGGGCCAAAACCGTTTTAATGTCCCTACATTATCCATAATTTCTAAACTGGTCGCCAAGTACGCGCCCTAAACGAGCATTGCTCAATTTGCCGGATTGATGACATTGGCGGGCCGGATTTGGCCCGCGGGCCGTAGTTTGAAGACCTTTGGTATAGACTAATGATGTCTATGGTGTTTTGGAGACTAAAGATATGCCATAAAAAGCCAGTTCGTTATTAATTGTAATTGTGCACAAAACATAGTTTTTTTATAGCTTTAAATATATCGAATTATATACCAAAAAAAGACGTTTTGCGGGGAAATTTAATAACCGAACCTTTCATTTGAAGAAAACGGCTTCTTAAAGTTATCGATTGTTGATTGAAGGTTATGGTGAACATGCTCTAACCCGAAAAACACTTTAAAAGTGGTGATTTTGATATAAAAGATAAGGAGCGTCTAGAACAGTCGAAAAAGTTTGAAGATGCAGATTTGCAAGCATTATTGGATAAAGACGCAAATCATACGTTGAAACAATTGGCAAAGGGATTGAATGTTACCCAATCCATCATTTCCGAACTTTTACACGCATTGGAAAAGATCCAGAAGGAAGGAACATTGGTATGAATTGAAGGAAAGGGAAAAGGGACATTGAAATGCGAAAAACCACGTGAAATTTTGCTTGCCAGACAGAAAAGAAAAGGTTTTTTCATCGAGTTGTGACAGACACGTGATGAAAAGTGGATCTATTTTGACAACCCAAAGCGCAAAAAATCATAAGTAGACCCAGGCCAGCCTTCAATATTACAACTAGTTCGCAATATATATGGAAAGAAGGCTTTGCTGTGTATTTGGTGAGATAGTAAGGAAGCTGTGTATTACGAATTGTTGAAACCTGGTGAAACGATTATTGGTGATCGATATCGACAACAATTCAGAACAACACTTACAATAGTTGGCCCCAAAAAACCAAAAGTTCTTTTGGTATGGAATCTATTCTTTGACAGAAAGACGGAAAAAAGTAATTGCTAACCATGGCCAGTACTTTAATTATTAAGGTAATTTATTTATTTGCCGAAACACCGATTATTGCAGTTGAGGACTAATTTTCCACCGCAAATATACCTTTGCAATATACTTTTTGTGTCAAATTTGTACTTATTTACCAGCGGCGGTTCGTGGGGGAAAACAGGTGGGGCACGTATAAACAAATTTTCGAATGGGGATATGGAAATGCGTCGCAACCAAAAATTTTACATTTCTTAGTATCATACACACACTCTGCTGTGTAGAAATACGAATGTAACTGTCAGACATCAAATTTTCAAATAAGTATCTAGATAATAAAATTTTGTTAAACTCACTATAGGACCATAACCATTAAATCTGTTTATAGTTGAAGTACATTCTCCTAAATTTCTGAGCAGCAAAGTAGTTGATGACTTGATCATTAAAATTTGAAATTGACTTCACACATAGATAGCATTGTTAACATGTTCACCCATTTCTGACTCATAGTGTTTCTTAGAAATGTTTTGATTCATTTGAGGTGAGGTTTTCCACAGTGTTAAAATCGTCCGGTGCGTATATTACCGAGAGTTCCTTTTTTAATTGTAAGTAATTTACGTTTGTAAACAAGTTACACACAGATTTAATGTCTTCATTTGGAAAGACGGCTCGATATTCACCAAATTTTTCAGTTTCAAATAAATTTGCAACAGTTATACATCGAAACTAAAACGTCCATGAACCTGTATGGTTAAGGTATCACAGATTTCCTTGCATATCCTGATATTCGGACTGGGGTCCTCCTTGTCAGTAAATTTTCGTTTCTTTCTGCGATTGTCTATGATCGTTGTAGATTCTTCACCAGTTAAGTTACCAAATTCTTGGTTAATTTGTATTTCTATATTGTCTCTAATATTTTGAATGGCTGTTGAAAAAGTTACCAAATTCTTCTTAACTTTAAGTGCATCTAGTTGCCTGCTTTGCAGTTGATCAAAGAGAATGTCGCAGTGCGGCATTATTTTATTGAAGAAAAACAACCAACATTTAAAATTATCATTTACCAAAAAATGTATTAACCCCTGAGCTTGATTAATAGAATTTTTATCCAACTCGGCGTCCATAATTTCTTCAAGGCGTTTGCAATTCTTCTTTGCAAATGTAAACAGTATTCACACTTTTAAAAGTAAAGTTCCATTTGGTAAGGGCCATACGGAGTAGACGCTTTTTCCCGACGCTGTTCAGAACAGTTGTCCTTTTGGATGATCGAGAAAATAAAGAGGGAAATGCAGACAGATTTGGAAAAAACACCTTGACACCTTTTTCTATTGTATAACATCTTTCAATTATTAGAGTTAATTGCTGAGCATACTGTGCCTTCTTATAAATATTGTCAATTTTGGCTTGTACTCCTCCGACTATACCTCTCATCACTGAAGCACCATCATAACTTTGGGCTATGAGTTTCTTAGGTTCTTTGTCTGTTCCTAACTCGCTTAGTCTATGTCGGCCATTAAATTTACTAGCCTTCAGAAAATGCCAGGATTTTCTGAAGTATACGTTTCGTCGATTGCTATCAATAGTTTTATTGTGCTTTTTAATAGAGTCCCGATGTGGACCATTGCATTGAGAACGAATGTCTGTCTTTCCCAACATACTAAACTCTAGCTCATTTTTCAAATGTTTTTGTGAAATAGAATTCGATTTTACCTTTGCGTCCTAATGTTTCAAATCATTAACACCGTGTTTAATCCTGCCAAGATCGAAATCGCCCGCACTCACTGGTTTTCCGACTTGTGCCAAAATGCACGCAAAACAATAACATTTATTTGTTGTCTCGCATCCACGTAACCACGAATACTTCTCATATACGGTTTTATTGAATGTGCGTTTGTATGTTCGTTTTTTGAGTAATATTAACTTGCTCGATTTGCAGAATCGGTGTCGGCCGTCCAAGATTTTTTATGACAATTCGGTCCGCAAATGTTAATGTGAGATTATTTCTATTCATATATTGCATTGAATTCATCTTCACTATTGTAATCGTTCAAAACATTCACTTTGCAACCACTCGAAAAGTCGAAAGGCGCGATGGCGAAAAATACCAGACTATTGAGAATGGGGTAGAGCCCAAGATATGACGTTATAAATGCGTTTCATATCCGGATTACTAGCAAAACGATGCATTGCTGTCTTTGTTTTTCGCACGCGATAGTAAAGAAAATAGTAGCGGCACAAACTTGTCTGTACCCAAAGTACGTGTTCTTTAATCGGTGCGCTTCGGCAACCCACGACCTATTTCGTTACCGCGAATGACATTATGGATGTTAGACTGTTTAAGTACAATAGTCTTTTGATAGTGAAAGAAAAATAAATTATTTTGTAGGTGTTTTCTTCTTCTCTTTGACTGAATCAATTAGTTTCAATCACAAAGGAACCTCGAGACCAAGACTAAAACCAACTGCAGAGCCGATCGGAGGTTCCCTCTCCACAACCACCAAACCGGCGAAAGATAATAGCGGTGTCGCAATATATCGATTTATAAATAGGAAGACGGACACGACATGTATCCTGTTGAAGACGGATGGCGTGGTAGAGGTGAGTAATCAACCTATTATATAGTGTTGACATCGATTTTAGGATATCATCGGTTTTCCATTAGTTGTTTTATTTTTAGAAGAAATAAAAACAACTTTATTTTCGATAATGGTGGATGGAAACGAGTTAATCTACGTACGGATGTTATTTGCGCCCACCTTAAATTTGATACGAAAGCGTTTAATAATGTAACGTTACTTAATATAGCTTTTATTACATCAATAATTGTTTCGACGAAGGTTGATCAAATCAGACTATAATATACAGGGTACATTTATTTTCCGAAGCCTTTATGCTACAATACCGTTAGAGTCAATCTATCAGAGGAACTGAATTATTTCGGGTGACGAACATCCAGCGTGAAGATTCTCACTCGATTTTAATACTCTAGTCATTTTGAGGTTATGCTTCTTTACCACATTTTTCTAACTCTAAGGCTGTTTTCAGACACAACGATTTTGGACGGACGGTAAAAAAACGTTGGGCGATTTAAGGCCTTAAAATAATTTTTAAAAATATGTTTTTAGCGTAATGCTTCAAAACACCGTAAAGGAGCGTGGTTAAAAAAAATAATGATTTCAAAAAAAACTTAAAATTACTTAAAAATACTTTTTTTAAGTCTTAAGCTGGGTCCACACCAATAAAATTTTGCGTGTGTGTGTTGAATTTACTGGAACAATTTGTTTTAAATATTTGGTTGACGTGTTTCGTTCGTGTGCGTGCTGTGCGGCGACAATATTTTTGTGTGACTTTGTGTGTCAGAGCGTTCTGTCTACATTGCCGCGCAGGCACACCACGTACAACACATACAGCTCGCACAACGCAAATTTGTATTGTTATGGACCCTGCATTACGCTCCTTTACACTGTTTTTACGCTCTAAATCATATTTTTAAAACTTATTTAAAGGCCTCAAATTGTTCCACGTTTTTTTACCGTCCGTCCAAAACCGTTGTGTGTGAAAGCAGCGTGTAATATTTTTAAAACAGCGTAAATTAGCGTAAGGTTTAAAAAAATATTTAAAAATTATTAAACATTTTTTCTTACGCTGTTTAATAATTATTTAAAAACCTTAAATTGTCCGACATTTTTTTTTGGTTTAGCACAAAACACTGGTCTTAAATTTCTCGACGCGCGTTTCGCTAACCACAAATCGGAAGATGATTCCTTTTAATATAAAAAATATTGCGCATTTATATGAAAAGTAAATCTAGCGTTATATTGAATGTCCTCTGGTGGAGGGTTTCAATGACGTTTCGATGGAATCTTATCCATCTTTTTCAAAACCTTCCGGAAGACATTTAGCTAACACGGGAAGAAACCCAAGAAACTGCCATTATATATATATAAAAATGTAGTCTTTTAATGTAGTTTTTTGGCGTGTATATATATATATATATATATATATATATATATATATATATATATATATATATATACGCCGTATATATATATATATATATATATATATATATATATATATATATATATATATATATATATATATATATATACGCCAAAAGACTACATTAAAAACTTCTTTTATTTACGATTTTTTTTCTAATTCGGTAAATATTGATTAATAGGGTAGAGCGGGGCTAGTCGAGCAATTTTTCGCTTGTTCTCCCATAACTTTAAGAATATGCACCGTATTTAATTGATTCTTACTCTGTTAGATTCATAATTTACTCTTCTCCAAAATGCGGTGTAAAACGATCTGAGTACAAGTTTAAAAGTTATTGTTGGAAATGCGAGAGCGCCCAAAGTTGCTAAACGTGCCTCACTAGTGGGGCTGGTTGAGCATGGGTATGGGGCTAGTTGAGCAATGGCTAAAATGGACTTGATGACTGTATAGAGAATGATCTGAATACAAAATAATTGTAACAAAATATTATAAACTCATATTGTTATCACATCTCTGAAAAAATAAAATAAAAATAAACAAAATTAAATCTTTCCAATCTTTGGATTATTATTACACTTTTTATATTCAAAATTATATATTTAAGAATAGTTATAACGCAAATAAATATTAAATGTTAAATACTAGATGATAAATAATCCTAAATTATTAATCATCTTTGTCTCTATCACAATTAATACAAACATATCTCTTTAAAGTCATCCTGTTAATATTAAATTGTTTGGCTGCAGTATTTACACTTATTTTTTCCTCCTCTACAGCTTTTGCTGCATCACTCAATTATTGACTATTAGCTAAACCTTTTGAGGTGTTTCTTTTATATGTACCCATCCTAAAATGTAATAATAATCATTAATACAATTATCAATATAAGTAATTTTAATTAGTAAACTTTGTGTAGAATCATCTCATGCACAAATTAATTGATGGTGTTTAATTTATTAAAGAAAAATTTGATTTTCTACAATGAACATCTATTGAGGCGTTCAATGCGTTGCTCAACTAGCCCCAGTTGAGGCAACAAAATAGAAACAAGGATATAAAAAAATCATAAGAGTTAAAAATAAATAACCATCTATAATAAGTAAGAAAAGAAAATAATGTCTGACAATAATAAAGACGAAAGAACAATAATTAAGTAATCTTTAAATACTTACGTGGTTCTTCTTAAGTGTTTTTAAACGAGTATAGTAGAACAATTATAATGACCTGTAATAAGCACCGGTCAGCAATTGACAGGCGCGCTATGTCTTCCCCTGCCATAATCCCCTTCAAATTCGCCATTTACACTTTTGTTGTAGGTTGTTTAATTTTCGAGATATTTCGATTGAACAACTTGCCCTTATGATCAACTAACTCCGCTCTACCCTACTTCTGATAGAAAGTAGCAAATTTCCTGGTAGCCGTATTAAAATATAGGGTAGTTTTTATTTTTAATTAATTTTATTTTTATTTGGGTAATATATATTGTGCGGTAGAACGGCAATAAATCAAAGATAAAGACAGGCAGTTGCCTTTGGACCGAGTGACAAATGCTACCGCATTTTTTTTACGGTTAGATCCAGCATTATTTACTTAGAGTTATATATTTGTATTAAATGGCCTATTCCGGAAAATTTTATTTAGCAACTTTAGTTTTTTGTTGGTGTTGTATAGTAAAGTATTAGTTGTATTTTAAGCATAGATGAATCAACCAAAGTTAGTTCCACTAAAATGGTTCGAAAGGCTTTAACAATGGATGAAAAAAATCAATAATTTAGGAGATAGAAAGTGGTGCTAAACAAGTCGACATCTATAAATTCAGGGCTTCGAAAAAAACAATAATGTTCCCGATACTGAAAAACAATATTGCAATTCCGCGGAGTTTCGAAACAAGGTAAAAGAAGTACAATATAAGTTCTAGTACTGGAGGAATTCATGGAGGAGCTGCACAGTGTAAACCTTGAAAATGCGATGGATTGGGTTAAATTAAGATTAGTTCCACATCTTAGGAACTATGACGCTAGCGATGTCTTTAACGCCGATGAATTTTTCTTTTTATGATGTTTTTTTTACAAACTTACTCCCACGAGTTTTAAGGGTGAAAATCGGGAGAAAACTATCGAATAACAAACTTTTTGTTATTGGCAAATTTAATAAAACTAGGTGTTTTAAAAACGTAAAAAAAAATTACCAGTTAATTATACAGCAAACAAGCGAGCGTGGATGACCGCTCATATTTTCGAAGGTGAATTAAGATCTTGGGACAAACAACTGATAAGAGAAAATAAGCATATATTATTGCTTATTGATCACTGCCCTGCTCATCCTCATCTTACGAATCTAAAAAATATTCAACTGGATTTTTTCCTGCTAAATTTTAAGTCCGTTCTGCAATCAACGGATCAAGGTGTTATTCACAGTTTGAAAGTTTATTATCGACGATAGCTTATGTTCAGTAATCTTAAATCCACTGAAAATAGCATATCAACAACAATTAATATGCTCGATGCTATTGAAATGGCTTCTAAACCTTGGCAACAGGTTTTCCAAAAAAAAATTAAGAATTGTTTCAAACATGCACGGCTTTCTCTTTGCGAGTTCGATGTGGACGATGACTTGTCTCTCACCTAGTGGCTTATTAAATAAGCTGGGGAGGACGAGGCCTGCTTTAAGTGACTAAGTAATTCCACTATAATAGACGCTTTTGTTGATGTGGATAACGAGCTTACGACAACAAGTATGCCTACAAACCTGGAGATTACGGCGCACACTGGTAGAGCTGAACAGCTTGAGAGTGATGAAGAAAATGAAGAAGTATCGGTAGAAGAAATGCTCCCAACTTTTCATGAAAAAGCAGCAGCAGTAGAAGCACTAAAGAAGCGCTTGAGCGCAACCCTTGAAATAGAAATATAATATGTAATATTATGTATATATTATGAAATATAATATGCAATATTATGTATAATATGTATAATATGTACATATGTATATCATCATCAGCCCGTGTCGATCCACTGATGGATGAAGGCCGCTTCAGCATGTTTCCAACTTTCACGGTCCTGAGCTCTCCTCGACTTTCGGTCTTCTTCGCGGACGTTTGCGATCAAGCGGTATCCACTCCAGGATTGCCTTGGTCCATCTGTCGTCCCATCGCCTCGCTATATGGCCTGCCTAACTCCATTTCAATTGCTTTACTCTTCCAATGATGTCACAGACTTTCGTTTGTTCTCTGATCCATGCGCAGTACTTTCTGTCTCGTCTTGTAATGCCAAGCATACATATTTCCATTCCCCTCTGTGTTACCCGAAGTTTTTGAATTCATTGCGATGTCAATGTCTAGGTTTCACTTCCGTATGTCACAACGGGTAGACGCACTGATCGAAGATTTTTCTTTTTAGGCAAAGTGGGAGTCTGCTCTTAAACACCATGTGGAGCCTGCCAAGTGCCTGCCAGCCACGTTTAACCCGCCGTTCTACCTCCCGAGCGGTATCCCCCTCCATTGAAATTCTGTGCCCAAGATATATAAAGTGGTCCACAATCTCCAAATCCTTTCCTAAAACTGATATTCTTCTGCCCTGAGCGAAGTTATTGAACATAACCTGACACTGGGTCTTGTAAAAGGAGAACGATATCATCTGCAAATCTAAGATGGTTTAAGTTTGCACCATTGATCTTTACACCATCCTGTTCCTAATCCAGTATACGGAATACTTCTTCAAGGCCAGCCGAGAAAAGAATAGGCGATATTGCGTCACCCTGCCGTACACCTCGTCTACATTAATTCCCACTTCAAGATCATCAAGGTTGTGGCTGTAGCACCATCATATATCGATCCTAATAAATTTAAATATGCTTTATCTACCCCTTGGCTAAGCAGTGTATATAAAAGCCAAGCACAGTGGCATGGTGTATTCGTTGTGTTTTTCGATGGCCTGCTGTACAACCTGGATGTGATCCATTGTATTGAATCCACTTCTGAATCCTGCTTGTTCCCTTGGTTGTGCGTCATTCAGTTTTTTTAATATTCTTTTAGAAATTATCTTAGTGAAAACTTTGTATATTACTGATAGGAGGCTTATTGGACGGTAGTTCTTTAAATCTTCCCGAGCTCCCTTTTTATGTAAAATGATGACTTCTGCATTTTTCCATAAGTCAGGTACTTTTAGTTCTTTGAAGCATTTTGAGTATAATTTCGCCAGTATTTTATGTAATGTCCGATCAATTTTTAGCATTTCGACAGTTACACTGTCCTTTCCTAAAGCGTTGCCGTTTTTTATCGATTCTATAGCATTTGTTACTTCCTCCACTAGGATATCTGGCATTTGTCCTTCCGTGGGTATTGTTGTCTGTGATTGGTTCGGATCTTCATATAACTGGGAATAAAATTTTCTAACAACCTCTAACATTTGCGTACGCGCCCTGCACACTGTGTCATCCTCACGCCTTAAGGCATATATTTGCGTTCTTTTATTTCTCAGCTTCTGTTTAGCATTGTTAATTCCTTTGTTTTCTTCCAGGGTTTTTTGCACTAGCTGCATGTTGAATCGGCGCGTGTGCTCTCTGATACGTTTTCTTATAGTTTTGCAGAGCTCAGTGTACTCGACCCTGCCAAAAGGACTATCTGCCTTTCTCATTGCCCGCCGTTTCTTTATTAAATCAATGGTCTCACTGGAGATTTTTGTCTGTTTGAGACATTTTTCTTCTAGTGCTATTGAAGCAGCCTTTTGAAGTACATTGTTAGCGATTTCTTCATATTGAACTAATATTTCCACCTCCTCCGGATCTTGTAACACAGCAAACCGGTTTGACAAAGCAATCTCAAAATCGCTTTCTCTCTCCAGCAGTTTCCCAGAATCCACTCTCTCCTTTTTTGACCTTACCATTCTTTCGCGTTTTCTTCGACAGTCAATCCTAACTTTTGCTTGTACCATTGGGTGGTCACTTCCAGCATTAAAATTGTTAAGGACAGTGTAATTGCAAAATATTGTTTTATCGTTGGTTATTTCACTTGTGAGTCCGGATAGACTTTTCCATGTCCATTTTCCGCTGATATTTTTCTTATAGAACGAATTCATAATATATAGTTCTTGTCCTTCAGCAAAATCAGCCAATCTGTCAGCCCTATTGTCTCGCTTACCAGTTCCATATGGGCCAGTTGCATTTTCGTCAGATCTTGTTGTTCCAATTCTGGCATTAAAATCACCCATCAGGATTTTGTACCTACATTTCTCCTTGTATAAAAGCTTTACCACATCATCATAAAATTCCTCAATTTTCTCATCCCTATGGCTTATAGTTGCATAAGCTTGGACGATTTGAAGTTTAAACTTTTTATTCAGCTTTCAAATTTTACTACACTGTCCATCTTTCGGTTGATGAGGAATCCATTCACATCGGCCAACGGCCATTTCCGTACTTCGCGGGTAGAGTACGTTTCCAGTTTGATTAACCCTTTGCCTTTCTTCGTGTTTCACAGAGCCCAATAATATCCTAATGTATGTGTCAAGTTCTTGCAATCGGGCCTCCGTAGGTAGTTGTCCCTTGGCCTTCGGGGAATGAGGGCGGTGTTTGAGGTTGTACTGTCATATTGAAACATATTGAAATACCATGTTGAAGGTCTATATATATATATATATATATATATATATATATATATATATATATATATATATCACGGGCGTAGCCAGGAGTTAGTTTTGGGGGGTTTAGTTTGAAGTAAATAAAGCAACAAAAATATACTATTCAAAATATAAAATTCAACAAAAAATATATATATTCAATTCAAATGGAATAATTTAACTCCCTTCACTCCTCCTATTTTTTCGGTATAATATTAGGTAATATTTGGCTTATTTCGGGGGGGTTTGAAGCCGCCCCCCCCCCCCCCCCCCCCCGGCTACACCCGTGATATATATATATATATATATATATGTATATGTATATATATATATATATATATATATATATATATATATATATATATGTATATGTATATATATATATATATATATATATATATATATATATATATATATATATATATATATATATATATATATATATATATATATGTATATATATATATATATGTATATATATATATATATATATATATATATATATATATATATATATATATATATATATATATATATATATATATATATACATATACATATATATATATATATATATATATATATATATATATATATATATATATATATATATATATATATATATATATATATATATATATATATATATACCAATCAATTATTAGTCAAAAACAAATTTATTTTCAGAAAACAAAATACGGCACAAACTGATTCTGAATAATGTTTTAAACCAAACGAAAAGGGGATTTGTAAAAACCGGATTAATTAATATTATAGAATAATATTATTATTATTTTCCTTTATATCTTCGTTAAACAATTATACAGCTATTTTTAAAGGTATAAATATAGTATATTAACTTGGATAAAATCGTAAAAAGTTAAAGGTAGTCTTAAACTTTTGGCCAGGGTGTCCCATAACTTATCCGCCATAGAGCAATTGGTGGTAGCAGAGGTCAAAATAAGAGGATTTAGTTCAATAAATGTTTTGGCAAATGTTAATTATTAAACAGATACAGGGTGTTGAAGGTGAAATTAAATTTTCGAAAAATTGAGATAATTGAAAAACGGTTGAAGATATCAAGTTCAAAATCGGAGTAGTCGGGTTTTCAAATTCTATAAATCCGAATTTGGTATTAGCTTGAGCCTAGTTGCTAGAGCGCGCCTGCTACCTACTTTGTGAGTGATTAACTCGCTCATATTTTTTTACTCTATAAAGTTGGGAATATTTTGACTTCAAAATAGAGAAGAGTCATAATTTCCACGTAAAATAGGTACCCTTGGTCAATATCGATATCTCACGCCGTTTGCGAGATATTCATGTTCGAATATTCCATTGCACATTTTGTCGATAGCTGAAAAATCCCCAAATCACAAAGTGTGTCTTGAATGTTGCATACAAATTATTGCGTAAGGATGACAGCTGTCATTGTTTTCTATCTCTCCTATTAAACGTAGGTGGAAACAAGTTTTTCCAATCTTGAGTTGGTATTAAATAATTTGTAAAAAATGTCCAGACTTAATTAGTTTCGACAAACGAGGTTTTTCAAAAAGGTAAAAGTCGCAGAGAGCGAAATCAGGCTAGTTTGGTGAATGATTGATGGTTAAAATGCCATTTTTGGTAAATTAAAACAGTGATGAGCGTCGATCGGCTCATTATCGTGTTACAAGCCCAGCTGCCTGCTGACGGATTTGTGGCCGTACACGACAACTGCCGCTTCAAAACACTGATATAAAACCGTCATTGATCGTTGGTGGACTGAACTCCTTATGCACAATTCCCTCAGAACCGTATAAATAAAACAACATTGCTTTAATTTTTGACATCTCGAGACGGCTTTTCTTCTTATTTGGCTCGCTCGAGTGCGTCCATTCAGCACTTTGACGCTTGGTTTCTAGATCGTATTGAAAATACCACATCTCATCATCAGTAACAATAGAGTACTTGAAGCTTTCGCCCTTTTTCGACTCTTTAATCAAGCCCTTGCGATGTTGGATTCGGAGCAATTTTTGTTCGTCAGTCAAGTTGTGTGAAACAAATCGTGCACAAATCTTCCGAAGTCCCAAATGATCGGTCAAAATGTGATGAATTGAATCTTTGGATATGTTCAGTTACATTTCCATGTTTTGCAACGACGATTTTACCTGTTTTTTTTTTAATTCACGTACGATTTCAATGTTACTTTGAGTAATTACGGAATATATATTATATTTCTATATATATTGACTGTCGTCACGTTTTTCTATTCGTAATTTTCCTTTTCCAGTCAATAATTGTCATTCCCTGTATAATTTTGTTTCTTTTGAATTCATATACGGTTCCTCCTTTTTTTTTATTTTATAATTTAGTTTTTTAGAGCTAATTAAATTAGAGCTAATATATCATTTTCTGAAATTATTATTATACATTTTCTATCGATTTTTTAGATTTAACATTATAATTATCATTAAAAATTACTACATCACTAACCTTAACATCTATAGGACTTAATTCTTCATATTCGAAAATCTTTCTCTACATACTGCTAAAACTTCACCTCTATTAGATTTATTAAGCGATGTTCCTGTTAATACCGTTCCTCCGGAACATTTAGGTGCATTTTTTTCTTTTAATAATAATTTTATCTCTCTCTCTGTCTCTTCTCTGCATCCTTATCTTCGCCTGCCTCTACTCCTCTTGTCTCTTATGTTACTTTCCAGTAATTTTTTTTAAATTTCGGTTCTCCTGCATTCTATAAATATTTCCTCACCATCTCAATCTTAGGGAATTCGCAATTGCTATGATGTCTGGTTCCAGAAAAAGCTCTTTCATCTCCTGGTTTGTTCTCCCATCTGTCTTCAACTCTTCTACCTTCAAATATTTTTCTTTGTACCTTTCTCTCCTATACTCCCAACATTACCTATTCTGCCATTTCCAGCGTCCATACCTTCACTTGCAAATGTAACTGTTGGTTTTATAACTGTTTTATATATTCTAATCTTTAGTTTGCAAAATACCACTTTACTATGTAAATACTCTTTTAAGAAAGTAAATACTTTAATTTCCTGCCATTATCTTTCCTTATGCTTCGTTTTCTATGAAATACTGCTATACCCAGGTATATCTAAAGCGTGAAATTAATAATCCGAAAAACTGACTGTATGAAAAAGCTGCCAATATTCCTATTATCTCCATTCTTAATTTATTTTCTCATGATTTTAACTACCTTTATTTAGATCAAAATTAATTAATCTTACCATAAAGTTTTAACTAGTTATCTTATTGCGGAAGTTATCATTAGGAATGAATCTAACAAAAATGAGTAATTTGTCATTGTAAATCCTGTGGTTTGTAAATGTTATTTACTATTTAAGTTTTTATCGAAATCTACTATTGGTGGTTTATTGGGTTGCCTATATAACGTTTATTTTTCTTAATTTCGTTACTTTCGAAAGTGCTCATGAATTAGTTAGCTAAAATCATTGTCAGATAATTCCTCATTGTCGTTACTTCTTATTGTTCATAAGACTTATTATTTAACTGGAGGCAATTCTGCTGCAAATATAACTCAATAACTTCAATAAAATGAAGAGTTGTACTCTGTAATATTCTTGTTCAAACATTCATTCTCTCTATCGTGAAATTAGATTATCTAGATGATTCAATCTCAGATTGTTTAATCTCAATTAGAAGTTAAAAAAATATATTTGGAGTTTAGTGGTAAATCTCTTCGAGTTGAGTGTTTCACACTGAAAATTCCAATAAAAGAATTGATCTTATTAATGTTTAAAAAAAAGTTAATGGTTCACCCAATATGTATTAATTTTCTTTAATATTCATAATTGTTACAAACAATGCAAACATTTTCAAATAAATCTTTTTCAGGTGAAATTTAAACTTCATGGTTTAGATGAGCAAGCAGACTCGTTCATTCCAGAAAACGCAATGGTTACAGGAAATTGTGCCAAAGAAGACACTGTTAAAATGACCTTGGGATGGTCTGGATATAGTTTGGCATTAGTTTTCGACAAGGTTTGTATGTTCTTTTGAATTTTCCTGATCTACGTCTAACTCTATTTCTATTAGACACCTGGTGGTGATCACTGGTACCTTTCTAACGTTGAATTAACCGTCAGTGTGGACGTTCCCCAATTTCATGGTATAAAAACACGAGGTATATGTAATTCTCATCTCGCTAACCATAGTTATATTATAACCTATCACTTTTATGTATACAGATAATACCATCAAGTTATATAGCAGCAAAATGCTTATACCAACACCAGTGGGAAAGTCTTATCTTTGCAACGAAGTAGATATTCTTCTTGAAACAGACGAAGCGGATCATCCTCCAAAAAATGTCCATGGAACTCTTCTCTTGAGGTTGCTCCAGGTCCAAGCTTTTATGTATCGAAGCGAAAACTTCTCTGTGCCATTTGAATGCAAGTCCCAAAGAAGTTTTAGGTAAGTACAACTTAAATTAGTTTCTGTTGGATTGTACGGGAAGTAATATGGGGTATGGCAAGCACCATGATCTTAAATTAGTTTCTCTTGGATTATACGGAAAGTACTCTAAGATGGGGTATGACAAGCACCACTCTGTTGATTTCAATCAAAGAATTCCATAGAATCTGCCCTCGCTAAAATTACTTTGCCCACTTTTTTTTAGTTCAAAGTATTATTGAAGAACCTAGCCGTGGATAATCTTCAATAGTACAGAGCCTAAACATAGTATATCTATATTTTGCAATAAAAAATAAATAATTGGAAAATATGTCGAGAATTTAGCAATGAAAATAGAGTCAAGTAGATATTCTAAAATGTGTATTTCTGGTTGCCGCGCTACAATACATGTAATATATTTCAGGAGTGAAACAGCCCCAATTGCTGTTGGTTCCACACTTGCCATCGCAGCATTAGCCACAGTAACTGGATATGGAGTTTTTAGGTATTTCAAAGTGAAAAATGTCCAGTATAACACCATGGAGTAAACTTCTTCAAGTAATGGTTATTTTTAGATGATAATAACTTATTTTCATTTACCATTCTAGTTTTAAAGAGTAATCGTTACTGATCGAACGACAATTGTTTCGTTAATTCGACAAAAACATGGAGCTCATTGACATTTTATAAAAAAAAGCACTCTTGCACCAATTTTTTATATTTCTGCAGTATGCACAAAGTTTAAACAACTCTTATAACATATCTAATAGTTTATAAGATAAATTGAAAAAGTTGTGGCCATCGTACTTAAAGTTGTAGAATGAACTTACAATGGGCAACAAGAGCCTTTGTTCTTTTAATTTTAATTTTAATGATTCGTATATTAGCAAGCAAAAACATGTTGAATATATCTGCTTATTGATAGATATTTAAATGTTTCAGTGTAGAAATCAGAAAAAAAATGTAACTGAGAAGATATTTAAATTTAAATATCTTTGTTTGTTACATGTATCTGTTCCAATTTTAAAGTGATATAATTTTTTAAGGCCTAAATTAATAAAAAGTTTGCTTTTGGCTGTATCTGGGAGCAGTTAGCAGACATATTTTCGAATTTTTTTGTAAAAAAAAAACATTTTGATTACACTTTAGATAGTAAGGTTACATATTCAGGTTATTCTACTAAGGACAACCTATATAAGACGTTATATGACATTTATTATTCTTTGATTACTAAATATAGGTTTATAGTACGTACATACTCATTATAGTAAAGTCGCCCAAAAATTGCAAAATTGTGATTTTGTAGTTCGCTTTAAATAAAGAAACGTTTTTTGCATTGTTAACGATAAGAGTATGGCTCTTTTAACTTTCGGTTAACCGAGAGTTAAAAAACCAACCCTTAGCTGTAAATACAAGGTAATTTATACTAATTAGGGAACAAAAATTCTTTATGAAAATTTTAACGAGTATTTTTTACAGTTGGGACATGATTATGTTTTAAACGATACAAAATGGATATTTGATATAAAGCAAAAATAGTATGTTGACCAAAAAGAACTAGAAAGTTAAAGTCAATTTTTGTCAATTAATGAACGAAACCAAATTGAAAGTTTTCATAAAAATTTTTGAAACATGCCATGGTCTGTCTTCCATAAAAAAGATTATAGATTATATAAAATACAAGAAATTATGACGTTATCAATTAAGGTAGTTCGTTGTCTGTAAATTTTGAGAGGAAAAAAACCAACAGAGGGTTTTGATTCTAATTATAGATATTTAAACATATCGGTTAATATTATTACATGTAATTTAGCCATTGAAAATTGATATTATTGAGGCAATAAAGGAATAAAAGAATTATTGTAGTTTATGTTTATATAGCTCCATTATTCTGCTTTAAATCCTGGGTATAAAAAAAAAGATATTTTTTTTAATACGGCCGATTTATATGGCCATGGCTTTGATCATTTATTCAGGCGCTTACCAAGACGTTCAGCTCGAGCCCGACTGATGATGGTTTTAGACTAAAAACCGGTCTCGGAAGGCACTTGCTGACGTTTTGAATGAATGATGTTTTATGAATGAATGATGCTTTATGAATGAGTGATGCCTTATTGTCTAACAGGCGACTGGCCAATTAAAAGACAATTCAAAACAAAAGTAGATATAACAAAAGTAATTTGAATATAACCTAACAATAGTACAAAAATAATTATATAAAAATTAAAAACTAATTCTATATTACGATCATTACAAACAATATTTCCAAAGCATTGCACAAGCTTTCAGCACCCTTTCAAAAGCCGATTTATACTGATATAGTTATTATAATATATTGATTATAGTCGGCTTTGTAGAAATTATATCCATTGGTAGAATTAGATGCTAGTAAATTAAACCAGCCAGTGTGTCCAGAACAGGCAGTGTTCCACAGTCAACAACCCATAATTTACGGATGGCGTATATATGCAGTTCAAAGGATTCTAACACTGCATATATACGCCATCCGACGGAAAGTCGTGGATAGGGTCTTCCTATTATTGACGAGAGACCACATGTCGGTCCAAATAATTCTAACGCAGCATATATATATATATATATATATATATATATATATATATATATATATATATATATATATATATATATATATATGTATATATGTTGAAGAGTTGAAGAGGTGAACTCTTCAGTCGAAGCGGACAATACTTGAAAATGCCAAATGAGATTTTGGCGAAACGTCGTAACTCTTCACAGAATCAACGGATCGACACCCGGAATTTTTTTTTATTAGAAAATTAGAAGTTTTCACTTCTATCGTGTGATCATAAGAACACACCCTTTTTTTTAGATCAGCTAACTCTGTCAGAAGGATCTGGATTGTGTTATTCTGTTGTTGAATCCTACTGTACAATTCGCAGATGAGCTTGATAACGTCTTTAATATTAGGTTCAGCTTTAGACAGGATAGAAAAAGAAGATATAATATAGAAGATAGAAGTTTTGGTAGCGATTGAAGGAATGAACAAAACACCTACGTGGAGTACGATATAATTTTCTTTGGTTCTTATTCTTTTTATTTAAAATGCACTCCTTTACACAGTACTCGTACTCTGCCCCAGGAAAACCAAACATAATTGATGATGGCATACTGAATTCAAACCTGACCGTACAAGCACCGATGGTACTGAATGCTCTGGACGTTCAAATGAGGTGGTTACACCAGACAACATCAGAAGAATTGACAAAATTATTTCGCAAAACCGTAATGTAAAGCTACAAGAGATAGCTGATATTTTGCATGAATATTCAGGAATGTGTAAATTGCTATCTAAATAGCTAATGCGTTTGTTCACAGCGGACAAAAAACAACAACTTATTGATGATTCTGAATAATGTTTGGGCTGTTTAAGCGAAATAAAAAGGATTGTTTCATGCGGTATGTGATAATGGACGAAACATGGATCCATCACTATACTACGCAGACAAATCGGCAATCAGCTGAGAGCTCCAAAGCGACCAAAAACACCATAAGACCTGTGTATTTTGGGATGCGCATATTACATATTGCAAATATTACTTAGCGTTATTGGTGCATTTGAGGGACGAGATTACAAAAAAGGCTTCAAATAAACAAAAAAAGTGCAGTTTCACCAAGACAATGCACCGTGTCACAACTTGTTGGGATCGATGGCTAAATTGCATGAATTGCACTTCGAATTGCTTCGGTGTGCACCGTATTCTCCAGATCTGCCCCCCAGCAACTAGTTCCTGTTCTCAGACATCAAAAAAATGTTCTCTGGAAAGAAATTTCTCTCCAATGAAGAAGTAATTGCCGAAACTGAAGGATATTTTAAAGGCAAAGAGAAATCGTTCTATAAAACAGGTATAGAAATGTTAGAAAACCGTTGGAATGATTGTATTGCTCTTCAAGGAGAATATATTGATGAAGTCGAAATTTGCAAAAAAGTGTGTTTTTTTTTCAGACTGGGGACTTATTGACCGATGTGTTATATAGCTTTCAGATGATATATTGTTTCAATAGATAGCGCTAGTAGTTTTCTGTAAATTTAAATAGTTCAGTTATTTTTTCGACATACTGTGTATATTTTATCACAGTGGAAATTAGACAAAAAAATTATTTCAATAAATATTTGTGATGAATTTGCATAAATTAAGTAGTTATAATAGTTTTTTAACTTAAGAAGTGAAACGAAACTTTTGTCACATGTTAAAGACAGCCATACCAGTTTAAAAAATAATCGATTTATCAATAAATAAAACAAAATACACTTTATTTGTTGGTCATAGTCATATAAAACTGCGAATAAAATGATATTCAATTAGAATATTTAATTTAGTATCTACTATAGATATTTTTACGAATTTATTCATATATTTCCTTGTCAATTAGACTGATATTTCATCATAATATATCTGCTACATCTGCACGATATCCGATAAGTTTTGCCTCTTGCTAAAAAAAGATCAGGAACCATTAAGCTTTGCTACTTCCTTAAAAAACGTCAAGGGTGAAATTTATATTTATGTTGAAACTATATACCTAGTTAACGTTTTTTATATAATTATGCTCGCTCTAATATACAGTATTGTTTCAGTTTTGTTATTAATTATGAACACTTTCTTTGTTCTTTAGACCCCTGGTGTAGAAATTGTTTGATTATTTGTTCATACCTTCTTTCTCAATGTACTTATGAAGTGTGTAAATAAAGTAATAAGACTGTTGGCTTAGCGTTCGATCTGGCAACATCGGCTTCCCGTTTGCAGTAGAAGCTGACCAATATCTGACGCGTCGTCAGTACAAAATTGAAGAAAATTGATGAAAATACCCATAAAATCCGGGATTTAATGCGTTCTTTAGACATTTTTATTGCTTGCTGCAATTGGGTTTTTGAATAAAAAATAATTATCAGTTTTCTTACTTTGTTTTAAAAATTTATCATAAATAAATTTGCAATTAATTATAAATGAATTAAAATTTATAAAATTTATATTAAAACCACGTGACTACGAAAGCGCCTCGATTGGCTGCCATGTTTGTGATGTCATTATGTTAAAGTGTTTTCACGTTAAGTACTGTCAACGGCTTCTATCTAAAGTTAAAATTATTTGCAAAAAATATTATTGGTTACTAATTTAATTCAGTAATGTGTGACAAAGGATTCATAAAGGCCAGTTCTGATAATATACCTGGTGTGGATATATTTATAATCATGCGATATTCCTTTGGTCACGTGTCACGCGTATCCCACGGTGACAGGGCTATATGTTATATTCAATTTAACAGCAAAAATTGTATTTGCACCATGAATGGACGTGCATTCCCAGAACAAAAAGTTCTGAGTAAAGCTTATAAAGTTACGTTAATTATTAATGAAGAAACTGACAAAAATTCAATACACTCAATGTCACGATTTTGTAGCTTCAGCAGGTAATAAATACTCAAACAAAGAAAACATTGATATAATGTTATAAATAATAATATATCGTATGTATATGATGACAGGTGGTTGTAAAAATTTGAAATTGTTTTAGGATCAATACGTCGTGCTGCTTGGAATCATTAAAAACAATTTTTCGAGAGTTGTTTTTGTAATATTCGTACAAAGTGGTACGAAACAGGTACGATAATTAATTAGATTTGACACTTAAATTTACCAATACATTGATGATAATAACAGGAATATGTTGATTAACAACTAAAATACTCGTATCAGCTGTCTGTAACGTTGAGGTGAAATAAACATTGAGACGTCACTCGCGCCCGGGTTTTTTTTCGGAAACTGTCGGTCGGTTATCGGTACCAGGTTTAAACTTTTATTTTCAATTTGATATAATTTTTTATATCAATATATTTTATATAAGAAAACAAATTAAAATAAAAATAGTTTTGTTATAAAACTTATATATTTTTATATATTTTTTTTACATTCTCATTGAAGGACTTCTGCTGCAAGGTTCATCTCAATGGCGGCTCGTGGGTTTTTAAAGTGGGAGGGCGTAGGAGAAAATAGTGTAGCTAAAGATTTTTTTTGCTTTTTCTTTCTTGCTTTTTACTTTTTGAGCTATTGAAACCCTATACAGAAGGTGAACCAGGAAAATATTAAAATTCAATTCAATTCAACTCATGTTTGCAATTAAAAGTTGATTAGTTTTATTTCAAAAGTACTACTCAGTGTGTACCCATGTAGCAAATCCTAAATCAAAACACGTATTCCCGAGACGAACGAAATACGCGACGCGAGACAAATCAAACGCTCCGTACCCGTCAAATATGCGTTTAAAACTAATTACCGATACTCTCTGTCGCAAGGAATCTGCGTCCAAATCGCATGTTTTAGAAAGCAAATAAACCTCCGAATTCTTGCAACCAACAAAACATGTAACGCCAACGACAAGAAATGATGAGTGGCGTACAGTTGCTGGGGGTAAACGTCCGATCAACGATGTAAAAATTGTGGCGGAAGAATGGAATTTTTATCCACATTATTTGATGTGATGGGTCGACAGACGTTCTTGTACATATGCAGATTTTAATTTTTAATAATATCTTAAAATGAGTTAAAGGAAATAAACTTAACCGAAATAAAATATAGCGTTTAGCTCTGAAAAATTGTTTACTGTGATAAATGCTGGAGGGGCGGCGTTCCAACGCCGTCCCTCACAAGCCGCCACTGGTTAATCTTCAATCAAGTCTCAACCTTCTGAGAATATTTTAAACTACCTGAAATCCTGGGCCCTTAATAAAACACTGCTTCCATAGACCTGTTGAAGTTTTGGAAAAGTTTCCTCTTATTGTGCTCAAGTTTTAAACAAAACTTGATAGCGCACCGTTGGGCGAAATTGTTCTAACTCATTTTCAGACTGCACTAGAAAAATCCGATTTACGAAAATAATTTCTACTAACCACCAAGTGACTGTGGAGTTCAAACTCTTACTAAATACGCATCAGATGTTGGCGTGCTTGCCCCCCACAGGGAAAGTCGGATTACTTTATTTACACATCTCGTACGGGCAAAAAGTGTTATTTTTGTATTTAAAATATTCTATAAAGTGTAATTCAAATGTATGTACTGGGTGTTACGTTTTTTCCATCCCCAGTAAATTTTACTAATCCAATCAACCTCCACTTTAAAAGTAGAAATATACATATTTTATAAAGGAACACCTCGATTCCGAGAATGGCCATTAGCGAGACGAAGGGCAATGGGCAGGTTCACAGACCTTCCTTTCCATAACAACCGTTCCAGTTTTTTAACGGTAATAAATCTCGAAATTTACAACCGCCTAATTAAAGAACCTGACGTATTTTGACCGAGATTAAGTGAGGCGTACAACGAAAACGTCTGCCAGTTATTTTTATGTTTATTCTATTAATTGCGAGGTTTGTTAACATTTTTTTGAAGCCCCTGTCGATATTGTATTACTGATTTATCGATACTATTTACTGCCGTGGGAGTTTTTTTTTAAAGACCGTGCTCAATGGTATTATTTAATATATAAAAATTTGTGTAAACATATTCAAGTAACACAGGAGAAACATTTTGAATAAAGAGTTACTTTGATGGTTGACCTCTAACGTCCATGACTGAGGAAAATATCCACAATTAAAAAAAAAATGTTTGACAATCGTAGTTCCATGTAAAAGAGATGGCTCTCAAGTTGAACATGCCTGTATGTCCGTTCAAAACAATTTGGATGATTATTAAGTTAAGATGTTACATTACAATAATACGCAATCCCATCATGTCAGTGATGTCAACTCTATGCGAATTTTTACCCAACAACGAATGTCAATGATGAAGTACCACGTTTCCTAATCTCAAAGTGAAGTTTCACTTGAAGATTCATGAATCGATTTAAGTCGATAAAAAATTCACGGGAGAAGCTGAAAGCTATACCAGAGGTGAGAGTTAAACATTGTAATTTATTGTATTGTATTGTAGAAATATAATATTTATATTATATATACATATATTACACGGGCGTAGCCAGGATTTAGTTTTTGGGGGGGAGGGGGGGGGGGGGGGGTTTAGTTTGAAGTAAATAAAACAACAAAAATATACTTACATGAAATGAAATGACAAGAGATGGCGTTACTGTGCGCAACGTCCACTAGTTTGGATATATATTCAATTCAAATGTAAAAATTTAACTCTCTTCACTCCTCGTATTTTTTCGGTATAATATTAGGTAATATTTGGCTTATTTCGGGGGGGGGGGGGGGGTAAATCCCCCCCTGGCTACGCCCGTGATATATTATATACATTTATATTATATTAGAATAATCATCATCACTCCGTATCAATCCACTGCAGGATGAAGGCCTCTTCAACATGCTTCCAACTTCGTGGCCCTCAGCTTTCTTCTGCCATTCGGGTCCAATACACTTAATTATGTCATCAGTCCATCGTGTTTTAGGTCTTCTCCGTGGACATTTGCAATCAGCGGTATCCATTCCAGGACCGTCTTGGTTCATCTTTCGGTCTTTGAACCATCGCCTCGCTACATGGCCTGCCCCTGTCATTCATTTTTTTTTTTCATTATTTTGATCTATATACAAAATTATTATATCAAATTATTATATCATGTATTCAAATATTTCAGTAAAATAAATAGCACTTACAAAGGAATAATTCATTTATTCTTATGGGAAAACAATTTTTGGTAATTGGATAAGTTTAGGAAAAAGTATACAATAATAATTTTCATAATATAAATAATTAACTATCAAATGTGATAGATAATTATTACTATCACCTCATTATTACTCTCAACTGGTCCTCCGTCTATTCGAATACATTTTTCGATTCTTTTACGATTCTGTTTAGCTACTCGTCTAAGTTCTGGAATGCTGATTTCTTGACAGGCTTGTCTTATTCTGGTACAAAGTACATCTCAATTTCTGGGACTTCATTTTTGACCATTCTCCAAAAATAAAAATTGAGAGGTGTGGAAATATCGAGAGACCTCGGAGGTCATCATTTAAAAGGACTGTTTCTTCTCATCCAGTTTATAGAACATTTTTACAATAGTATCTACAATTTTGAGACGATACAACCTCATTAGTGGTGAATGTAGCATTAAACATAATTTTCTTCAGGAAATATCTGTCGTTTAAAAAATTACCTTGGGCCCAATAACAATAGTCTAATCTTTTATTATTATCACCGTCTTGATTTGTGATGAACGAAACATCTTCTGATTTTATTCTTGCTAATATTCAGTTAAAAGTAACAAAACGATAAATCTCGAAGGCTGATTCATGGATTTGCTCGATTTGCCGCCAATATATCGTTATCTTCAGGATGCGGGCGCATTCGACCAGGTTGACCTTTTTGATGGATTTTATTAATACTACCCGTTTCATTGAATAGACTGTTACTACGAGCAAAATCAACAAACAAATGGCATTTTAATTCTGTGATTACTGATTCTGTAAATACATGACACTATATACACAATTGACATTGTGTCAAGTTTTTACTTTCCATGGTATACTAATTATCAAATTAAAAAATAAACTTGTAATAATCTTGTGTACAGACCAAAATAAAAAAAAATAAATAAAAATGCAAATTTTGTCTTGAAACTCGTTATGTGGAGTTAAAATATTTTTCTGAACAACTTGTTCTAATAACCTTTTTTCGATATTTATAACGCGAAGCAAAATATAGAGAATTGATTCTGTTTGTGAATTCGTAGTAGGCTGAGTTTAAAGCTCAGATTTCAGTTGAGTATCTTAAAAAAATGTGATCGATCAACCAGTATGACTGTGCAAAAATTCAAATCTGTATTCCTTCAAATAGCGAAAATATGGGAGTGTCTTCATCTTAAATATATATATATATATATATATATATATATATATATATATATATATATATATATATATATATATATATATATATATATATATATATATTAATTTTTAAATTTATTGGGACTTTCGGTCAATGTAAATAAGTTTTAATTTTTTATTATTTTATTTACGTTTCGGTTCTACAACGAACCATCATCAGAATACTTCTAAAATAAAAATTACTTTTATAAAAAAAAAAAATTACAAACTTACATTTAAAAACCCACCAATATCAATTAAACAATTAATTTTTTGAATTTTTTATGTGGAATGATATTAGATGCAAAAATAAAAAATTATGAAAATTTATTATTTAATAATGTTATTATATATACAACTTAAATTATCTGTATCATTTCTGAAATTAATGGTATTATTTGTTTTTTTTTATATAAATCATTTCTTCTATATTTCTTTTTTTATATTATTTTTCAAAATCTAGGATTTTTATGTTGTTTGTCTATGGCATGCTTTGAAAGTGCAGTGATGTTTGGTTCTAAGTTTCTAATGCTTTTTTTGTGTTCATTAATTCTGTTTTTTAAATATTGTTTTGTTTGGCCAATATATGAGCTTGGGCAGTTTAAGCAATCAATTTTGTAAATTAAATTTGTTTGTTCCATTTTGGGTGTTTGTGGTTTTAATTTTGTAAATATTTGTTTAGTATTATTATTAAGTATTTCTGCTATATTTATATTATATGGTTTAAGAACTTTTTTTATTTTATTATTTATTTCTGGTATGTATAGTAAAGGTATGGAATTTTCATTTTTAGTTTTATTTGTTATGTTATTATTGTTATATATTCTATGTATTCTATTTTTAATACCGGTTCGTAAAATTTGTTTGGATAGTTATTATCTTCTAGTGTTTGTTTGATTGTATTTATATATGTTGGTCTATTGTTTGGATTAGTTAAAATAACAGCTCTATCAATTAAAGAATTAATAACACTTTTTTTATATTTATTTGGTGTATAAGATTTAAAATTGAGATATTTTCCAGACCATACTGGTTTTGTATACCAATTTGTTTTGATATTGCCATCCTTATTATACGTGATGTTAATATCCAAAAAAATTATTGTTTTATTTTTTTCTTCTTCATGAGTAAATTTTAACTTGTTATGACATATATTGAATTTGTTTAAGGTATATTGAATTTTAATTTTAGATATGCATAATATACAGTCATCTACAAATCTTTTATAAAAATAAGGTTTAAAATCGAGAGTATCAATAACTTTTGTTTCAACATATTCCATAACTAGATTAGCAATAGTTGCATAAATTGGTGAGCCCATTGCTACACCGTAAATTTGGGAATAAAATTGGTTATCATATTTAAAAAATGTAGATTCTAGACATGTTGTAGAACCGAAACGTAAATAAAACAATAAAAAATTAAAACTTATTTACATTGACCGAAAGTCCCAATAAATAAAAAAATAATAATAATAATACTAAACGAATATATACGAATACACGAATACGAATACACGAATATATATATATATATATATATATATATATATATATATATATATATATATATATATATATATATGTATATATATATATATATATATATATATATATATATATATATATATATATATATATATATATATATATATATATATATATATATATACATATACATATAATAGTGGGGAATATATACCGCCCATTGTTCTATCATGCATTTTCAACAAAGTCACGAAATAACCATTACATTTAATTCACTAATCAACTGAGACCATTTTATTCCATTATTGGTAGTTTACATTTCGATGAAATATAAGTTTTTATTATGTTTAAAAAATAAACACAATTTTTTTTCAGAAATAAACATAATTAAATCACGAAGCTAGCGGTATGACATCATATTTCCTGTGTTTTACATTGAAAATAGTCGGATAATTGCTGTTTGGACAGAATCGCGCTTTAGCGAAGGAAAACATTTTTTTAGAGCGTGGGAAATGCTGATGCAGTGCGAATTTCCTGTGCGCCTGGCGCTGCGCATCTTGCTTTTGTAAATGGATGCACCAACGAAAAAAAATGTCAAAGCCCACGGCACACTACGATCTGTTTTCGCTGAAAACGTAAAAATGTCTGTACTGAATTTTACAGAATGGGCAATCAAAACCTTGGTTTAATTAACTAATTAACAACATTTTATTAATAAAAATTAATATTAAGTCACTAAGAAAGAAATATTCTTGGAATATTTAGAATGCATTCGAATATTCTCGATGTTTTTCAATGAATTTGAATGATGAAAAACATCAGATAATTTTCAATAATCTACCTTCCCATTCAGGAACTTAACGTGGAAATTAACGTTTAATTCATTAGTGGGTTAGTTATTTTTTATTCAATATCAACGTTTTTTTTGAAGGGGAGGGCTCTATTAATACAACATAATACATAAGTTGTTTTTCCTGCTGCACAATGCACAAGGGCAATCAGTCTCATTGTAAACAATCAAATGCCCAGTATTGTCATATCTTATACTTTCCAGAGGGCGTGATATTCGTACTTGTTGAGGTCTTATACCAAATGATTTTAAAAAGACCAGAAGTACAGATCTCTGAAAAACCAATAGACTTTCTGTATTTCAGTCATCAGGTCTAATTTTTTTCATTAGCAACCAGGTATTAACCACTGAAACATCTAAGAAATAGGCAACTAGTGGTCGATATCACTGCCTTTGTCGTATTCTTGTTTTATAAGCAGCTACGAAATTATCAATCTTATCAACTCTCCCCATGCCGTTGTTATAGGTTATTACCATTTTAGGTTAAAGTATATTTTTTGAGATTTAGAATCACGATCGCAAAGCAGGTACACTGGTGTCTGTTTCAAAATTGGTAGTAACAGATACACCTTTGTTGACTTTCAACTGCACTAAAAGAGTTTGCTCGTTTCTATAATACTTATATATCCCCCTTTTGAATTTATTCCAGTGCTTTTTCGCTAAAAGATGACGCTGTTCTAGTGTGTTTACGCGTATAGTTCCTACAGCCCAGTAGTTCTGGTCAGCCAAATGGGACAAAAATGGTAAACTGGTAAAAAAAATTGTGAAAAGAAAGTTTATACTTTTGTTTTTTTGGCACGCCGACACCCAAACCAATTTTTTTTTCTTATTACCATCTTTTCCAGTGTATACATGAACCAAAACCATACATGTATCCAATTATTTGAACATAGAGTCTAGTTTTATTGCCAAACCTTATTGACATTCCCCGTATAAACGGTTTTGGCATAATGCTTGCCATAATTGTGGAAATTTGGAGTCCTACCTTTTTTGCTGTTCTTTTAGAATTTCAATCTGTTTTTATGCTGTTAATATATTTCAGTCAAAATTGCTAGATCATCAGCAAACGCCAGACAATCAATTTTGAAGTTGGTTCTCGCCAGTTAATGGGCTGGTCAATATTCAGGACCGACTTTTTTTCCCGCCACTCCTGTATTACTTTTTCTAGAACAAAGTTAAATAAGTGTGTCGAGAGTCCATCCCCTTGTCTTATTCCAGTTTTAATTTCGAAGGGCTCTGAGATGTCACCCATGAATTTAACTTTTGACCTTGTGTTAGTTAATGTCGCTTTAATAATTACCAACCTTTTCAGATCTAGTCCTTGTTCTTTTAACGACGAGATTTTTATTGTACAATTTTTGATGTCTTAGGATCAACTTTAGATTCAGGATCTGTTCAGGGCAGGATCTACCCGGTCGAAAACCTGCTTGATATTCACCAATTTTAGATTCGAACTGTCCCTGTGCTCTATCTAGTAGACATTGAGATAGAATCTTGTAACAAATTGGGAGAAGATATTGCTCTGTAGTTGTTTACATCCGTTCTATCTCCTTTCTAGTGTAGTGGCTGGATTAGAGCATCTTTCCAATCTTCCGAAATTCGTTCGGTTCGCCAAACTTCTTCTAGAATTTTGGTTATTTCCTTGATTGTACCTGGACCAGCGGATTTCAAAAGTTCAGCAGTGATTCCATCTTCACCAGAAATTATATTATTTTTAAGTTGCTTAATTTGCCTAATTATTTCATCCTCATTCGGTAGTAATGAATCTGGGTTTATTTGTTTAGGGTTTAGTGTTGGTAATTTGTTTAAGGGCTCAGGACAGTTTAGTAGTTGTTCAGAATATTTCGCAAGTTCTTTGCAACTTACCAACACTTTAGTGTTGTAATTACCTTTGCAACTTACCAACACTTTAGTGTTGTAATTACCAACACTTTAGTGTTGGTAATTTGTTTAAGGGCTCAGGACAGTTTAGTAGTTGTTCAGAATATTTCGCAAGTTCTTTGCAATTGTCTTGGTTATTTAGAGCTAATTGTCCGTTTTCCTTTTGGAAGCAAAGACTTTGCGGTTGATAGCCTGTTAATTTAGTTTTAAATGTTTTGTAAAAGTTTTGGGTGTTATTTTTTGGAAATCTTTTTCTATTTCATTAAGTTGATTGTTTTCATATTTTCTTTTAGTTTGACTAATTAGCTTCGATGTTTCTTTTCTTACTTCCAGAATGTTTTTTGACTGTTTCAATCTTTGAATGCTTTACTTCGGCTTAATACTGCTTGCTCGCAAACTTCATCCCAACACGGATGTTTTCTACATTTTTGTAAAGGGACGAACTTTAAGTCTGTTTTAATATTTTTTTGTTTCAATTCTTGCCAGTTCTGTGCTGGTTGTTTATCAAGCTCTTCTGTTAGGGTTGGTTTTATTTTCGTAGTGTCAAACTTTGGTATTAGCAGTCCCTTTTGAATAAGTTTTCGAGGTTTTAAGCTAAGTTTGATTCTAGTCAAGTAGCGATCCGTGTCTATGTTAGCTCCTTTCCTGACTTGAACATTCAAAATCTCTTTATAATTGGGGTACGAAATGGCAACATGGTCAATTTAAAATTCACCCTTGTATGTGTTTGGTCACCTCCAGGTCTTTTGTTTTGTTATTTTCTTCTTAAAATGGGTTGACATTATTTTTAGATTAAACTGCGAACATAGTTCACCCAATCTTCTACCATTATGGTTAGTCCAGTTATGAGCGGGAAAACTACCGACTGTTTTCCTGTACTTTCTTTCTTTCCCTAGTTGGGCGTTAAAATTACCCAATAGGATTTTTACATAATTAGAGGGAATTTTAGAGATAGTCTTTTCCAGAATTTCTCCAAATTATACTATAATATAATTTAATATAATATAATATAATATAATATAATATAATATAATATAATATAATATAATATAATATAATATAATATAATATAATATAATATAATATAATATAATATAATATAATATAATATAATATAATATAATATAATATAATATAATATAATATAATATAATATAATATAATATAATAATTACATAATGGATATAAGTAGAGGTAATAATGTAATGCGGGAAAAGATGGAGAAATATCTGCATAAAGAAATTCAACTCGCTCTGCTTTACACTTAGCAATAGCCATAGCAGTAGCAATAGCGACCAGCGCTACCATAAGTAAACAAGTTATAATTTATTTAAATAATCTTCTAATTATGCTAATAATGTTAGCGAAAAGAACATCGAGGATTCCAAAAAATATTAGGCATATATAGTTTATTTTAAAACAAAATAATTGAATATTGTTTTTTTTCATTTTTCTATTTAAATATTTTTTATAATACATTGATGTACCCCATATTTATGACTGTTGAGTGTTATCCCTATGATTAAACGCTAAAAATATCGTAAGTGAGTTTGCCACATTTACAACTTCTCTCAACCCTACTGTTTATTGAATCCTTTATACTAGCAACCCTCAAAAGCAGGCGAAATTAATTTTCGCACCGTGTTGTGTCGAGTGGGGTATTGGGAGACACGCCTGTAAAAGACCAACAATCAGAGATACGGAGCTACAAAAAGATTATTCGCAACATTACAACGTTGGTGACAATGTCGGGTTCATATTACTGGATTACGTCGTGATGGGAATCGTCACCATCTGGTTGTACAGGTCTGTACTCAAGTCTACGGCAACAAAGGAAAAAATAAAAATTACCAAGTTAAATACTAATTATATTGAAATTCTACTAGTACTAATAGGTGTTTCGGTAAATAATTTTGCTAAGGGATGGCGTTAGTAATACATTTGTTAGTATAGACTAGTGACGTCTATGGCGTTTTGAAGAGTAAACATGCGCTATCAAAAACCAGTTTGTTATTAAATATCATTGTGCAAAAAACATACTTTTTCATAGCTTTGAATATGTCGAATTATGTACCAGAAAAAGACGTTTTGCGGAGAAGTGGAATGACCTTCTTTCATTTGAAGAAAACATCGATTGTTAGTTGAAGCTTATGGTAAAAATGCTCTAACCCAAAAAAAAACTTTTCAACGATAAAATCAAAGAGATTTACCGCTAAATACCAAATTACTTTTTTTTTATTCTTGATGCACGTTTTGCTAACCATCATCATAAGATTATTTAATCTAATTAAAAAATCTAACAAAAATATTTAATCAAAGTTTAGTGGTAAATCTCTTTGAGTTTAGTGTTTCACACCGAAGGTTCCAATAGAAAAATTGTAAACGATGATTTAAACGTTTTAAAAGTGGCGATTTTGATATAAAAGATAAGGAGCGTTCAGGACAGCCGAAAATGTTTGAAGATGTAAATTTGTAAGCATGAAGACTCTACTCATACCTTGTTGTCCTATTCACCACTTCCGAACGTCTACAGGCATTGGGAAAGATCCAGAAGGAAGGAAATGGGTTTTATATGAATTGAAGTAAAGAGACATTGAAAGGTGAAAAACAACTTGTAAGACATAAAAGAAAAGGTTTTTTGCATCGGGTTGTGACAGGAAATGAAAAGTGGATCTATTTTGACAATCCAAACTGCAAAAAATCATTAGTAGACCTAGGCCAGCCTTCAACATCACAACCAGTGCGCAATGTACATGGAAAGAAGGCTTTGGCAGTGTAATTGGTGGGATAGTAGGAGAGATGTGCATTACGAACTGCTGTAACCAGGTGCAACGATGACTGTCCATCGATACCGACAAGAATTGATAACATTAAACCAAGCATTGAAAGAAAAATGACCAGAATACGACCAAAGACACGATAAAGTCATTTTTGAACATGGCAATGCTCGACCCCAAGTTGCAAAATGTGTAAAACATTATTTGGGAAAACTTTAAATCGGACGTCCTATCTCACCCACTATATTCACCGGATTTAGGCCTTCATTCCTTCCTTATTTTGATCGATGCAGCATGAACTATCAAAACAACATTTTCATTCTTACAAAGAAGAGAAAATTTGTCTTGATGAATAGTTGGCCTAAAAAAACCATAACTTCTTTTGGCGTGGAATCTATTCTATGACAGAAAGATGGGAAAAAGTAATAGCTAACGATCACTAATACTTCGATTATTAAGGTAATTTATTTTGTTATGGAAATAAAGGCTCTAATTTAGCGAAAATAATTGACATTATTAACCGAACCATGTATTACTTTAAACTTTTAACTTAGTTTTCATCACACAAATGTTAAATGCATGGCAACAAAAATTATATCAATGCGTCAGTGTCTGTATTTTAGGTCCATTTAAAACCAAAAATGTATTCGGCATGCGGATATCACGATATGCTTCTTATTTACGGAGAAGCTCGTATTAAGAAGAAAGTATTTTTGCTGCTATCGATCAAATTAGAAATGTACCATCACTTTTTCAACGTGTTCGGGAAAACTGGTTAAAACAGCACCAGGCTTGCATATGGTAGACCTAAATGATAGACATTTTGAACATTTAATTTAATAAAACAATTAATCATCTGTTTCTTAATGTGACGCGAATCGTTTAAAACGTGTTATGATTTGTATGTGTATGTATATATATATATATATATATATATATATATATATATATATATATATATATATATATATATATATATATATACGTAGAGATAGGCACCCATTCGCATATTGAATTTAAATATGTACACACTGAAATCATTTTTGTCGGGATACACGAGGCAATCATCTCTATTAGGCGATATTATTAGAACTACGATACTACGTTGCCACCACGATTTTTTGACTGTTTTTACAATGTTCATTGGTTTATTTAAAGTTTATGCGTCAAATAATCATTTAATGTTTTTCAAATATACTTTTACAAATATTAGTGCTAGTAATTTCAACTTTGACATTAAGCGACAATAATGTGTGAGTTTGTCATTTTTTGTTACAAAACAAACCAAATTTATGCTAAATGGAATATGACTATCATAATATTTCATTATATTTCTAAATACTCTCTTTAGAGGCTAATGAAACAAAGAAACTTAATTCCTAAATCAAGTTCAGACCTGTTTTCTACGGAAAGAATCGTTATCACTTTTTACATATTAAAGAAAATTCATTAATACGGTACTGCATATTGTGCTCTACGTCATAAAAAGACAGGTAGTCTATTAAAGAACAGGACAGATCAAAGAGGAATTGTACAAATCTGCCCTGATGGGCGTGGTAATTCCCATTGTTAAGGGTTTAAGGGCCTTTAATACACGTCACTTGACAGCTACTGGATTTAACTATCAGTGGCTGGAATGAGTTTAACATTTTTTTCAGAAATTTATATAAACTAAATAATATATATAAACTAAATAAATGTTCTCCTTTTTCTTAAGTACCATCTTAATGTACCGATTACAGAGCTGGTATAACATGGTCACCACGACGAAGCCATAGTGAATAATTGTTGTTTATGACATTCTGGGCAGTAATTCCGAAATGTGCTGGTGCACCATCCATTTAAAACCATATATTTCTTCTTATGATCAGGAGAACATTCTTTAAAGGTGTTAGTAATACTTCAATAAGGCAATGAAGATAACTGTCCGCACTTAATCGTATAGGAAGAACGGCAAAATCCAGTACCAAATCATCCATTATGTCAGTTCAAGCAATCATGAAAAATTCATGCTGAAAGCTAAATAAGTTTTTGATGTGACATTACAATGGCAAGTGTACATGGAATCCAGTGAATCAACATACTTATTTCTTAACTTAGTGTACAAAACACTTAAAGAAGCTTTTGAAAAAATGAGTCTAGAGATTAATATAGAAAAAACTAAATACATTGCAGGCAAAAGACTCCCAATCACCTCTTGAGTATCGGTATATATATATATATATATATATATATATATATATATATATATATATATATATATATATATATATATATATATATATATATATATATATATATATATGTATGATGGCGTGAGTTGTGTGCGATCACGACTCGTCATTTAAATGGCCAGTTGACCTGGCCTGGCCCCAATCGTCTCTCCCAACTGTTTTCCATGCGTTCGTCTGGAACTCGGCTGATGACTGCTGAAAAGCTAGAACCGGTCTCAAGAGACACGTGACGTCACCTGGTGAACAGTTGGGAGAAGGCGATCGGTGGCACCACGTGGAGAAAGGGTGAAAGATTGACACACTGAAATCATTTTTGTCGGGATACACGAGGTATCATCTCTATTAGGCGATACTATTAGAACTATGATACTACGTAGCCACCACGATTTTTTGACTGATGTATGGCTTATTTATAAGTATCAAAAATTGTTTTTACAATGTTCATTGGTTTATTTAAAGTATATTCGTCAAATAACCACTTAATGTTTTTCAAATATATTTATACACATATTTGCTTAATATGATAATTCTTATCATATATTTTTGGATTGGCGATTTCACAACTTTGCAATTTATTTTCCCGGAAACTTTTAGGTTTTTGACCATTGTTGTAAGAAACTTTTTTGAGGTGAAGAACTATTGGTAGAGTTAGTTTTAATATATATATATATATATATATATATATATATATATATATATATATATATATATATATATATATATATATATATATATGGCCTGTAGAGCTGAATATTATTATTATATATATATAGAAGTTTCATCTTTCATACGAACATATGTGAAGTTTCATGTCAACCTGTCAATTCATACGTTCAAAAACCGCAATATTATTTTTTAAAATGGAAAATATTGAAAACCGTGCAGTGATTAAATTGTTTATAAAAAAAAAAGGTGAGACAGATGAGTTTCAGTGTGGTCGTACAAGCCTGAATGATGATCCTCGTTCTGGACGTCCAATAAGTGCAACGACTGAACAAATCATTAATTCTATACATGACATGGTTATGGATAACAGACAATTGAATTTAAGTATAATTGCTAAGGCCATGGGCATCTCAGCTGAACGGATATTTTATATTTTGAACAAGAAATTGAGCTTGAGAGAACTATGTGCAAGATGGGTGCCGCGTTTATTAAATTCTAATCAAAAACAACTTGGAGTAAAACTTTTTAACCAACATATGGATCTTTTTCGAAAGAATAAAATATACTTTCAATAACGCTTTGTAACTATGGATTAGACTTGGGTTTACCACTATGATCCTGAACTGCGACAACAAACCGCAGAGTGGACTGAGCCCGAAGTTGCGAAACTGGTCAAAATTGACGAGAAAAGTTGTCATTAATTTTTTGAAATGAAACAGTATTTTGTTAATTGATTATCTTCAAACCGGTAAAACAATAACACACAGTATTACTTGAACCCTTTGGATCAGCTTCTTCCAATGGGCAAATTGAAGGAGTTACACTACGAATTGTTGGATTCCATCATATTCACTAGATCTGGCCCCCTCTAACTGTCATCTGTTCTTAAACTTCAAAAAATCCCTACGTGGCAAGCATTTTTTTTATCAAATGAAGAAGTTATAGCAGCCGTAGATGAATATTTTGAAGGACATCCAGAAAATCACTTCAGAGATAAAATAAATGAATTGGAGAACCGCTAGAAAAAATGTATTTGGCTTAAGGGAGAATATATAGAAGAGTATATTCATTTTTTCAATTATAAACTTATTCTATCATTTCAGCCTTTTATATATATATATATATATATATATATATATATATATATATATATATATATATATATATATATATATATATATATATATATATATATATATATATATAACCTTCTAAAAAATATTGTACACGCCAATGTACTGATATTGTTCTGCTGATAACAGAGGTGTTACTGGATAGATCGACCAAAAAATTGCCAAATATGCGGTAAAATTGAACTAATGGTCTCTGAGATAATATCAGGGTTATTCTTTGCACTATGCAATCCTGAACAAAGACATTCTAAAAATAGGACTAAGAAAGGGATTAAGATAAAATAATATCTTTGAAAAGAACCATCGACATTTTTTAAGTAAAATTTCACGAAGATTTATTCCAACTGGTATGCTCGGCAAACAAATATTTTGAATATATTTTTATTAATGCGTTTGTTCTCACATTTCTTTGCGCAGTTTATTTTAAATCATTAAGAAATTTACCCTCATTTGTGAATGATACGAATGAATAAGAAAACGATTTAACTGTCAATAATCATTATAAAATTAAACTTATTAGATGGTAAATTTATTAAGTGACTCATAAATTATGTCGTTTTTTTGTACAAAATTTTATTTTATTTCAGAATTATTACAATTTTAATTTACGATATAATCGTTTGCCCATCTCTCTGAAAAACTTTTTACTCCATTTTTGTAAAATGAGTATAGTTTTGAATATTCATTATTATAGTTGATAATAATCATTTTCTAATTGTAAATATGTGTTTTTTGAGTACAGAGTTAATAATTCCAAAATTGTATTTATGTTTATGTCCCGAAACGTTAACGTTCAAAAGTTTGTATTTATTTTAGAACATTTTTATATTTTTTTTTAGTTTTTATTTTTATATTAGTTTTATGGTGTGAAAAATTAGTTTCATATCAACTTTGATATTAAACGACGAATAATGTGTGAGTTTTTTTTTGTCACAAAACTAACCAAAGTTCAAAAAAGTGTAAATAATCGTTGGTAAAATTTAGGCAAGTACTTTCTCTACCTACACCCTATATTTAGACATTTTTTAAAATTTAGTATGAAATTAGAATTCCATATCTAGTGTTCTTGCTTGGAATTGTAATACAATTTCTTGTAATTCTCGTATACTTCTAGCTATTAACATTATACATCATCTGCAAGTTAAAGTAAAGTAAGTTAAAGTATCATGAAGTTAAAGTAAAATAAATAAAAACGGCAAGATATTACACAATAAAATTGTCAATACGTTATTGAATAAATTTATTTTGATACATTAATAAATGTTATCGTAAAAAAAAGTATTTACCAGACAACCCCTTAATGTTTTGGCTTAAATGCCTTAATTTTGGCATTTGGCATTTTCAGAACAGAGCGGAATTGGTTTGTTTGTTTTTTAAGTTGTTTTGATGTTCCTGTATTCTGGCCGACATCCGTCTGTTTGTTTGTCCTTGCATTTGCAGTCGGAACAAGATATACTATATACTTCAAGATTTTCCAGTCTGACTTTGTCCTTGGGGTTTTTTAGGATATTTGCGATAGTTTTGTGCGGCTTGTAGGCAGGTCTAATCTTATATTTTCGAAGAAGTCTGTCTAGCCTATCAGTAATTTCTTTTACGTACGGTAGCAGGAGTTTTGGTGCATTTGGTTCTTGATTCTCTATTATTCTTAGTGTTTGAGATTCCCGACGGTCAATGATCTTCCTAATGCATGATACTTGTTAGATGTTTTTTCAAATTTTTTGTTGGGGAGCCGAAGACACTTACTATGGGCCTTAATGGGATTTCTGGTTTGTGTATTTTGGGTAGACCGTAAAGTTTAGGATATTCGTTTAATTTTTCTTTGGCATTATGCTTCCTTTGATGTTTGAGATGATATATATATATATATATATATATATATATATATATATATATATATATATATATATATATATATATATGTCTCCCCCTTTGTGGATCAGACCTTGACGTGGTAAAGGGGTTTGAGTAGAGCAATGAATCTTTGAGCTATGTCGTCTAGAGTATATGCTCCTGGCGGACAGGTTAAGGCAGAGGCCTTAGATAAACATGTTCCAAAATCTGCCAAAACGCATTGGACCAGAGTGGCAGATTACGGTCCATACCTTCAACTTGGTATTTCAATATGACAGTACAACCTCAACCACGGCCCTTATTCCCCGGAGGCCAAGGGGCAACTACCTACGGCAGAAGGAAGACCTGCCCCAAGGCAGAGGCTGCTAAGAATCACCGGGTTAGATCAGGCTGCCATTGGACTTTTGACTTTGCAACGCTAAATATACGGACTATGAAAACGGAGGCCCGATTGCAAGAACTGTTAATCGAACTTGACAATATACGTTGGGATATTATTGGGCTCTGTGAAACACGAAGAAAGGGCGAAGAATTAATTAAACTGGAACCATCTGGACACGTACACTACACCCGAGGTACGGAGAATGGCCTATATAGAGGAATTGGATTTTCATCAATCGAAAGCTGAAGGATAGTGGACTAAAATTTGAAAGTACATCTGACCGATTAGTCCAATGAGTCATTCAGCTGAATAAAAAGTTTATGATTCAAAGCCATATATAGCAAACAAAGCCTTATAAGCCATAGGAATGAAGAAATTGAGGAATTTTATGATGAATTTACAAGGAGAAATGTAGGTCCAAATCCTGATCGGTGATTTTAATACCAGAATTGGAACAACAAGAACTGGTGAAAATGCAACTGGCCCATGTGGAACTGGTGAGAGAGAAAATAGATGGAAAAGTCCATCTGGACTCACAAGTGAAATCGATTACATCATGACCTACAATAAAACAATATTTTGCAACTATACTGTCCTTAACAATTTCAATGTTGGAAGTGACGACTGAATGGTATGAGCAAAAGTTAGGATTAACTGTCGAAGTGAGCGCGAAAGAATGGTAAGGTCAAAAAAGGCCAAAGTGGATTCTGGGAAATTGATGGAGAGAGGCAACGATTTTGAGATTGCTTTGTCAAACCGCTTTGCTGTGTTAAGATCCAGAGAGATGGAGACATCCGTTCAATATGAAGAAATCTCCAACAATATTCTTCAAACAGTTGATTCAATAGCACCTGAAGAAAAATGTCTCAAGCAGACAAAAATCTCTAGTGAGACCATTAATGAAGAAACGACGAAAATTGAGAAATGCAGGGAGTACTTTTGGCATGGTTGAGTACGCTGAGCTCTGCAAAACTGTAAGAAAATGTATCAGAGAGGACACGCGCCGATTCAATATGCAGATAGTGCAAAAAAAAGAAATTAACAAAACTAAGCAGAAGCTTAGAAACAAATTTATGCAAATATTTAAGCAAAATTATGCCTTAATGCGTGAGGTGAGGATGGCATAGTGTGCAAGGCGCGTATGCAAATGTTAGACGTCAGAAAATTTTATTTCCAGTTATATGAAGATCAGAACCAATCAAAGACAATAATACCCAAGGAAGAACAAATGCCAGATATCCTAGTGGAGGAAGTAACAAATGCTATAGAATCGATGAAAAACGGCAAGGCCCCAGGAAAGGACAGTAAACGTCGAAATACTAAAAGCTGGTGGTCGGACGTTACATAAAATACTGGCTAAATTATACTCAAAATGCCTCAAAGAACAAAAGTATCTGACTTATGAAAAATGCAGAAGTGATCCTTTTACATAAAAGAGGAACACAGGAAGATTTAAAGAACTACCGACCAATAAGCCTCCTATTAGTAATCAGAACAAGTAGGATTCAGAAGTGGATTCACTATAATGGATCACATCCAGGTTGTACAGCAGGCCATAGAAAGACATAACGTATACACCATGCCACTATGCTTGGTTTTTATCGACTACAAAACAGCATTTGACTCCATCTCAAAGCATGCTATAATGAATGCACTGCTTAGCCAGGGGGTAGACAATGCATATGTAAACCTACTAGGATCGATATATGATGGAGCTACAGCGACAATTCACCTTGATGATCTTGAAGTTGAAATTAATGTAAAATGAGGTGTACGGCAGGGTGGCGCAATATCGCCTATTCTTTTATCGGCTTGCCTTGAAGAAGTATTAGGAATCTGTATTGGGAACAGGATGGTGTATAGATCAATGGTTCAAACTTAAACCATCTTAGATTTGCAGATGATATTGTTCTCGTTTCACAAGACCTAGAGGAGCTGCAAAGGCGCATAGAAGAACTGCAAAGGGCTGGCGAACTATTTGGTTTAAAAATAAACCAGAAAAAGGGTCAGGTTATGTTCAATAAATTCGCTGAGGACAAGAGAATTTCAGTTTTAGGAAGGAATTTGGAGATTGTGGATCACTTTATATATCTTGGGTAGAGAATTTTAATGGAGGAGGATACCGCCCGGGAGGTGGAACGGCGTGATAAATGTGGCTAGCAGGTATTTGGCAGGCTCAACAACAACAAAAGCAAAATCTTCGATCAGTGCGTCTTACCCGTTGTGACATATGGAAGTGAAACCTGGCCACTTACATCGCAATCAAGTCAAAAACTTCTGGTAGCACAGAGGGGAATGGAAAGATGTATGCTTGGCATTACAAGATGGGACTGAAAACCCTGCGCATGGATCAGGGAACAAACAAAAGTGTGTGACATAATTGGAAGAGTGAATCAATTAAAATGGAGATGGGCAGGCCATATAGCAAGGCGATGAGATGACAGATAGGCCAGGGCAGTCCTGGAGTGGATACCGCTTGATCGCAAACGTCCGCGAAGAAGACTGAAAGCTCGATGGACTGATGACATCGTTAAGCATATAGGACCCGAGTGGCAGAGGAAAGCCCAGGACCGTGAAAGTTGGAAACATGCTGAAGAGGCTTTTATAAGGCCTGCAGTGGATCGACACGGGCTGATGATATATATATATATATATATATATATATATATATATATATATATATATATATATATATATATCTGTGTGTCTGTGTGTATACATAGTCTGCTAAATCATCATGGAATGTTTAACATCAGAGCAACGCTTGCAAATCGTTGAAATTTATTACCAAAATTATTGCACTGTGCACCAAACTTATAGAATACTTTGTAAATTTTATGGTGTATATAATCGCTGAAATTATTATGAATTGTTTGAAAATTCGACCGCATTTCACGCTGCTCGGTGTTAAAACAAAACAAGACAAATTGCGTTCCGAAGAAAATATCGCCGCTCTTGTAGTGTTGATCTAAATTTATCAATTCATCGTCATTGGTTTTTGTTATTCGACTACGTGAAAAATTTGGTCTGGACGAGATGTGGTTTCAACATGGCGGCTCCGCATGTCATACAGTCGACGCAACAATCGATTTATTAAGGGAACAATTCGCTGGGGAAATTATTTTGAGGAACGCACCTGTTAATTGGCCATCAAGGTCATGTGATTTAACGTCTTTAGATTTTTGGGTTATGTTAAATCTTCGGTCTGTACCGATGAACAAGCAACTATTGACGCCTTGGAAGTCAACACACAGGAAGTCATCAATCAGATTGACTGAATGCGCTTTGTAAGAAATAGCGGCGAATATTTGCCTGAAATTACATTCAAACATTAATGCCATTGAATGTTATTTTACACAAAATAAATAGTTTTATTGCATCTAATTTGGTTGTTGTTTTATTTGGATTTAACGTTCGGATGCAGTAAAACCCTATACTATCACCTTATATGAAATATCTCTAAAACATGAATCCCCGAATTTAAAATACAATAACTAATACAAGTTCTTTAAAAGTGTAAGGGACCATTTAAGAGAAAAGGTATTTTAAGAGAAATATCCTGGCAATTTCTTTTAAATTCACACCGACGGCGTTCGATGACGCGTCCTTTCTATATTCCTGCACCTGTATAACCATGGCGACGATCCGGGCGAGCAAGGGCGTTTCCTTCAGGACTTCAGTGGCTGGGGAAAGTGGCGGAGCGGCAGGGGAAAGAGTCGACGTAATTGAAATGATTGTCGGTCCCTGTGGAATTAATTACAGGACAGATGTAACGGGATAACCATCCATAAATCAAAGCCATTAGCTTGATTTTTCATGTGTAATTACGGTTTATTAACAATAACGATCCAATTAGATGGGTGAATAGATGTTCTTTTTCGGGAATCGATAGGGGATTATCGAAGGGGTGAACATTATCAATAGGTATATCTAGATTGCGAATAAGATTCAGGTGGCAGCTCTAATCATCATCAGGATGAAAAAGTCCTCAGACTACGTCTAACTCATAAGGTGCTCGATGTTATTATCAGTCTACCTTACTTCAAGTCAGAGTTGCAGAATCTCTTTATGAAAACTGTATTCAGTTATATGACTTTGACTGTTCCTTTTTCATCAGTTCTTCCATTTCTAACTGTATCATCCAATTTTGGTTGTTCTCTAATTCTTTTTTAAGTCTAGGCATATACATTTCAACTAAATGTAAAGTAATATAATACTATCAAAATGTAAGGTATTTAAGGCCTTTTGATATAATAGGTATTTCGGTTAATAATGACGTTTTTTTTCGCAAAATGTGAGCCTTTGTTTCCATAACAAAATAAATGATCTTTATAATCAAAGTATTGGCCATCATTAGTTTTTACTTTTTCCGATCTTTCTGCCAAAGAATGGATTCTTCGCCAAAAGAACTTATGGTTTTTTGAGGCAAATTATGGTTATGGTTTTATGTGGCTTATGGTTTTCTTGCCATGTAGGGTAAGGCGGCTTAAGTCGTACCTCCTAAGGAAATAGTTCTGTAATGTTTAGTACAATTTAAATGAAACAAAATCTTCTACATCTACTAAATCCTTATATATTTGGTTTTTAATAACCATTCATAAAAACCCAAAAATCTTTTAACAAAACAGATGTTTTAACGTTTTTCCAAAAAGTACCTTCGGTACGATTAAGGCTGCCTGGCTGCCTAATTCGTACCACCTACAGCCTAAGTCGTACTTAGAATAAGACTTCAGTAAAGACATCATAAACTATATAGAAAAATACTTAATAACAAAAGATAATATTAAAAAAATAAAAACCACTTAGTCTAAGATCAATTTACAATCAACATTTTTTGGAATCATCACAGTCTCAAAGTACAACTTAATTGCCAAGTAAATTACACCTAGAAAATCAAAATTATAATTTTTTAAGAAACAAAATTACACCTACACAAATTATTGAAATTCAACACAGATATCACAAATATATTTTTCGTTTTACTTTCCGCGTCAGCGGTATATAGGTCATGTACCCAACCTTTACATTTCATACATTGGATCATGTTTTCTTCGCGATTTTCCTTACACAGCTGGCATAACTATGATTCTTTGTCTTTGGTTTTTTTATTTTTCTTACATGTTTTATCTGTCTTCCTTCTTTTTATAGTTTTCTTTATTCCTTTTTCTATTTTAACTTTTTTTATATCCAGTACAGGCTTCTTCCTCTTATTTATATTTTCCTTGGCTCCTACTTCAATTTTGTAGGGACTTGGTAGCCGGTATTGAAACTGGTATTAAAAACTTACCGGTGTCTTCCAAAGCTTTCGACAGAGAGTCATGTAAAAGCAAAATTGCAAAAAATATTTCAAATAAAAATCAAAAAATGCCAAATATTTCTAAGATTGTCAAGCGTCTGCGGGAGAAGGATTGTTTTTATTTAAAAGCTGATAAGGGAAATAAGGTTGTACTAATGGACACACACCTGATTACTTTAAACGCGTTGAAAAATTATTTCAAGACGGTCCTTATAAACGATTACCTAGGAATCCATTGTCAAAAATGATTAACGAAGTCAGAGATACATTGAAATCTTGTAACAACCTTATTTCTCCTTCTCTGAAAAGCAAACTACATGTTTCTAATCCAAAAGTACCAAGATTATATGCTCTACCAAAAATTCATAAACCAGGAAAATTAATGAGACTAATTGTATCAGCCATTGATTCTTCAACATACAACTTGGCAAAGTGGTTAACAAAAACACACATCTACAAGAAGATGAGGTTTTGGTTTCCTTTGACGTTTCATCGTTGTTTCCGAGTGTCCCGATTCCACATACCTTGAGATACCTAAGGGAGTTACTTGAGTTAAACGGTTTTAATAACAAGATTGTTTCTGAGTAAATCTCCTTAACAAGATTATGTATGAAGCAAAATTGTTTTCAGCTTAATAACAGGTTTTATGAACAACAAAAAAGAACAGCAATGGGCAATCCTCTGCCACCGTTCTTAGTCAACTTATTTATGAGTACATTTGAAACCGAGGCAAAAGATGAATTCAGTTACTTTCCGAAGGTATGGTTAAGATATGTGGATGACGTTTTTGCCATTTTCGATTCGAAAAATGAAAATTTTGATGATTTTATTAAGAACTTAAATAACAAATCCCAAAACATAGTTCATTCACACATGAACTCGAAAACTACGATAGTTTACCATTTCTAGATCATTTCTGGATGTTTTAGTTAGCAGAAACAATAAAAATAGGTTAGATTTTGATATTTTCATAAAAAACACCACCACTTCGAGATGCATTCCTAACGATTCAAATCATAGCTTCCAAATTAAGATGGCTAGTTTAAATGTTATGCTAAATAGATTAATTAATTTTCCTTTAAATAAAGATAATTATAACAAAGAATTAAAATTAATTAGGGAGGTGTCTGAAGTGAATGGTTATAATAAGAACATAGTAGATAAATTAATTAGAAAACATAAGTTCAGAAAATTATTGAAAGAATTTTCGATTTGTTAAAAGGATCAGAACACAAAGAATTTTATGGTAATACCATTTGATGTCCAATTAACAAGAGGGCTAGACAAAATTTTGGAAAAAGTGAACATTAAGGTTGTGTACAAATCATATAATACATTAAGGGAAGTTCTGCTAGAAGTTCATACGAACCGATTTAAGGTACGATATACCAAGCAGCTCTGAAATGTTAGCTTGTTTTATAACACTGCCAGGATTTGAACGTAGCCACGACGATGCCGCTTCATTGTAACTGTTTTTTAACGATTTAAAGAACGACCTTTTCAACGGTTGTAGGCGATGTGTCGTGTGAACAGAAAAATAAAGAATTATTATACCATAATTGCGAGCCATCTGGATTCCTTCTAAATTTTTGGTATGTGTACTATAACCATCCAGTAAAAGCACTTATTAAAATGTTGCAATCATTCGGCGAAAAGTTCTAGAGTTATCCAACCATTTTCGAACACCCAAATGCTGTATTTGGCGGAATTCCTTTTTTATGGCATCATTCAGTCTGCTGCGCTTAAATATCAACATTGGTGGAATTTTAAGCTATATAATACCGGTGTTACGGTTATATTTGCTTACCAGGTTTGGTTGTATTGTGTTGGAATTTCAGTTACTTAGACTTTTCATATTTTGCCATTTTGGCGAAGATACAGAAAAGGAAATTGAGTACATTTTGCGTCGAGCCTGGTGCGTGGTTATTTTGCATATCAGGTACTGTGTAGTAAGTCGGGATACAGGGCCGTACTTTGTTGCGACCGTATCGAGAATTTGTAAGACTTGATTACGTATTTTCTTGCTCATATTTGATTAGGCTTTGGCAGAGGGTCGGTACCATGTTTCGTTAGTTTATCTTTATTTTAGTTTAGTTTATCTTCCTCGAATCACTACAAAACACTTTTCACTCACTTTCATCTCAGTCCGGTACTGGTAGTTTGGTTGATTGGCGGTACTCTAGCGGAGAGCTACAAAATTACTTCGCAAAATTACTATCTCTTCTCCTTCCGACCACCTTCGAGAGCAGTCGACGGTGCAGCAATAGGCCTTGACCCAGTGCAGAATTTCCGCTGATTAGAATCTTGGAGTTCGGGATATTTTGGGAATAGTGCCGAGTTTATTTGTCAGCTTTGCTGGATTTTTATTGCTAACACACTGCGAGCTGCCCCCGAAACCTATCGAGGTATATTTTGGACCATCGTAGTTAGAGAACCCTCGTGGCCGTACGATTATTTGTCGTCCGACGAATAATTCTTTTTTAACCCAGATAGGGTTTTTTTGGTAGTGGATTGATTTCCTAATTTCATATTTTCTTGTACACGTGGTTAATCCGGGTGAATCTTTGGTTTCTTTCCACGCACGTCTTTGGGTATCCTCGAAGTCCTCACGACCCACAGGAGCAGACCCACGGGATATCGGAAACCGTAAGGGGTAGACAGACCAACGTTCCGCCTCACGTGGCCCGTGCGACACTCATCGGGGAGTTTCGTGGATTGACTGACCAAAGATAAGTTATCATCTTACTAGTCATATTATATTAGGGTTATTACTGTTTCTTATCTATAAGACATCTTTACTAAAGTGCCTGTATTTTACTAACATAGTTAATTTCTGATTATAACCAAAAATCCCTCTCCTATTCTTTGGCTTCCACGATATTTTTTTAAATGATGATAATAAATGTCTAAGTTCCGAATAATGTTTTCTTTTATCGCCTGAGAATCTCATGTTCTCTGAGCAGTAATTAGCCCTGGGAAATATTCACCATATTAATATATATTGTTTTTTTTTGAAGGGTACTTTTTGAAACCCCAAAACGGGTAACACCGGGGTACGACTTAGTCATTTGTACGGGGGCACAACTTGTCAAAATAGATTCACTTTTTATCATCTCGATGCGAAAAAACTTTTGTCTGGTAACGAAAATTTTACAAGTGGTTTTTCGCCTTTTAATGTTTGTTTTTCAATACATACGGAACCCATTTTCCTTTCCCAATGCGTGTAAACATTCGGAAATGGTGGATTGGGCCATATTTGCCACTTATTTTAACTTATGAGCTGAGGAAGCCAAGCATTACTGGATGAAGTCCAGTAATGCTTGGAAATCTGCATCTTCAAACTATTTCGGCTATTTTGGACGTTTTTTTATCGTTTGATGATCAAAATCACCACTTTTAAAGTATTTAAACTATCGTTCATACGTTTTTTTGAGTTAGAGTATGTTCAACATAAGCTTCAACCAACAATCGATAACTTTCACCAACTATCAAAGAAGATTATTAAAAATCAAGATTAAAGATGATTATTAAACTTCCCCGTCTTTTTCTGGTACATAATTCGACATATTCAAAGCTATGAAAAACGATGTTTTTTGCACAATGACAATTAATGAAGAACTGGTTTTTGATGGCGTATTTTTACCCTCCAAAACGCCATAGACGAGTCTATACAAATAATTGCATTAGTAACGGCGTTAAAAGCTATCTTTTAAATTATTTTTCTAGTTAACAAAACGTTATTTGCTACCTAATATCGATATAATTATCAACATTAACATTCTTGCCCCGTAAAGGGTTAATACCATTTAATGTTATTCCATATAAAATAAATAGTTTCAAAGAATCTAATTTAACTGTTAAAGTTCGAATGCACTAAAAAAATCACCCTATTAAGATATACTTAGTAGTTTTCGCTTTCAATTCTAGTAATTCAATAAATATTAATACTGCTAATAATAAGTAGCAATAATACAATATATAAGAAATAAAAAAAGGCATCAAACTGATCTGTTAACTTCAACCCTCTTTCTATAAGAGCTCGCGATAATTTCGATTGGCGTTATAAAACTTGCGTAGTCATGACGACAAACTAGACCGATCTCGTTATTGGTTAGACCTCGGAGACTCCTCCCATCGAAGGGAAACCACTCTGGTTCTTGCCCTGGATGTTAATTCGACTAAGCCAGTGTGAAGCTCCGAGATTTAGTTAAAATGATACGAAAAGTTTAGTTGTGCCGCAGGGAAGAAAATATGGAAATTGACGCTTCGTCTAGTGCGTCTAACGATTCACAAAGCGATCAGTTTCCACAAGGAAATATCAACTATTATTCGAATAATTTATTTTTCTCGACTAATTCCAGATTGGATAATTATTTTTCTAATGAAAAATTGCGAAAAACTTGCGAGAATAAAAAATTCAGTCAGTACTGTAGCGTGAACAATAACAGTACCGTGTTGAACAATAATAAAGTGTCAGTGAACAGTGTACAGAAATGTAGCGAGGAAAAACGTGGACCAGTGTATAGTGAAAACTTTAAGAAAACTAACGAAGATATTGGTGAAAAAACGGTTGGATTTTATTCGGGAAATAACAAACTGAAAAACAATGAGACTGTTGTTTTGAAAGTCGACAATTTTGGAAAGAAATCTGTTACATTCTCGCCAGATCAAGTAAGTATTTTTATTATTATGGAAAAAATGCAGTAAAAACGGCGATTAGAACGTTAGAGGCTACAGTAATGTTAGCACGTTTCGTAATATAATATTTTAATAATGTCAAAATATATATGGGGTGTTCCGTATTGTCCTGTTTAAAATTTGGGGGCATAAAATCGACTGAATTCTGAAACTAACAAACATACCAGGTGTGGTATGAAAAATTAATGATTATTAATTTTTTCTTAAAAAAAAAAGCACGTTTAATTTAGAAGAAAGGTAAAAAATGGTTTATTTAAATTATGTGCCATCGTTAGTTGCAAGAAAAACCCTACATGTTTTGAGGTGGTCCAGTCATCAAGCCATTTTTCGGCATATCCGTAATTGTTGAAGTGTTTCAGGGAAAGTGCGTAAGACATCAATGAAAATAAGTGGTAATCGGAAGGTGCCAAGTCTGGTGAGTACGATGGATGGGTAAAAAGTTCCCAACCAAGTGCAGAAACGGTGTCTTTGACTGCTTACGCTGGGTGTGATCGGGCGTTGTGCTCCAAATTCAATTTTCCGAGTCTTGTAGCCCATTTGAATCGCATTCTGATGCATGGTTCAAATTCATCATTTGTTGACGGTAGCGAACGGTATTAACTATTTCACCAGGTTTCAGAAGCTCATGGTACATGACACTCTTCTGATCCCACCAAATGCACAGTATTGCTATTCTTTCCAAAGCGATTCGGTTTTGCGGTTGATGTTGATGGTTGTTCTAGGTCAACCCACGATTTTATGCATTTTGGGTTCAGGAAATATTGATATTTCGTTTCCAGTCACGATCCGATACAAAAAAGTCTTTCTTTTATGCCGAGAAAGCAAAATTTCGCACTCCGTCTGTCGTTCAGCTAATGTCTTACCCATTTTCCTGCCTTCTGGATCTTTCCCATGGCATGCAGGCGATGGTTTGGCGACCAACATTTAGCCATTTCAATTCTTCTTTGGTGTGAAACACTAGACTTGAAGAGATTTACCACTAAACACCAAATCACTTTTTCAAAAAATTCTCGACGCAAGTTTTGCTATCCACGTTAACATCATCAGGAGATAATTTAATTTAGATTAAATCATCTAATTAATCCAGATTAAATTATCTCCTGATTATGCTAACATGGTTAAAAAGTAATTTTGTGTTCAGTGGTAAATCTGTTCGAGTTCTCTGCTATTTGTTATTGAGTTTGCATATCGTCTTTTTCCAACAATGCTTGTATATCGGCATTTTTAATTTTTTTCGATTAACCTGGGCATTCTTTGTCTTTCAAATCGAAATCGCCACTTTTAAATCGTTTAAATCACGCCCACAAGCGTCTTGCGTTGAGACATTGATACCGTAAGTTTCCACAAGTATACGACAGCTTTTACTGTTGACATATAATGTTTATTCATCGAAACAATATGAAGCTAATTCAAAATCGTTTAAACATCAATGACGTTTTGAAAGGTACTGTCGTAGCAACAAAATGACATAAGAGATTAAATTGTGAATCGATCCTTGTTTTCAGCGGCATCTCTTAAAAAAATAATAATAAATATTAAGCGCCCCACCTGGTAAAAGGGGTACAAACTTACTTTATTTTATGAATTTTTAATTGATGGGATTTTCAAAAGGTCCTTCTCTTTCCTACATACCAGCTTATGATTGTGTTTCGATATAATAAATATCCGATTTATTTCACGCTTATTTTCTCGTAATTGGTGTTCTGCGTACACTAAATCTTTCATGTCATATGTATATGTCGAAAATCAGAGGACAACACACCTAAAGGAAGACGTAACAGGCTAAAAGACCAGGTGGAGAAAAACATAAAAGAACTAAACGTGAGAAATTGGAAGGACAAGTCAAGAGATAGGAGCGCTGATGGCGCTGACTCCTTGGACAGGCCAAGGTCCATCTAGAATTGTTGAGTTAATGCTGATGATGATGATGAATTCTTAACTTAAAGCTTTTATGTCCTCTTAATACTAGAGACTAACTAACAATAACACAGGCCAACAGTTGTTTTGGTGCCGGGAATTTGATGTTATGAATTCAAATATGGCTTTCATTTTTGGTTAGGGCCTCAAATTTCTAAGATATAACATTTTAGTGAAATATACGTTATACTATTTTAAGTTAAATCCATGGATCAAATAAAAAACTAAATACGGAATTTTTATTATTATATTATACAAATATTATTATATACAAAAATCAAGCGGCTTAAAAATAACAAAGCTTCTGGTGAAGATGGAATCACTGCTGAACTTTTGAAATCCGCTGGTCCAGGTACAATCAAGGAAATAACCAAAATTCTACAAGAAGTTTGGCGAACCGAACGGATTCCGGAAGACTGGAAAGATGCTCTAATCCATCCACTACATAAGAAAGGAGATAGAACGGATATAAACAACTATAGAGGAATATCTCTTCTCCCAGTTTGTTACAAGATTCTATCTCAATGTCTACTAGACAGAGCACAGGGACAGTTAGGACCGAACATTGGTGAATATCAAGCAGGTTTTCGACCGGGCAGATCCTGCCCTGAACAGATCCTGAATCTAAAGTTGATTCTAAGACATCAAAAACTGTACAATAAAAATCTCGTCTGTACATTTGTGGATTTTAAAAAAGCATATGATTCTATTGACCATGAATCTTTATTCCGAATCTTGAAAGAATAAGGACTAGATCTGAAAACGCTGGCAATTATTAAAGCAACGTTAACTAACACGAGGTCAAAAGTTAAATTCATGGGTGACATCTCAGAGCCCTTCGAAATTAAAACTGGTGTGAGACAAGGGGATGGACTCTCGCCACTCTTATTTAACTGTGTTCTAGAAAAAGTAATAAAGGAGTGGCGTGAAAAAAAGTCGACACTGAATATTGACCAGCCCATTAAACTGGGGAGAACCAACATCAAAATTGATTGTCTGGCATTTGCTGATGATCTAGCAATTTTAGCTCAAGATGTATTAACGACACAGAAACAGATTGAAATCCTAAAAGAAACAGCAGAAAAGGTAGGACTCCAAATTTCCTTTGAAAAGACACAATACATGACCTGCAACAGACTAAGAACACCATTTCTAAAAACAAAATATGGTAACATCAGACGAGTCTCTCAATTCAAATATTTGGGTGAAATAATCATGGTAAATGGGTTGGAAAAAGCGGCCAATAAGGGTAGATGTCAAAAAATGGAAACGGCATTGAGACTTACACAAAATATTTACAACAAAAAATGCCTATCTAAAAACACAAAACTGAGACATTACAACACGGTTATTAAGCCAGAATGTCTATATGCTGCAGAAACACTCATTTTGAATAGAAAGAGGGACATCGAGGACATTGAAAAGAAGGAAAGAAAAATCATAAGAAAAATCCTAGGCCCCAAACAAATAAATGGCACAACATACCGACTTCGAGAAAACCAAGAAATCAAACAATACACAAATATACATAGCGATATGAGAAAAACAAGACTTAAGTTTTACGGACACATCAAACGGATGAATCCGAGTAGGCTAACTAGACAAATAGTCGAATTTTATGAAAATAGGAGTAGAGCTAAAGTAGAAATAATTAAATGGATTGCGGCAATTAAAGAGGACCTAAGATCAGCAAATATTATACAAAGTGAAATTCAGGATAGAGGCTGTTTCAGACACAAGGTTAACGTTTGGAAGGTTGGCCAGAGAGAAAAATGTAGGAAGACTGGAACAACTTGGTCTGACGAAAGGAAAAAAGCTCATAGCGAAAGAATGAAATTAGTATGGGCTCAAAGGAAGGCTAATAACAACAAACGCCTCTAATTGTACTTCGCGTGGTCCAGCAGGGCCCACACGTGAATAATAATAATAATAAAATTATATACAAAGATAGAAGAAAAAGTCATCGATGAGGGACAATACTCGTCCTCACAGAGCTCTGGTAGCTAGTCAAACGTTGGAATCAGCACTTCCTTTGAGTGAGGGAGCATTTTGCGGAGACTAAATCAGTATAAGTTCACTTGCTACGGTTGTTTCGATTGATTCCAGTAATATTAAAAAAGGAATAAAACAATTTTTGACTTTGTTATCTATCACTTTTATTTTTAAACAAAATTTGTATTACTATAGTTTCGTAAAACGATTTTTTATTCTCAAACAATACTTTAAAACTTTGTTGTGTTTGTGTTTGAGAATGTAAAATCGTTTTACGAAACTATAGTCACACAAATTTAAGTCAGTAAAAGTCAGTAAAAGTCAGTCAGTCAAGTAAAAAATTGTCTTATTCCTTTTTAAAAAATGAACTATCACAAAGTAACGGACACATCAATCAATAATTCCAATAATATTTACTACAGTATTTACTAATATTTACTACATTACTTCTTCTTCTACTAAAACTCATTTTATTTCTCTTCAATAACACAAATACAACAATCTACAACACAGTACGTTTTAGGTTAACTTTATAACAACTCTTTTCTAAACACAAATATCACGCGAGGTAAACTTTCATCTACCCTGGACAACAAGAACGCACAAACTAACCTCAATTCTAGTTCAAGCGTTGAAGATCACTTCAGTTACCGGAAAGGTAATGCTTATGCCATCTAGTGAATTTTCCTGGAACTAACTCAACGGCAGACTGACAATAGAGCAAATATGCAGGAACCAATCTTTATATAATCATTTTAGAACACTCATAGTTTATATATTCAATTGAAAAAAATATTGATAGATAAGTAGATGTATCTAAAAGTGTAGAGTAGATAGAGAAAAACTGATTTTATATTTTGCTTTATTGCCCGAAATATAACTAAAATCAGTTCTAAAATGCTGACCACAAAACTGCTGGCACCAAACAAGTGTTTTTTCTTGTAGGTCGGTGTAAATATTACAATAAGATGATACATATAGACATCATTCTGTGAATCTGTACATTAAGTTTGAGAGAATACATTTTCTAAGACGTCATTGGTTGCCTTTTTAGTGTGAATAAATCATTGGCTGGTATATTTAGATCAGTGGCGGTTCGTGAGTATGAAATAAGTTCTACATTGCAGTAGATGCAATTAAATGTCACGAAATATATGTAATTTTATATATAATTTTTTGGGGGGTCTGCAGCGGTCTGCAACCCTTATATACCAGCCACCACTGATTAGAATAAGTCTTTTTCGGTATTTTCTCACTAACTGAAGCAATTCTAATATCTTGTTGAATAACTTTGTTAGAGAAATAGAGGGGAACATCAACCATGAGAACTAGGCCCTTATTTTGAAACCTCTGGATTATATCAATATTAGTGTTACTTGCAGTGTCCTAGAGTTGCTTTCCGTGAGTCCAGACTGTCTAATATCTTAGTGTCCATGGGAAATTGCGATCTACCACAAATTATCCAGTACTGTTTAGTTGAAGACCAAGCTGTATTCGTTTTATAAATATATATTTTTAGCATGTTCGACTTCTGTCTATGTATATGGTAAGATATTTGACGTCCTCGGGTTGTAAGATTTGATTTGAGAAGTTTGTAAAGATGACATATCCAGATTTAGATTCGTTGGCCCTAAATCGCCATTTTTAAAGCCACCCTTGAATATTATTTAAGTTGGCCTGGATTGGTGTTTGATGCCAATATTGCTGTGTCATTAGCGAACGTCTTCACCGCTGTTCACTTGTTAGTTTGCAAATTGCTCGTATACAGAGGATATATACTCTCTATTATTCTGCTGTATGAAGATATTATTCTGTTGTAAGAAGATGTTGTCTGTTAGATAGGATTTGATGAGCTGGTATTGAGGTTGAGGTAGATTTTTCTTTACTTTATACTGTAGACTTTTGTGCGAAACCTCGCCAAACGCTTGTAATATATCCAAGAAGACTGTCGAGCAATACCTCTTTTCTTCAAAGTCCTCGATGATTCTTGTCGATGCACTTGTCCCATCTTTATTATGGAGCCACATAGTTATGCAGCGATGCTACTATCTTCATCCAAGACTAATTTCAAATGCTTGACATGTATTTTCTCAAACACTTTGGACATCATCGGCAGCAAATTTATGGATCTATAAAACGTAGCTTCACTGGGTTTTTTCCCCAGCTTTGGAATCATAATTATCTTTGTTACTTTCCAGAGGTTTGGAAAATAGGATAACTGGAATATTGTATTGTATACGAACGTAAAACGTAAAATTCTTGACAGAAAGCTCTTGAAGTAACTTCAAGTCAACAGCTGGTGAATTTGTTACTTTGCTGGTTGATATTTATTTCATTTAGGATTATATTTTTAGCCTCGTTTATTTTTTTTAATCGAGGGAACAGGAAAAAGTCACACGGCTCCAGATCTCATGAATATGGTACTTGAGGAGAGGTCATTTTAGCAAAAAATTGATGAATAATTATTGTTGTGTGCGATGGTGCGTTGGCGTGATGCAAAAGCCATACATTGTTTAGTCACAAATCTGAACGTTCTTTTCTTTTTTTTTTTAATTTAACAAGCGAAATGATAGGAAACATTTATCAGGGGTCAAGAACATTTATACCAACTTAAGTCAAATGGTTATTTCGATATGGAAAGCGCACCAATTTTTATGCACCATTATACTGCTATTATCCAAAAGTCGCCTTGCTTTGGGATAATAGTAGTATAATGGACGTTCCTTTACCTTTTTATCCGTAGAATGTGGCTCAATGACGCCTCCAGTTTAAAAAACCGCTCCCAACAGTACATTGCAAATCGAAGTGGGTTAAATTTATACACATCACGTGTTTTTTCTTGTAGTCGTTTTATACACACAAAAACAACAGTCGTTTATACACACAACTTGCAGTCGTTTATACACACAAAACGTAACACGTGCTACTATGTTTCTCATAATGTACTGTATAGCTTGTAAAAATAAATATTCCTAAAAATTTAAAATAAGAATACATTTTTGTTTATATTCTTTAATATTTTTATTTATGAAACATTTTGTACTGTATTTGAAAGAAAACATTTTTAAAAAATTTTAAAATATAAACTGAAAAAAAACTTTCCATACTTCATCTAAAATTATGAAATATCCTAAGATTTTTAGTTCTGGAATTGTATATGAAGGAAGTAGTATAATTTTATTGGAATGTAATGACGATCATTCGGAGAGATTGATGAAATAATAATTTTAAATGGTAACATATTATTTTTGCTCATTGAAGTTATCACTGAAAATTATAGCGAAAAATTAAATGCTTATCGTATTTCTCAAGATTTCAGTAGTAGAAGAATCGTGGTTAATTGAAAAAAATATATTTTCGCCATGTACTTTATCTTCTTTTAATGTGATGGGCAGAGCAAAGTATGTTCAATTAATTAACCACCAGCGTACAGAATTTTATGGTTAAAATAAATATTATATTTGTAACTCATGCTATGTAAATTAATGTAATATTAGTTATTTAATACATTTCTTATTTTCGTTGGAATAGTAAAATTAATCATACGTATTTCAAACAGATTTATCAATTCTTCTGTTGGAACTTTTGGTGTGAAATAATAAACTTGAAGAGATTTACCACTAAACACCAAAACGCTTTTTTGAACTGCGCGACGCACGTTTCGCTAACCATGTTGGCATCATCACGAGATGATTTAATCTAATTCTAAAACTAAGCTATGTTCTATTTATATGAAAACCATACCTAACGAAGCGTGTAAAAATCATGAACTGTCAAGTGTACTACGCCTTAAATTAATAATTGAAAAAGTTGACTGAAAGGAATCGGTCCTTTATCTCGGTTCATGATTTTCTTACATTTTTCTATTTGAATGCTTTCATCTGCATCCAAAGCCCTATTATTATTAACACTTTTAATTAGTCTTAAATTACTAATATCTATACTGTAGTCATGTTCGATTGCATGTTGGGCAACACAAGATTTTTCATTTCTCCCATATCTAATGTGGGCAATATCTTCTTTATATCTTGTCAATATGGATCTTTTTGTTTGGCCAATATACCTTCGATCACAGTCTTGGCAGCTAATTTCGTAAATCCCCGACTTTTCATGTTGCTCTACTTTATCCTTTGGATTACCCAGAACTTCTCTTAATTTATTATATGGTGTGTACACAACCTTAATGTCCAGTTTTTTCAAAATTTTGTCTAGTCCTCTTGTTAATTGGGCATCAAATGGTATTGCCATGAATTTCTTTGTGTTCTGATCCTTTTTAAAAGTCGAATATTCTTTCAATAATTTTCTGAGCTTATGTTTTCTAGAACCACCACCACTTCAAGATGGTGGTTTTTCTGAAAATATCAAAATCTAAACTATTTTTATTATTTCCACTGACTAACACATCCAGAAATGGTAAACTATCGTTGTTTTCGAGGTCATGCGTGAATATTATATTTTGGGATTTACTATTTAGGTTCTTAATAAAATCATCTAAATTTTCATTTTTCGAATCGAAAATATCAAAAATATCATCCACATATCTTAACCATACCTTCGGAAAGTAACTGAATTCATCTTTTGCCTCGGTTTCAAATTTACTCATAAATAAGTTGACTAAGAACGGTGACAGAGAATTGCCCCTTGCCGTTCCTTCTTGTTGTTCATAAAACCTGTTATTAAGCTTCATACATAATCTTGTTAAGGAGATGTACTCAGAAACACTCTTGTTATTAAAACCATTTAACTCCAGTAACTCCCTCAGGTATTTCAAGGTATGTGGAATCGGTACACTCGGAAACAACGATGAAACGTCAAAGGAAACCAAAACCTCATCTTCTTGTAGATGTGTGTTTTTGTTAACCACTTTGCCAAGTTGTATGTTGGAGAATCAATGGCTGATACAATTGGTCTCATTGATTTTCCTGGTTTATGAATTTTTGGTAGAGCATACAATCTTGGCACTTTTGGATTAGAAACATGTAATTTGCTTTTTAGATGAGGAGAAATAAGGCTGTTACAAGATTTCAATGTATCTCTAACTTCGTTAATCATTTTTGATAATGGATTCCTAGGTAATCGTTTATTAGGACCGTCTTGAATTAATTTTTCAACGCGTTCAAAGTAATCAGGTTTGTCCATTACTACAACCTTATTTCCCTTATCAGCTTTTAAATAAAAACAATCCTTCTCTCGCAGACGCTTGACAATCTTAGAAATATTTGGCATTATTTGATTTTTATTTGAAATATTTTTTGCAATTTTGCTTTTACATGACTCTCTGACGAAAGCCTTGGAAAACTCCGGTAGTTTCAATACCGGCTACCATATCCTCCAAAGCACTGCGGCATGCCGGCAAAGCAAAATTGATGCCTTTTTTTAAAAGATCTAGTTCTGGATTGTCGAACGTCTGAGTTGAAAGATTTTCTACTATGTTGATGCTTTTTTCTGGAATATGTTCTTTCGACTGTTCAATTTTGAGTTTTTTATTTTTTTTATTTAAAGATGACATTTTTAAATTTAATAGCTAGTTTAAATTTTATGGTAAATAGATTAATTAATTTTTCTTTAAATAAAGGTAATTATAACAAAGAACTAAACTTAATTAGGGAGGCATCTGAAGTGAATGGTTATAATAAGAACATTGTAGATAAACTAATTAGAAAACATAAGTTCAGAATATTATTGAAAAAATCTTCGACTTTTCAAACGGATCAGAATACAAAGAAATTCATGGTAATACCGTTTGATGCTCAGTTGACAAGAGGACTAGACAAAATTTTGAAAAAAGTGGACATTAAGGTTGTGTACAAACCATATAATAAATTAAGAGAAGTCTGTCAAGACTGTGATCGAAGGTATATTGAGCAATCAAAAAGATCCATGTTGATAAGATATAAAGAACATATTGCCCACATTAGATATTGGAGAAATGAAAAATCTTGTGTTGCCCAACATGCAATCGAACATGACCACAGTATAGATATTAGTAATTTAAGACTAATTAAAAGTGTCATTAATAATAGGGCTTTGGATGCATATGAAAGCATTCAAATAGAAAAATGTAAGAAAATCATGAACCGAGATAAAGGACCGATTCCTTTCAGTCAACTTTTTCAATTATTAATGTAACGCTTAGTACACTTCACGGTTCATGATTTTTACACGCTTCGTTAGGTATGGTTTTCATAGAAATAGAACATAGTTTAGTTTTAGAATTAGATTAAATCATCTCCTGATGATGCTAACATGGTTAGCGATTTATGTTTATTTAAATACGTGTTAGTTTAAATTTGTCAGTTATGAAGACACACTTAAAAGTGTACAATAATAATACAAGCGTTGTTTTAATACAACTATCTATGCATTTGAGATAAGCGTGTTATTCTCTTGCTGTGTCACCAAATGTATGTGTTTCAAACACTCATATATGCGTCTAAATTGCACATTACTCGTGTCGATATGACACGTTAAGCTGGGTCCACACCAATAAAATTTTGCGTGTGTGTTGAATTTGCTGAAACAATTTGTTTGAATTATCTGATGGAAAACAGATGGTTTGTATGCGTGCTGTGCGGCGACAATATTTCTCTGTGACTTTGCGTGTCAGAGCGTCTGCATTGCTGCGTAGACACATGACCTACAACACATACAGTCCGCACAATGCCAATTTGTATTGATGTGAACTCAGCTTTATGTACTGAAATCATGTTTTTAACGCTGTAAAAAGAATAAACACATTTACACGCGTCGAATTAACACCGCTTGTAACACGCTTTGATTTGCAGTGTAAGTTTCGCAACATGTAATGACCTCTCTTAAATCGTTTGTGGGTTTTTCTCGCTTGAAATGAAAATATATCATTATTGAAGACGATTTTTCTTGGAAAATTATCTATTGCCTGCTTTTCCAACACCCAACATCAATGATATCAAATCATGATATCAAATTCACTAAATTCGCCGTATAAGAGACCAAGTTGTCGCAGAACATCATAATGTATCAGAAATGACTGACATTTTTTTTTACTTATAGGTTCAATGTATGTGCGAAGCCCTTCAACAACGGGGAGATATCGAACGTTTAGCAAACTTCCTCTGGTATTTACCTAGCACCGAGTCACTTCAAAATAATGAAAGCATACTGAGAGCTCGAGCTGCGGTGGCCTATCATAAAGGGTTCTACCGCGAACTGTACTCGATTTTGGAATCCCATGCTTTTCATCCACGATGGCATGCCGAACTACAGACTCTCTGGTTCAAGTCTCATTACAAAGAGGCCGAAAAAGTGCGAGGAAGGCCTTTAGGTATATAGAAAAAGTAATAATTGTTATCACAAGGTATATTAATAGAATATTGGATTATTTAGGTGCCGTAGATAAATATAGATTGCGAAAGAAATATCCTCTTCCCAAAACAATATGGGATGGTGAAGAAACGGTGTATTGCTTTAAAGAACGAAGCAGGAACGCTTTGAAAGAGTGCTATGCACGTAATAGGTGTGTATTTGAAGTTATAATTAATGTTTGCCTTTCAGATTATTGTACTAGTTAGATAATACAGTATTTTTTATACATTATTGGCGCGTCTCTTTGGTAGGGGTAAAGCGACTATCTTCATTGTATTTGCAACATTATAACATTAGTAGATTATATTGTGACAGCTCGTCGGACGGATATTTTGGCGCCAAATTGGTATTAACTGTAATGATTTGGCACCGTCTGAACATGTTATCAAAATATATATTAAAAAGATTGTAGAAATTGGTTTTACACTGAAAAAGAACCCTCCAGGTAGAAATTGGTTTAGAAACTAATATAAAGAAGAGTTCGTGATTGGGAATGATTAAATAATTAATTTTTAGGTATCCAACTCCTGATGAGAAACGAACCTTGGCGAAAAGGACAGGTTTAACTCTTACCCAAGTCTCGAATTGGTTTAAAAATCGAAGACAAAGAGACAGAACGCCACAGTCAAGGCCGTAAGTTAACTAATGAAATATCGATTAAAATCGAACCTATTCTACTTTTTTTTTTGGTGGAATTTCATTCCGATTTTCCCGATGTTGCAAATCAATTTGGTTCTGAAAAAGTTTCCATGTAAACACTCTCTTATAGTTGTGGTTCCGAAGAAGGTGAATAGCAGCTTCTCTTTAGATTACATATTAAGATTACTTAATCTGTAGTCAACAGGACATTTATCCCTTGATTAGCCGGTCAAACTCACCAGATCTTCTGGAGAAGACATACAATTTTTGACCCCGGAAAATACCCTTTCTTTTAGTCACTAGTAGTGAATCCAGTTTTACTTCGTCAGTTGTTGTCCGTGTTGCCGCAAAACCCCATGATCTACGCTTCCAAGTCTTTCTACCTTCGCAGTATTTACTGGATTTGATTACCGGCGATTACTTCCTTCTTCCAAATCTGAAGAAACGGATCACTGGACAAAAGTTCACTTGAAATGGTCAGATCTAAGCTGAGACATCTGCTTATTATGCTGAGTTAGATAAATCGCATTATCATGGTGGTATTAAAAAAGTTGGAACGTCGTTGGTCTAAATGAATTGCAAGATAGCTATATTGACAAGTTAAAAAATCTTGTATTTTTTTTGTCAGGCCGAGAATTTTTCAAACCACCCTTGTACATTAATAATGTCTGCTGTTATTTTTACATTTAAATCAGCAGTCTTCTTTCCTTGCTGTTGCATAAGAAGAAGCAACATTTTATTTCATCATCTTTGTTATTAAAAAAACGCACACGCACGTTTACTATAAACAACTTTTAAAGTATGTCTGAAATGGTATAACAAAATAAAAATCTATTCAGATAAGTTTTTTTAAACGATGCTATGTCTATGTCAGGATAGGAACTTTTTGATTCCCACACGTATACGTGTGGTGTGGTATGTCGGCCTTATTAACTGAAACTCGGTCTCGTATTATTGTTCCAGTTAATGTATCGATTAACTATGGCCATAATAAAAGTAAACCCATACGTCTGGTTCGTAAATGCGTGCCTAAAGAGAACTCTGCTATAAACTCACGTTTAATATTACTTCAGAGCTTGTTACGACATGTTAAGTATAAACAAATAAGAGTAAAATAATCAAAAATGTGTAATAAAAATATAGACCAAAGATGTATTGTATTTAAGAATCAGTTATTTGTACTATTCGGTATTAGAGATAATTTTTGCTGTTAAAATATTTGCTTGAAAATCGCATTAATCTAAAATAATTTTCATTGATTTCTATAACTCTTTCCATCTTTCTAATGAAAGTTGGATGTTTAAGGAATGTTATATCTTTAGATGAAATCCATTACCTTACATTTTACACATACACAATACATTTTGTGAATTTAGAAAAATATGTATGAAATATAGCGTATAGTTAATCTGATGACAGCAAGTTTGTAAAATAAGCTCGTTATAAAAGAATCTTCCATTTGTGTACTCTGTCCAAATGTGTAGATAGGCAGTCAAGGAGAAATTTGAAAATATAGAAGAGTAAGTTTATAAGCATCTTATTTATTTATTCTTTTTTGTAGAAATAGGCAGTAGTCGATATGTCATAAACTATATGTATCATATACATATTTGTTTCTGATTTATGATGGTCTTAGACAAGTCAAGTATCGAAACTGCGAAAAGAAGTTACTTTCAATCAAGACATGTTTTCCTCCTGTTGTTCTTTCGATCCTGCAAAAGGTTTTTCGGAACCATTTGTGACCAAATTTTCTTTATAATCAATTTATTGGTCAAATTATGTGAGTCAAAGTCAACCTTTTCCGATCGTGAAACTGCGTTTTATTTAGTAAAATATAACCGTAGTGTTGTGTTGATCCCGGTCGTTTTATAATCTTAAAAAACATTTCGATAGGGGAGTGATGGAGTATGATAATCACACATCACACAAAACTGATTGCTACAGCGGGGAAAAACAAGTAGGAGCGTTGACGTCTGCTGAGCCAGACACAATTATAACCGTTAAAATTTGCTTTAATGCTGCAGGTACTTACATGCCCCCGATGTTCATTTTTCTAAGAAGCATAAACTTTTAATAGGGCTCGGTCAAATGCTTGGGCTGAATGTTCAGATTTTGGATGGATGTTCATTGAAATCACAAAACCTTTTAAAGAGAGTTCCATTCCGAGAGTTGGGATTTGTGCGACCACATCACTTTTTACGATCAGTCTATTATGGCGAGGTTAAGATCGCATCCAGGACAAGTGATAATACTGTTTAAAATAGCAGAGCCCTTTAGAGAAGGTTTTATTCGATCAGAGACAATACAACATATTTAAACCATTGCTGCTTTACAACTTTACAACATTGCCGCTGAAGCTACATATATCGAAAGAAGTCAGGTTCAACCACACACTGCTGAAACTGAAACGATAATGAAAAATTACCCCACAGTCACTATCTTTACCATGGACCTCGTCTTCAACCACTAATATTCCAAAATTATCCTCGATTTCGGATTTACCAATATATAATTATGTATGCCAACAACAAATTCAACAAATTTTGTGGAACCAAGTATAAATACTTGGTTCCATATATAAATATACCAAAAAATAGGAAAAGTAAATAAAACAAAAAAGAAAAGAAAAAAAAAGACTCTTAACTTTGGAGATAATTAGTGCCTTAGTAAAGACTCTCAGTAGCTAAAGATTGGGCTGTTCTATTTACTACTCGGCTCGGCTATTTACAGTCTCGGCAAGGATGGATTACCTGCCAGGCTTGCGGAATATAGGCTTCACTGTGGTTGTGCCGGCGTGGAAGATAAGGACAAGAATTCTGTTCACATCTGTCGTTTTTGTGAAGACTGAATACTGGAGACTGTTAATACCCCATTTTACCTTTAGGGTGGGACATGACGGAACAAACGGAATTTTTTTTGAGAGTAGATATGAAAGACTAAAGACTGTTGATTATTTAAATACAAATTTATAATTTCTATAATAACATTATGTCGTTTTTCGAACCGATAAACTGTAAAGTCTTACCGCACCTTCCCCTACATTTAATTCTGGTCTTTTATATAGATATCACGAGGGTATGAATTTTCATATGACTGGGAATAACATTTTCTGACAACCTCTATAGCGTAGCGCGTACAAATTTGCGTTGTGCGGATTGTATGTGTAGTATATGGTGTGCCTGCGCGGCAATGTAGACGCTCTGACACAATGTCACACTCAAATATTGTCGCCGCCCAGAATGCACGCGAACCATCTGTTGCCCACCAGATAATTCAAACAAATTGTTCCAGTAAATTCAACACACACGCAAAATTTTATTGGTGTGGACTCAGCTTAATATTTGCGTACGCGCCCTGCATACTGTATCATCCTCACGCATTAGGCATAAATTTGCGTTCTTTTTCTCAGCTTCTGCTGAGCCCTGTCAGTCCTTTTGTTTTCTTCCAGGGTTTTTTGGACTAGCTGCATGTTGAATCGGCGCGTGTCCTTTCCGATACGTTTTCTTATAGTTTTGTAGAGCTCAGCATACTCGACACTGCCAAAAGGACTCCCTGCATTTCTCATTGTCCGTCGTTTCTTCATTAAATCAATGGTTTCACTGGAGATTTTTGTCTATTTCAGACATTTTTCTTTTGGTGTTATTGAAGTAGCCATTTGAAACACATTGTTGGTGTTTCTTCATATTGAACTGATATTTCCATCTCCTCCGGATCTTGTAACACAGCAAAACAGTTTGACAAAGCAATCTCAAAATCGCTGCCTCTCTTCAGCAGTTTCCCAGAATCAATTTTACTCTTCTTTGACAATTTTTTCGCGGTCTCTTCCACTTTATATATATATATATATATATATATATATATATATATATATATATATGTAATATATAAGTACTAAATGTCATTGATAATCATATAATCTTTTCATTTTAATAACCATTCAAATAATAAAAAATGTTTTTATTATTTTTGATTTTTGAACGACAATTCTTGCAACGACACTTGAAAGACTTTCAACATTGAAATACTGAATCAACATTGACAACTGAAATATTGACATTCCTCCTGAATCACCGTGTATAAATATATATATAGTATAAATATAAATGTATTTACAAATAAAAAACTGCCTCTTGAATAGGATCGAAATCCTTCAGCTTTTTCAAATTGCTGGTCCAATGTTCAGCTTGCTTTTGTCGTCTTGGATCTGGCTGTTTGTGCTGTTTCCGTCATTGCCCTTTCAGCAAATCTTAGCCTATTCTTATTCAACAAGTACATTGTTTCTATGAAATGTTTTCCTCGATCTATGTTTAATTCTTTAAACACTTGAAGATAAAAAAAAATATAGCCCATTATTTTCTCCCAAATTACATTGTTCAAAGACTCACTAGGGTTCTATGTTAAGTCCTCTTACGAAAAACTGTCTTACTACGACCTATTTTGGAAAAAAATAAATGTTAAATCGAGACTAAACTGATAAATTATGTGTATTATGACTATAATGTAATGTAAACGAGGTAAACTGGGTGGTTATTCATTGCTATCGAATTGACATAACATAGAGCAACGATACTCTGAGGGTTCCGATACAATATCGACTCGTTTTCACCGCGAAAAACCGATTAATTCAAACCGTGACAGAAAATCGACCACTAGGTTTTTCATATTTAGGTCCTATTTTCTCAAGAACTACTAATACTATTGTAATGCGATTTTCACCTAAGTATTCAGCAGAGTTTAGTGCTTGTTTTGTTTAGTGCCTTTTTGATGCCCAAAAGTATATTAGGAAAAAAAAACATCAAAGTAAAAAAAAATCGAAATTTTGACTAGCTAGCTATTTCGACTAGCTACAACCGTTTTTGAGAAAAAGGTCCCCAACTTTCCCATATGGATAAGCCAGCCATCGGGTTCCCTTAAAGAAACAGAACCAAGTTGTCTAATAGCATCCAAAAAATTCGAGTGAATTGGAGTAAACATCCACTAAATATAAACATAAATATTTTTTTCCAAATTAATATATTAAGCAAACGTATTTTGCAGAGAAATAATCTTGGGCAACATGTCTCTCACTCAAGGATCTCTCAGCTCGCACCACCAAAACAACCTGGATATGGTGGCTTTCCAAGCGGCTTCCAAATTGTTTGATCCCAGTTGTTCAGTGTCTACATGCTATACCGATTATCAAGTGTAAATAAAGCATGTTGTAAAAATGAAATTTAAAATCACAAGTCATTAGGCAATTTTTTTATATACTAACTGACATAGAAATTTCAGTACTCAGAAGAAGAATATTTTAATTATTTTTTAGTATAAGGAAAAATAAGATTTAAAAAAAAAATGTTAATAATCTTTTTATATACACCAGTTTTCAACAAATATACATTTCTTCTTAAGGTAAATTATCCCAAACTACCTGTACTTAATGCTTTGTAATCGTTAATTAAAGTCTGTAGAGGCTGAAACAAATGTTTTACCATTTTACTCTTCTTCTCTCAGATGTTCTCTATAAGGTTAGGAGATCTGACTGGAAAATCTGATTCTCCGCTAACTTCAAGTCTCATGTCTCTGTATTTTTTTGAACTAGGGGAAACCTCACAAGGGACGTTCGTCTCTTTACCCTTGGCCAAAATATTGTCTTAAAATTGCCTTAATTTCACTCATGTTAACATTTTTGCTAATAATCATATTTGCCGGAGCAAAAGTTGAAATAGAATTGAATCTCTGAGATATGAAGTAGATTCATTTATTTAAAAACAAAGGAACAAAAGCAAATACTCTTGTTACATCTTAGTTTAACATATTTTGGTTTCCATTTTATGTTGGAACTTCGATCAACAACCTACTCAATAACGCCCTACTCAATCTGATGCAATTTCTATGCCATTTGATATATTTTAGTCATCTATAGAAATGTACCAGTTAGGTATTATGTGTATAATATATTATAAAATGTACATATTAATAAATATTATTCTATATTATAAAAGTTAAAATAAACAATTTTGCTGTAATGCGTGTTCCCACAGCTCATAAAAATGCAAAAGCGTTTCAAGTAAATAATGAATTCATTTTTAAATTAATTCAAACAATATATATATATATATATATATATATATATATATATATATATATATATATATATATATATATATATATATATATATATATATATATATATATGTATGTACAAAAAGGATTAAAAAATAATTACAAAAACTGCCTATATATAATCACCTTCGCCATTTTATCAAGATCTAATAAATAGATGAATTTAGAATACCCTGTCTATTTATTTGCCTTTCTGTACCTTTTAAATTATGGTGGAGTTTTTGCCAACTACCGTATATTTTGATTATCGACTGTTGTAAATTTATGTTAGTATTGATACATTCTATAAATATATTCTTCGAAATATTTTTTATTGCAAATTCGATGTGATTTTTCTTAACGGAATTTCAGAGAAAAACTAATCATTTCATGTTTAAAGAACCTTTACTGATAAGTAAAAAATCTTACATTTGCATTGTCACAAGGTTTGAGGTGATAAAAGGAGCGACAAAGTTAGTTTCTAGGGTGTTACATAAAATGAAGTCGATAAATAAATTTCCAGAAATCTTAGATAATAATAGTATAGATAAACCGATATTTAACTCCTTTAATTTTTTTAACTATTTACTAAATAACTTTTATAACTATAACTAACTAAATTTTAAATCGGAATGTAATTTAATTTTTGTAGAAACAAAAATAAAAATGTTTTAATTAATTAATAGAAGATCCTTCATCATTTCGTCAATATTTTGACAATATATGGAACACTGTACAGGTTTGCTAATATTTTAATGTTACTCAAAATTAGATGGCGCTCCCATACTAATTTTTAAACAATATAGATATACTACAAATAGTCTAATATACATAACACTACCTTTATTTAATATTCAAGATTCTATTTTGTTCAATTGTCAGAGTAATTAGGTATAATATGAAAAAATATTACTATTTATTATGCACGCTCCTTCACCATTTAGTCAATATTAGTGCAATCTATTGATCTCTGCAAATATATGATCGCTTTAATGGCAACGTTTATGATGAGATGGCGCTCTAATCGACAGTTAATCGGAACCTGTTTAAGTGTATTACGTAATTTCAAAAATGGTACCGTAAACGTTTAAGGCGAATATTTTAATTACACGAGACATTAAATGTATTTAACGGTATTCGTACAGGCGACAATTAACATTCTCGGCTGGAGCCGGGATTTGTGTTGCGGCGGTCGGCAGAGGACCTCAAACGAATATGCACTTTTATTTGTTGATTTAAATGTTGAATTACACCTTCGCTCTTATCTGTTCGGACGGAAAATAAAGATTTTCGGTTGATAAAAGGTCAAGTGCAGCTTAAAGCTTGTTTAAAGGCAGTTTGAATTAATATTTACCTGTTTTTAAAAGGTGATTAACCTGAAGTATATATATATATATATATATATATATATATATATATATATATATATATATATATATATATATATATATATATATATATATATATATTACAGAAATCTTTCACCCTTTCTCCACGTGGTGCCACCGATCGCCTTCGCCGAACTGTCAACCATGCGACGTCACGTGTCTCTCGGGACTAGTTTCTAGCCTTTCAGCCGTCATCAGCCGAGCTCTAGACGAACGCAAGGAAAGCAGTTCGGAGAGACGATCGGGGCCAGACCAGATTAACTGGCCATTTTAATGACGGGTCGTGATCGCACACAACTCACGCCATCATACGGCGAATGCTCGTAGCAGTCAGGACCGCTCGTAACATTCTGCCTGGAACCTCGGGTATAGTACCAGGTATGCCCACAAGGTAGCGTAACGGAACCGTGGAGGGAAATATTACAGAAATCTCTCCGAACTGCTTTCCTTGCGTTCGTCTAGAGCTCGGCTGATGACGGCTGAAAGGCTAGAAACCGGTCCCGAGAGACACGTGACGTCGCATGGTTGACAGTTCGGCGAAGGAGATCGGTGGCACCACGTGGAGAAAGGGTGAAAGATTTCTGTAATATTTCCCTCCACGATTCCGTTACGCTACCTTGTGGGCATATATATATATATATATATATATATATATATATATATATATATATATATATATATATATATATATATATATATATATATATATATATATATGTATATATGTATATATATAAATCACCTCTAGAGCTGAGGAGAGGAGTCTGTTTCATGTCGAAATGTTTTTTCAGTTTTTGGAACGTTTAAAAGTTACACGAAACTAAATCAGGCAAATATGGAGGATGCTCAATACTGCGATGCTTGTTTTGGAAGTGATATCGCGTACAATTGTAAAATTAGGTTGTACAGCATGTTTAATAATGCCAATGAGGTTCTTATTAGGCCTGATAGACACTTAACAAACATACAAATTTAAATACGCTTTGGACGTTTTCCTCTGCCTGAAAACGTATTAGTGAACTAGTAGACTCTAAGATGTAGCTAAAATGATCTAGATTTAGAACGATCAAATGTTTATAGAATCATAGTTTTGGAGGAAAAATGGATTGTTCAGAATGATCATGGCGATAAGAGAGCTGAAGAGACATTGGAAGCTAATATTTATCAAAAGAAGGGCATGTTTTTATTGATTTGTTGAAATAATAAGGGCTCTAAGAGATCTGATGTTATAAGAGATTCTATGCCCTCCAGATAGCTCTACACTATAATAATAGTAATATGAAAATATATAAACTACGGTGTTATTCATGAGTCAGAACAAGAAGATAATTCTTTTTCTTATCGTGTCGTTTTCAAACGAAGGTTAGCGACCACCATGACAACCTTCACCCCGATCACAGCTGCTCTAAATAAATGGTTCGATTAACAAGTGAATCAATTCTCTCAAATTTTGCAGCCATGACATTCTTCGTCTTCCCGCGCTTATTCTCCTTTCTATTTATCCCTGCGTAGTGATCAACACTTAATAACGCTGTCCTCTCATTACGTGACCGAAGTATTCCAATTTGCCATGTTTTTATGGTTGTTATTAGAACTCTTTTGGTAGATGCTGTATGTAGAACCTCTTCATTTGTGATCTTCATTCATTTCAAAAACTTCGAGTCTTTTGAACATGTACTTATCAAGGGTGGAAGGTTCTATACCGTAAAGGAAAATCGAGTATATGTAGCTGCGAATCGTTCGGATTTTCAATTGATTTTCTATCTTTCTACAGCATAAGACAGATTTCATCTTGTTGAATGCGTTGCAAGCTGTTTCAATCCTTTTTTTTAGTTCTTCGGCGTTATTATTCTTTAAAATAACCCAAACTCCCAAACGCTAGTAACTATTAACTCGCTCAATATTATTGTTGTTTATTTTTAACTATGTTGGGTAAATTCGTGAAACACATTTATTTTATTTTCTTTAGATTAAATTTAATCCGTAGAGTTGCTGTTTCATTTTTTCATTTTTTCATTCTGTACGGCATTCTTTGAAAGTCTTCGATATTTTCCGCCAGTAAGTCTTTGTCATCGGCATACCTTATATTATTTAATATAAACTCCTTATGTTTTTTCTTGAATTAATTCCTGAATTATGGTCTCCGAATATACATTGAAAAAGGTCGTTGAGAGGATACACCACTATTATACTCCTAATTTCATGTGTATGTTTTTTGAGTATTTTGTATATATCAAGTCTCTATTATACTCAAATCCGGCTTGTTTATTTGCTTTTCTCTTAGTAGCTCCATCAGCTTCTTATCAAAAGCCTTTTCATAATTTATAAAGTTCGATAATTCATAGTTTACAATAATTATTATGTTAGATATTATTTTGAATTTTAAAATAATAATTAAGTAATAGGCTTCCATCCGTTAAAGCCCCGTTGTCATAATACTCACGCCTCAACTATTTTATAGCCGTTTTGGTCACTTATGATTCACCAGAATGGCCTCTGCCTCGATGACCGACTACAATAGGCCTTGGTGCATTCGAGACAGCAAGAACGCTTATAAAAATTTCTTATGGTCACTCGACTGAAACTATCATCGTCATCCTCATTCATTAATCCGTTCAATATAATTAATACATTCGTGAAAAAAGGTCCTCAATAAAGGAACCAAAAAACGATTTAAAATAACCTTAATCGACACGAAAGATCGCTTTAGTTTGGAAGTATTGGGATGAATATATTTTAAAGTTTTACCGTTTTTAGATTTAGTCGTACCACATGTAGTAATTTAAATGTTTTGTTTTTCAGATTGTTATCAGTTTTTTCGTTACTATAAAGAATCTTCGGTTAATCCCTTCAATAGCTTCATGCTGGTAATGGCTTCTTTAGTGATAACAATATAATTAAATTAAAAGTGAGACACCCACACGCGTGCGCACACATATCCACACCTTAATTTTGTTTGTGATTATTTCTAGGCAAGAGGTGTAAAATCCGACAATGAGTTACCCCTCAGTCACATCAGTTAAAGGCTAGGTAAGGCCAGATGCCTTTTCAGAGGTTTTGCCATTTGAGTGAAAAGAATAAAATAGTTTCGAGACCAAAGGACTGGCAGGTTGTCATAAAAGTATGACATACGGAATTGAAACTTGGACACTCACATCGCAGTCAGTTCAAAAATTTTGGGTAGCACAGAGGCGAAAGAAAAAGTATGCTTGGCATTACAAGACGGGACAGAAAGCCCTGCACATGAATCAGAGAGCAAACGAAACTCTGTGACATCACTGGAAGAGTCGAGAAATTGAAGGTGGGCAGTCCAGATAGCAGACACACACACACACACACACACACACACACAAATATATATATATATATATATATATATATATATATATATATATATATATATATATATATATATATATATATATATATATATATAGATTTTCTTAGACTGCGTCCAATGAGACAGCAGTAGCTGAGTGTCATCACACACCCAACCGTTGGGTTCCACAATTTCATGTGGAACACACAACAACCTGCGTCTCTGCCTAAATGAACATTTTTGTTGGTTGCTTGACCGGGAAGGAGCCCCACCTATCCCTTCAACTGGATGACATATGTTTCGTCTCTCGAGGTTCAGACTCATCGGGGCGCCGACATATACCATACCATCAAGAATAGGGAGACCCTATCCACGGCTAACAACCCATGTTTTCGCCGCTGGTTTCTACATCTCATGTGAAACCCACAGCAACCTGCGCCTCCATCTAAATAAGTACTTTGTTAGATGCTTGACTGGGGACGAGCCCCACCCATCCCTTTAATTGGAGGGCATATGTTTCGCCTCTTGATGTTCAGGCTCGTCAGGGTACATATGCGCTCCCGTCAAGAATAGGGAGATCCTATCCACAATCAACAACCCATACTTTCGCCGACTATATAACCCATACTATACCAAGATAATATATAAAAATATATTAAGAAAACTGAATGACGCACAACCAAGAAAGCAGGCTGGATTCAGAAGTGGATTCAGTAGAATTAATCACATCCAGATTGTACAGCAGGCCATAGAAAAGCACAACGAATACATCACGCCATTGTGCTTGGCTTTTATCGACTACGAAAAAGTATTTGACTCAATCTCAAAGCAGGCCATAATGTGTATTGCTTAGCCAGGTTGTAGATAAAGCATATGTAAACCATTGGGATTAATATATGATGAAGCTACAGCGTCACACTACAATTTACCTTGATGATCTTGAAGTTTGAATTAATGTACAGCTAGGTGTACGGCAGGGTGACAATATCGCTTATTTTTCAATAAGCGATATTAAGTATTCCATAATCTGGATTGGGAACAGTTGGTTAAAAATCAATGGTGCAAACTTGAATTGTCTTAGATTTGCAAATAATATCGTTCCCCTTTCACAAGACCCAGAGGAGTTGCAAAGACGCATACAAGAGTTGCTTACAAGGGCTGGCGAACCATTTGGCTTGAAAATAACCCTGAAAAAGAGTCAGGTTATGTTCAATAAATTTGTGGAGGACAGAAGAATTTCAGTTTTAGGAAAGGATTTGGAGATAGTGGATAGTGGGTTAAATGTGGTTGGCAGGCATTTGGCAGATTCAACATAGTGTTTATGAGCAAACTCCCACTTTGACTGAAAAGAAAAGTCTTCGGTCAGTATGTCCTGCCCGTTATGACATACGGAAGTGAAACTTGGATACTCACATCGCAATTAATTCAAAAACTTCGGGTAACACAAGAGGGGAAAGATATATGCTTGGTATTACAAGACGAGACAAAAAGTCCTGCACATGGATCAGGAAACAAACGAGAGTATGTGACATCATTAGAAGAGTAAAGCAATTGAAATGGAGAAGGGCAGACGAGGCGATGAGGCGCCAGAAAGACCAAGGCAATCCAAGGAGTGGATACCGCTTGATCGCAAACGTTCGCGAAGAAGACCGGAAGCACATTGGACTGATGACTTCGTGAAGCATATTGGAGCAGAGTGGCAGAGGAGCAGACCGTGCGTTATGTGTGCGAGAATTTTACAAAAACAATGATTCGCCGACTATAGCGCAAGAAAGTTCAGCAGTCATCCTGGTTTGCGTAACATGCGTTTGGTTTAAGAAGTTTGAAGAAACTGGTTCAACAATGTCAGCGCAAGGAATAATCGGCCCGTGCTTTTTTGAAGATGGCAGGGAACGCGCAGTATCCCTCAATTCAGAGCTTTATGTAAAAATGTTGAACAATTTTTTGGACCCTGAACTGGAAAACTTTGCTGGTTATAATCAAAGAACATAATACCGTTTCGTGCACTGGTGGTGTCATTGGCCCGTACTTTTTCGAAAACGAAGAAGGAGTGCCTGTTAACGTTAATTCTGAGCGTTATAATCGTACCGATTATTTTTGGCCAGAAATTGAAAATTTCGATCTTATCTATATGGGTCAAACAAATTGATCTCCAGGAGAAGTGACATAAATTGGCCTCCATATAGTTCTGATTTGAGCCCTATGGTTGCTGTAGGTTAAAGAAAATATCCAGAGATTCAAAGAGAAAATATCCAAAATTCCAGTGATTATGAGCTGAGTCGTCCTAAGGAATTTTGCTGTTCGTTTAGACGAGTGCCGTCAGCCTGAAGATTTACATTTGGATGATATTATTTTTAAAAAATAATTTCCTAAAATGTACATTTCAATAATTAATAAAGGATTTTTTTGATGGACGGCTCTCTTTTATTTATATCGCTATATCAAAAATAAACTTTCTTTTGAGACCCCTTGTATATCAGAAGCACAGCACAGCACCAGCTGCTGGCGCACACACAGAAATACTAAATAACAACACTGAAGTAAACCACCACTACCAATAAAAAAAACACCCCCTACAATATCTAGTCACATAAAAACGACATTTTGCAATGATCGATATAAAAATGAAAAATTAGAGGAATTTTTGAGAAGTTAAACGATAAATCGCAAAACTATTTACGTACGAACTGGATTTTATTTTTTAGGTATTTTTGTAACTAGGAATAATAAAAATAGATTAGAATTTGATATTTTTAGAAAAAAAAACTACCTATTTTCGGATAAATTCCTAATAATTCAAATCTTTTAAAATTTATAGTAGATAGATTAATTAACTTTCCTGTAAACAAAGTTAGTTAAAATAAAGAATTAAAATTGATAAAGGAGGTAGCAGGGAATGGTTATAATATTAGGCTAATTGAAAAGTTCACGGAGGAACACCTATAGAGCAGTAAAAGAACAATATAATCTACTACAGTTTGAACTTTCATCCTTCATATGAACATATGTGAAGTTTCAAGTCGATTTGTCAATACATTCATACAAAAACATCAGCTTAAATAAATGTATGTAAGTAAATGTTATATTTTAAAATAGAAAATATTGAAAATCGTGCAGTGATTAAATTTTTTGTAAAAAAAGGTTTAAAGGCAATGGAAATTCATAGTGAAATGGTAAATGAATTAGGATAATCTGATCGTTCAAAACAATGGTTTGTAAATGGGCAGGTGAGTTTCAACGTGGTGGTACAAGCCTGGATAATGATCCTCGTTCTGGACGTCTAATTAATGAAAGTACTGAGCAAATAATTAATTCTATAAATGATATGGTTATGGATCACAGACAATTAACTTTGAGTGAAATTGCTAAGGCCATGGACATTTTAACTGAACGGGTGTTTCATATTTTGAAAAGAGAAGGAAATAAATTTGTTAAATTCTGATCAAAAACGACTTCGAGTAAAACTTTCTAACCAACATTTGGATCTTTTTCGATAGCGTAAAATAGATTCTAAACGAGATCTATGCATGAGACTTGGGTTTACCATTATGATCCTGAACCAGAACAAACCGCAGAGTGGACTAAGCCCGGTTGTTCAGCTCCGAAGCAGCCAGAGTGGTCAAAATCGACCAAAAATATTATGATGGGGTAATTTTTTGGGCTGCAAAAGGCATTTTGTTAATTGATTACCTCCAAACTGGTAAAATATTAATCGGACAGTATTACTCAAACTTTTTGGATCAATTGAATGCAAACATTCGTGAAAAAAAAAACCTGGCTCATCAAAAAATCATCAAAATCATCAAAACAATGCACCCTCTCACAGCAGTGTTCTTGCAATGGCTAAATTGAACACTACGAATTGTTGGAGCATCCATCATATTTACCAGATCTGGCCCCCTCTGTCTATCATCTGTTCTCAAACTTTCTACGTGGAAAAAAATTCCTACGTGGCAAGCGTTTTTCATCAAAATGAAGAAGTTATAGCAACCGTAGATGAGTTCTTTAAAGAATTTCCAGAAAATCACTTTAGAGATGGAATAAATGAATTGAAGAACCACTGGAAAAAATTTATTTAATTTAAGGAAGAATTTAAGGAAGAATAAAGTCATTTTTTCGAGCGCGAATTTTTCAATTTTCAAGAATATTGTAGGTAGATTAATTTAAAAATATACGTTTAATAAATAATGAAATAATTTTCGTCTTTTCAAAAGCAACAGAACAAAAAAAGAAAAATGGTAATACAGTTTAATTGATAATTAACGCTAGGGACAGACAAGATTTTGGAAAAAATAGAAATTAAGGTATTTTATAAACCTTATAATAAGTTAAGTCCTGGGTAATCCAAAGGATAAAGTAGACCAGCATAAAAAATCGACGATTTAAGAAATTAGTGGTGTGAACTGAAAGATCCATATTAACCTGATATAAAGAACATATTGGCCATATTAGATATCGGAGAAATGAAAAATCTGAGATTGAATTGGAGAAAATAAGAAAGCATTCAAGCATTGAGCACTTTTCGAACGACCCCCATATGCATAAAAATGTTTACTAAATTTACCAAATAAACCGTCACCGTACAACACAGGACCAAATAAAAATCAGATAAAAAACCTGCTAATGAAAGAAGCAAAAGCTGGTCAAGAACGTAGCAGGTGTGGCGAACGTGTGTGCTTCTGCTCCCGTGTTTAATCTATTGTTGTTGCGTCATAGCGAAAATTAATTGATAAACTTTGCTGCAGTATGTTTAATGTTGTGTGTACTAAAGTATTAATCGTAGTAGCGTCTTGATTTGTCTTGTTAACCTCTTGAATTTTGGACATCGTGAACACTGAACACTGACTTTTTTTGCGATGCCGGCTTGTTGTGCTGCGTGTTCAACTTCTATTAGCCACGCTAACCCGGGCATTTGTTGTAGTGGACACTGCCGTCGCGATTTTCACTTAATGTGCATTAAATTGCCAGTGGTTTTGGGTGAGTTGCCCGATGACTCGGGGGTGATTTGGTCGGATGATTTGGAATCGGACACTAGTGAATTATTGCGGGAGCTTCCCGCAAAGGTGAACTCAATCGTAAGAGATGTTTCGTTTGTGCAACAACAACAATCTGGTCTGACTCAGTTAAGTTCTACGTTGATAAGATAGATAATTTCAACAAGCAGATGGAGCACTCTAAAATGTATCGGGAGGGTTTGATAATATTCAGAGTGAGCTGGTAGGTGTTACGAAGGAGTGCGCCGACTTGCGAGCCAAGGAGGAGTCTGCGGAGCAGTAGACAAGGGAAAACAACATAGAGGTTTCTGGTGTCCCGGAGGGGCGCTGGGAAAACGTCCAGGACTTGATAATAAAAATCGCTGACGCCATAAATGTAGAGATTGATAAAACTGATGTAGTAACCTGTCATAGAGTAATGCGTTTTCCGCACAAAGACACTGGAAGACCTTTACTTAAAAATATTGTGGTAAAATTTGTATCCTTAGAAAAGATCCTACTCAAAGCTGCCAAAGCTTTGAAAAATTCTAATATTGCATCGGAGAAATTGGGATTTGACGCAAATACCAGAATATATATATATATATATATATATATATATATATATATATATATATATATATATATATATATATATATATATATATATATATATATATTTATATATATATATATATATATATATATATATATATATATATATATATATATATATATATATATATATATATATATATATATATATATATATATATTTATATATATATATATATATATATATATATATATATATATATATATATATATATATATATATATATAAATGAACACCTGTCACCGTACTACAAGTCCATTTGCTAAGTCTCGGGAACGCTGTAGGGATCTCCAATTCAAGTATTGCTGGGTGAAGGACTCCAACATATTTGCCAAGAAAGAGGAGAACTCTGGTCCACTCCACATCCTATCCGAAATCGACCTTAACAATCTTCACCTCTAACTCGTCTCATTAAGTATAAAACCGTAAAACAGTTTGAGATTGTCTTACTGCAATGGCTGATCGCGCTGTGTCTATCTTCTATCAGAATGCCAGGGGCCTAAAAACAAAATGCGTTGACTTCTTCCAAGCAATTTGTGACGCCGACTATGATATTATTTGCATAACAGAAACGTGGTTAAAACCACAGAAATTTCGGACAGTGAGTTATTTCCTCAGGGATATTCGGTCTTTCGATTGAACAGAAATCCCATAACGACGGGCAAGCGGGACGGTGGTGGAGTCTTGTTGGGAATTCGTGAATCATTCAAAGGTAGCACTTTAACATATCTGTGCGGCAACGATAATATTGTGGAGGACTTATGGATCTCTATCGCTTTGAAGAGAGAGAGGAGGCTCTTGATATGTACTGTTTATATTCCACCGTATGCCTCTTTAAATAATTATACAGCATTCTTTACCAAATTGGAAGGAGTACTGGAGAAATATCACAAAAGTGATATACTTGTGGTCGGTGACTTTAATTTGCCTCATCTCGGATGGACGCAAGCTTCCAGTGACTTGCCTCTACTACCAGGCAGCGCGACGGACCCAGTGAGTTTAAGTTTTCTTGACTTCTTCTACTCTAGTAATGTGCTCTCAAAGTATATTCAGTTCACTATTTGTATTATGACCTGCATACTGTGTCTTGTAATTATTTAGGAATTAAATAGTTTAGTTTTTAAATTTAGGTGATAAGTACTTGCTATGTTCTGTAGGTTAAGTTAAGTTTTGTTAAATTGTGTTATCCTGTAATAGGACAGGTCACCTGTCTGTTGGATAACCCTATTATTTAAATAAAATAAAAAAATAAATAAATAAATAAAAACTTTTCGTAATCGAGGAGGTCTTATGAATAATGAATCAGTCCCGATACTTGTTAACTTTAGTAGTGGCTCAGGGCCCTTTACCGATGGTTGTAAATGTGCTTGAAAGTCGGATTGGCTTTCTTTCTTGGCTGGTTTTTACCGAAGAATACGAAAGGAAGAGAAAAAAAGGAAGAATCGCCTCACACACACCGGACGGACGTGGACTACGAGCGTACCTTTGCGGACGAAATTAAAGCGCGTCTGATTCGATAGCGATCGAGAGTCTGATTACGTTAACGTTATATCTTCTACTTGTATCATTTGATAATGTTTTGTGTAATTCGAAAGGAAACACATTTCTACTAGGGTGCTTAATTAAGCTCAAATAGTTGTTTGAGGTTTAAAAAATATATACCTGGATGTTATGCATCGAAAAATTGGCCGTGGTTTTCAACCCATCTTTTAACCAGTAACTCTATTTATTTTCGGTACCACGATGAGTATTTGGAGGTGAAAACTAGACGCAGCCATTTTTTACATATTCTTCAGTCCTGATTATTTCCTCGCAAAAAGTGAGCTTAGGACCAAAACAAGTGGTAATCCGACGGTACAAGATCAGTGCTGTATGCTGTGTGAGGAAAAAGGCCAATTGGGGTTTTGAAAAAAACATTGTCATAAATGGAAAGATTGTCTATAAGTTTTGCAACGAAACTATTTTTATTTTTATTTTTTCCCTTATAATTTAAAAGTTATATCAAATTCCAAATACATTTTTAAACCTAGTACCGCTGACGCGCCGACAATTTCCGAAAAAACCCGAGCCTTTGTGACGTCCGAATGTTTATTTCCTCAGTATTACAGACAGCTGATACGAGTGTTTTAGTTTTTAATCAACTTATTCTTAAATTCAAAGAGATTTACCACTAAACACCAAATCACTTTTTTAAAGCTCTCGATACACGTTTCGCTAACCATGTTTGCATCATCAAGAGATGATTCAATCTTAAAAAAGTTATTTGGTGTTTAGTGGTAATTCTCTTTGAGTTTAGTTTCACAGTGTAACAACCAAAAATGTGGCCGCTGGAAATCACACTGGTTAAATCATCTCCTGATGATGCTAACATGGTTAGCGAAACGTGCATCGAGAGTTTTAAAATTGATTTGGTGTTTAGTGGTAAATCCTTTTGAGTTTAGTGTTTCACACCGAAGGTTCCAATAGAAGAATTGATCAACTTATTCTTGTTATTATCTTCATTGTATTGATAAATTTAATGAATATGTCAAATCTAATTAGTTATAGTGCATGTTTCGTACCATTCTGTACCAATACTTCAAAAATAACTTTATTAAACATTGTTAAATGTTAAAATCAATGGTTCCAATAACATAACGAATTAATTCTAAAACAACATATTTTTTCATTTTCATCATTTTGTTTATGTTTGATTGTTTATTACTTGCTGAAGCCACACAATCGTAATATTAAGTGTCTTGAAGTATTTTTATTTTTTTATTAATAATTAAGGTAACTATATAAGCTTTATTCAGAACTTTATGTTCTCAACATACACGTCCTTTCATCGTGCGTATACAATTTTTGTGGTTAAATTATACATAACCTATAGCCTTGTTACCGTAACTTTCGTGTGACACCCTACAAAAAATTTAATTATTTTTAACAGAAATGTTTGTTTCCTATTTACATTTACATTATTATTTTTTTAAAAAACTCAAATTGATGCTTTAGCACCTCAAACTTCAGCTGGATTGAAGCGAATGTCATTTTTTCGAAAATCTCTGATCATAAAAATATCCACACCAGGCATATTATTAGAATTAATCTTGATGAACCCTTTGTCACACATTACTAAATAAAATTAGTAACCAACAATAACCAATTTTTTTTACACTAAGTCTGAATAATTTTGACCGTATATATACAGGTAAATGCCATAGTACTTACGTGAAAACACTTTAACATAATGACGTCAGAAACATGCTTTCCAATCGTGGTGCTTTCATAGTCACGTGATTTTATTTTAAATTTTATGAATTTTAATTCACAAAAATTAATTAAAAACATTTTTTTTAAGCTTTTCGCATTGATTATCAATATTATTTATGATAAAGTTTAAAAATAAAGTAAAAAAATCGATAATTATTTTTTATTCAAAAACTCAATTCGAAAATTTTTGGAGGTGGACAGATGTAGACGGCTTACCAAATATTGTTATTTTTCGGCCTAAACAGCATATACTTTATAAAGTTGAGCTGAGTAGAATTCTGAATTTATCGCCCTACCATTAGGAACCAACTCAAATTCCTTCAAAATTCCACCAAACACACAGTATGAGCTTTTTGACATTTTTTTCTCTTCCTGGTAACGGAAGAGCATTGTTTTCTTATTTCCCTCTCTACTTCGCAAATCTCACACGTCAGTCGCTTTGAAGTCTTTTATAAAATAATATCTTAAACTTCTCATAATTTCCGACTTATTTCATTCATTTTAACGTTTTTGTTGAAAACCGATGAGTTAATATTTCGCAGTGGTGGTCAGCTGGTGGGGTCAACTGAATATTATGAGCTGCTCTAATCTGACCAATAGAGGCAACAGATTTTGCAGACGATATCTGTTTAATGTCCAACAAAATTCAATATTTATAAGAACATGTGAATAATCTAAACAGAAAAATAAACAGAAAAAATAACAAAGTAACATACTTAAAAATGGAAACAAACCAGAAAATGTAACTGTAAGAAAGAAAAAGTCATGGAGGAAGTGAAATAATTCAACTACTTGAGAAGTGTAATGGCGCAAATTGACAGAGTGCTGAAAGATGTGAACCACTAAGTAATCAAAGTTAGAGTTACCTTCATATCACTGAATATCACTAAATAAAGAAAACGTTCAAATAACCTAACGCAATAAACAAACAAACAAAAACCAAAATCTTTACCTCGATGGCAAAACCGATCTTGCTCTACGGTTTCGGATACTGGACATTAACCAAAGCAATAGAACAAATACTACGATTATTAATTAGCCGATGTTTGAGAAACATATTGAAAATCTGGGGTCGAAAGAGTATCCTCAAATCATAGATCTTCATTATTTATCAGTAATAAAGATTTGTGGCAACAAATAGTAGACAAACCAATAGACAAGCATATAAGAAAATTTGTATGGTTAGGTCACACACTAAGAAAGGAGAGACATAAAATGGAGTCGCCCTAGAGAAACAAGGACGATGAGGACGCAATGGGCAGCTAATGTGTTTCTTGCGAAAATGAAATTCCAAGTAATGAATATGGGTAATTGGAAACAATTTACCAATACCCTATATGCAAAACGGGGATAATGGACGCTTATTGCTGACCGTGATTAGTAGAAATTAATTCGTGTTAGTGTCACTCTGGATGAAAAGAGGTCTTATACTGGCAAGGGAAGAAGGGAAGCCATCTTGCTTCAGGTCAATGCACGGCCAGATACAAAAAAAAATTTGGAAATGATCACCGAGTGGGGGTCACTGGGCTGGCATTATTTGATTTTATCTCACCCTGCGTATTTTCCAGACTTAGTCTCTTCGGATTTTCATCTTTTCCAATCTCTACAACATCGCTTGGATGATAGTATCTCTCTTAACGAGTTCGAAAGCAACCTCAATGAATTTATCACATGAAAACCACCAAGATTTTTTTAATCTGTTATTCGACATTTGTCTGAAAGATGGCCAAAGCTTATAGAAAGTAAGTTCTAGTTTAGAGTAGCAGAAAGTTTTATTTATAAATAAATGTAAAAAAAAATCACGATGTACGTTGATCTTAAATTAGAGCCAGAGTTTTCGAAGCTTTCTAAGCGTTACATCTACGTTAACGAAAGCTTCGAACGATCACCGTCTAATCAGCCTTATTTTACGCTCAACGGTCCCACAAACCCGTTGTAAAGTTTCAGTTTACCTTGAACGCCGCCGCGATACCGGTCAGCCGTCGTTAAAACACGCGTTGTGTGCTTCTAATTCGACGCCGTGCTCCGGCATTTACGTTATTTTGAATTATTTTGCCGATCGCGTATAGTGCTCACCCTTTGTGAACTTCACCTGGTGTTAAAACCCTCATTATTTTGGATTAAATTATTGGATATATTGTTGTAGTTTTTTTTTAAACAAAGGTAAGAAAAGTTTCAACAATTCTTGGAAGATCTTTGTATTTCGATTAATAATTAGAAAAATTAAAGTGCTAAGAAGGATACATTTTTACTAACGGTCATAATTTTCTTCACGCGGACTGTCTTACTAGTCTTTTGGTGTTGGTACAAAGCCACGCACCTGTTTCCGAACTCGTCAGGTCTTTTCCCTCTCTGAACTTGTTCCGTGAGCTTTTTTCTCTTTCGAATTTATATCGGACTAAAAATTAAGCTGTTGTCACCAAAAAAATAAGAAGGAAGTATTAATATTCCTGATAGGATAGTGGTGATTTTTCATCAAGGTGTAAGTTTAATAAAAAAGCATTTTGATTTATTATTGACATTATACTGACATTATTAGACACATATTAATTATATACACATATTAATTGACATTATTTGATTTTTAGTTTATTATTTGATTTTTATTTTGATGTTTAGTTAAAGAACGTGAACAAGTTTGTTTTATGAACAAAACACAAGTAAAAATATTAATTTTAAAGTTCATTAAAGCATTCACGTTTTTAATTGTATATTTTTTTTTATTTAAATATTTTTAAATAATTTTAAATTTATATAAAAATAACTTTTATTAAATTTTAACGAAAATGAAAAATTATTTTTAATATCTTTCAAGCAATGTAAAACCCGTTATTGTTTAGAATTAAATTCCTTAATATTTCGGTGTAGTACTGTAAAATGAAGGTACTGGAGAGATATATTGGTCTTCTTAATTATTATGTTAAAATTACACAGCGTTGAATAAAGACGAGGTTTTGATCAAAGGTTATATTTCTCTTTATGCTAACTGTCTAATGAACCTTTTGGTGTAGGTACAAAGCCACACACCTGTTTTCGAATTCGTCAGGTATTTTTTCCTTTTGAACATGTACAGGGTGACGCATTTAATCTAATCGCGGCTGGAAATCATGCGGGTTCAGCTGGATTTTGAATGGATGTATATGGAGATCTTGTTTTAAAATATATTGTAGAGGCAGTCGTTTTATTACCAGTTGGGCACAGCATCGCGGGGTTGATGTTTTCCAAAGTCTGGAGCTTCCCGAACATTTTCCCATGCCTTCCCAGACCCAGTCTCGAAAAATGTACGTATTGTGCGCTTGCAATGAATATTTTTAACCTTAAAGCTGGGTCCTCATCAATACAAATTTCCGTAGTGCGGGTTGTATATGTTAGATATGATGTGCCTGCGCAAATATTGTCTCCGCACAGCAGGCACACGATCCATCTGTTGTCCACAAGATAATTAAAACAAATTGTTCCTGTAAATTCAACACACACGTAAAATTTTATTGGTTTTACACAGTTTAAAAAGTCGTCGAAATTTTCGACAGCAGTTCGATGCAGTTTTGTCTGCGTTAAACACTTGTTCAGGTTTATATCCACCATCAGCAATTAACTTTGAATATTGTTCTTGATATGTTGGTGCTGCTGAAGTGTCTGCAGATGTAGCTTCTCGAACAATTTTAATATTATGCAGTGATTGTTGCCCCTTGAACATATTGAACCAACCGTCCAGGTTGTTCAATAAGTACGATATGTTCATCACCAGGTTCTTTAAAATGTGCGTAAAAAACCCTTAGCTTTCTCACGGATTATAGCACTACTTAGAGGCACTCTCTTCTGGTTATAGTGTTCAGTCCATAATGTTAATGCAGCTTCTATTTTTTCAATTGCTGAATCACGAAGAATTTTTGCTGATAGTGAGGTTGAAGCTGTAGAATACCTTATTTTGTCTTCTGATTTTTTGATGGGATCGTACAGTTGATTCATTAACACTAAAAAAAGTGATATGAATGCAAACGACTCGCCAAAGCGTAAACGGTCAAGCAATTCTATTTTTACCTTAAGCGGCAACATGACTTTTTTCGTCTAGGAACTAATTTTCCTTTGCTCTTACTCGACATTATAAATCTCGAACTAAGCAGAAGAGACACAACACGTACTATTCACTGGAAATTCTTGCGACGATTGACAAGTTGAAGTAATAAAACAAAAGATTCGGCACCAACCGTGCGAAGGCGCCTTTTATCTAAAACCATAGCGTCACGCTTAACTTTCGGCCTAGCGGTAATAAGACTTGTTTGTTTATAAATACTTTGATACTTGTTTGTTTTGAAAGGTAACTGGTAAATAAATACGTATTATTCTCAAAATACTATATGTATCATTAATTTTGGATCCGCGAATATTGAAAACGCGAATGACGGAACCGTGAATAAGGAGCTTTGACTGTACTAAAATCTTTCCAAACTTGAAATAAAGAATATATTAATGAAAATTCCGATAAAATATTTGCGAGTAAATTCAAAACATCCACATGAAGTATATTTCATAATAATTTTCATAAAAATCAGTTTAAAATCACTTTTAAACTCCGCCTGAGATCTATTAGGCTGAAAACCAAGCCAATTCGACATCAAAGTAATAACATTTGCGGCCAAAACCCTACTAAATTACTCCCTAATGGACGGAAATACCCGTTGCAGCTCTAGAGTTATTAATCTCTACCTCCTTTAACCCTAATTTTCTTTCATGATACCTTAATATTCATATTTCAAACAATAACTCTTTTGAAATTTTAACAATTCAATATTCATTCTTAAAACTGTAAGATAATAAAATAAATTTGAAATGCCCCGTAATTTTTTTTATGAGAATTTTCCAACCACAACTCGGAACCTTTTTTTCGATTTTTTGCACGATTGTTTCAGGATATCCGTTTATATTGCCAAACGTCAAGGCGAGAAAGTTAAACTTCCGTTCCTGCAAGATGATTTTCGATTTTTCCTTTACGTATTTTTCATTAAACTGAGTTGAAAAAATTCTTTTAAATACAACAATACTTAATTTTTCTGTTTCAACCTTCGGTGTGGAACACTAAACTAGAAAAGATTTATCATTAAACACCAAGTCATTTTTTAAACTTCTCGAGGTGTATTTAGTATAACAATAGTTGTTTAGCAAATTTTATTGTTGATAAAAAGAGTACAACGCCGTGTATATACAGTGGTGTCTTATAAATATATTTTATTTAAACTCATTTTACGTTGTTTTTTAGACAATATTAGTCCTCCAGGATGAATTTACGGATCATTTAAAAGGTATCCATGGTATTAGTTTGAATATAAACAATTACTTTATTTATAATAATAAGTTGATTAGAAATAAATACGTGGTAAAAAATAAGAGTAATTTTATTACAAATCGTAAAAAAATAAAAGGTGTAATTTTCTTAAACTGTTTAGTCTATAAAATTACCGAACAGTGGCGGCTCGTGAGGGAGGGCGTTGGGGCGCCGCCCCTCCAGCATTTATCACAGTAAACAATTTTTCCTTTAATTAATTTTAAGATATTATTAAAAAATAAAATCTCCAAATGTAGAAAAACGTCTGTCGACCCATCACATCATATAATGCGGATAAAAATTCCATCCTCTCCCCAGAATTTTTACATCGTTGGTCGGACGTTTACCTCCAGCGACCGCACGCCACGTCAATTTTTCTCGTCGTTGGCGTTACATGTTTTGTTAGTTGCCAGAATTCTGGGGTTTAACTGTTTTCTAAAACATGCGATTTAGACTTACATTCCCTGCGACCGAGCGTATCGGTAACTAGTTTTTAAAAGTTGATTTGACGGGTACGGAGCGTTTGATATGTCTCGCGTCGCGTATTACGTTCGCCTCGCGAATACTTGTTTTGATTTGGGATTTGCTACGTGTGTACACACTGAGTAGTACTTTTTAAATAAAAATAATCAACTTTTAATTGTAAATATGAAGGTGTCTGATTTAAAACAGTTAATAATGACTAATTTAAGTTTGGAGGAGAAAGTTGAATTAAAAACTAAGGGTCGACCCACTACCGTGTTGAATTTGAGTCAAGTTCAAAAAGAATGTAAAATAGGGCAAGGTTTACGCGAAAATTTGAGTAGTAGTAGTAAATTATACAATAGCATTTTATATAATATAATAAATTTTATAATATATATATATATATATATATATATATATATATATATATATATATATATATATATTTCAGCAGGTGGGCTATCCATTACTGCATTTAATCAATACGTCGTTGTCCAATGGTCCATTTCCAAGGAATGCAAAAGTGAGCATCATTATTCCAATACCAAAGTTTGAAAACCCTGTATAAGCAGAGGATTTTAGGCCAATCAATCTATTGCCGATTGTTGACAAAATATTTGAAATAGTGGTGTGTAGACAGTTGCGTAGATACTTTGAAAAGAAAAATTACATTTATGTGGGATAATCGGGATTTCGTGATAAACATTCATGCGAGTCTGCACTGCGACATCTTTGCACGAAATGGCGCCAAGATATTGGTGACGATAATGTTGTGATTGGTGTATTTGTGAACCTGAGACGTGCATTTGAGACTATAAACAGAGAAGATGTGATTGTGAAGCTACAATGTTACGGAGTGAAATCTTGTGTTATAAAATGGCTTGAACATTATTTGAGTGACTGCTTTCATCGAATAAAAGTAAATGGTGCTATATCAGGAATTCTGGAAAATGATATTGGTATCCCACAAGGGAGAGTATTAGGTCCCTTTTTGTTTTTTATATACATCAATGATCTGTATAAGATTTTTAAAAAATTAGATTTAAATTTGGTTGCAGACGATACGCTCTTTTCAATAACGGGACAGAATTATGATCAAATGGTGAAAGATCCTAATTTAGAACTCTATATTAGATAATTGGCTATGTGTGAATAAATTAAAATTAAATTCTGAGAAAACAAAATATTTGATTCTAGGAAAGAGGGGTATTTGCAAGTCGTTTATTAATAAAAATTATATCTATATTATTATATCCAAATTAAATATCTAGGTGTAATTCTTGATTCTCAGTTGAAGTTATGTGCTCATGTAAATTACATGAGTAAAAAAATAGGTAAAAATAGGGTTCTTTCGTAGAATATCTCATAACTTAAGTAATGGTTAATATATACTACCATAACTTATCCCCATTTTAGTTATTGTAGTTCTTTGTTGTTAGGTTGTAATAAAAATGAAATAAATAGATTGCAAATTTTACAAAATAAGGCAATGCGAATTATTTTGCATTGTGATAGGTATACACTAGTGGTTGCGCTCTTTGGGCTGGTGCTCTGTGTGGCAGAGTATTGAGATGGCCACTATTGTTATGATTTTTAAAATTAAAAATAACTTAATGCCTACATACCTTGGAAGGTACTTAATAGCGCGATCTGAAAAACACCAATATAACATTCGTTCAAGGGAGGATTTTCATATAAATTTTGAACGTAGTACCTATATGCAGAAATCGCTATTTGGGAATGGTATTTGGCTGCTCAATGGTGTGCCAGCAGAGCTAAAAAGTATAGAGAGTTTGGGAATGTTTGTAGATAGAACAACATAGGGAACCATCATATAATATACTATTCTGGAAGCAAAGACACACGGCACAGAAATGGAGTAGCTTTTATGTTGAAAAAGGATCTGGATAAATCAGTATTAAACTTTGTCCCAATATCCGAACGAATTGCCTTACTACAAATGAAGTCAAATCACGCAACAATCAACATAATACAGGTATACGCTCCAACAGCGGATAAAGACGACCATCAAATAAAACAGTTCTATGAGGAAATAGACGACACACTCAAACTGACTAAAAGAAAAGATGTAACAATTCTTATGGGCGACTTCAACGCGAAGATCGGAAGAGGGAAAGTAGAGAGGGTAGTGGGTAGCTACGGATTGGGTATACGCAATGACAGAGGGCATCGGCTAATTCAGTTTTGCCAAGAGAAAGATCTGGTGGTTGCTAATACGTTCTACAATCTCCCACCAAGACGACTATACACTTGGACATCGCCGCAAGATAGTGAAAATCATATAGTACGCAATCAGATAGATTATGTGATGATTAATCAGAGATTCAGAAATAGTGTAAAGTCAGTAAAGACCTACCCAGGTGCAGACGTAAATTCCAACCACAACCCCCTAGTGGCAAGGGTGAATATACAACTAAAGAAACCAGCTCAAAAGTCGAGACGAAAACAAATTGATCTCAACGGTCTTAATGACGTAACCATCAGAGAGAAAATAAAATTGGAGATAGACAACAATCTTAGCAACTTAAATATGTCGGAGGATAACAATAAGAATTGGGACGACTTTAAAACGGCACTAATGGAACCAACAGAAAAATACTTGAAGAGACCCAAACCTAAAAAAGAACAAGGTTGGATTACAAATGAGATATTAAACCTAATGAATACACGTAGGGAAAGCAAACACCAGCCTAACTATAAAAACATACAGAAACAACTTCGCCAGAAAGTCAGAAAAGCCAAAGAAATATGGTTTACTCAGAAGTGCGAAGAAATAGAGATCCTACAGAAAAAACACGACCAGTTCAATTTACATAAGAAGGTGAAGGACTTAACGGGGTATCAAAGGAAAAGAACAAGATCATTTTTAGTGGATGAGAAAGGTCTAATTATAACAGACATAAGATAAACTTGTAACATGGACGAATTACACGAAATCCCTTTTCGCGGACACACGATCAGGACAGTCAGAGGAACCGGCTGAAGAAGACAGTGGTCCAATAATAACAACTGCAGAAATAAAATATGCATTACAAAATATGAAGACGGGCAAGGCAACAGGACCAGATAATCTACCAACAGAACTCCTCAAGCTCCTAGAGGACGAACATTTGAAAGTGTTACAGAGACTGTTTAATGAAATATACAGAACTGGTAAAATCCCAAAGGAGTGGCTTGTCTCCACGTTCATAACCATCCCTAAGAGAAACAAAGCTAATAAATGTGAGGATTACAGGACAATTAGTCTCATGGGACACACATTGAAATTATTTTTGAAGATCATACACCACAGATTATATTCAAAGTTAGAGGAACATATAGGCAACACGCAATTTGGTTTTAGAAAGGGCCTAGGAACGCGTGAAGCCCTGGTAGCATACAATATACTTATGCAACGAAGCCTGGATGTAAATAAAGATGTATACATATGTCTTATCGACTATAACAAAGCTTTCGATAATGTCAAACATGACATCATGATAAAATTGCTGAAAGACAAAGGTGTAGACACGCGAGATATAAGAATAATCTATAACTTATACTACAATCAGAAGGCAGTGGTAAGCATTGACAACTACAACTCAGAGGAAATTGAGATTATGAAAGGCGTAAGACAAGGATGTATAATGTCTCCAACATTGTTCAATTTATATTCTGAAAACATTATGAATGAAGCACTTGAGGATGAAACAGCCGGCATAATAGTGAACGGAATACCAATCAATAACATCAGATATGCTGATGACAGCATTGTAATGACAGAATCAATGGAGGACCTGAACAGAGTAATGGAAAAAGTAAGAAAGGCAAGCGAAGACCTCGGATTAAGCTTGAACACGAAAAAGACAAAGTTCATGGTCATTACAAAGAAAAACATCAATAATGCAGAATTGCGTATTCAGGGGGAGCAAATAGAACGAGTAAAAAAATACCGGTATTTGGGCACAACAATAAATGACAACAACGACAATACACCGGAAATTATTGCTAGAATAAAACAGGCAAGAAGTACTTTCGTAAGATTGAGAGGCGTCTTATGTAGCAAAGATTTGTCGCTGACTCTTAAACTAAGACTAATAAAATGCTACGTCTGCCCTGTACTCCTCTACGGAATGGAGGCATGGACATTAAACAAATATACACAGAATAAACTGCTATCCTTTGAAGCGTGGATGTACAGAAGGGTCTTAAGAATCGCCTGGACCAAGAAAGTAACAAACAAGGAAGTTCTGAATCGCGTGAATAAGGAAGAAAATGAGCTGCTGGCAGACGTGAAGCGACGTAAACTACAATATCTGGGTCACGTCATGCGTGGAGAGAAGTACCAACTGATACAAATAATTATGCAAGGAAAAATCCAGGGCAGGAGAAGCATCGGTAGAAGAAGGATGTCTTGGTTACGTAATTTGAGAGAATGGTACAACTGCAACTCCAACCAACTGTTCCGAGCGGCAGTGTCCAAGATCAAAATAGCTAACATGATTGCCAAACTCCGGACCGGAGAAGGGACATGAAGAAGAAGTAGATAGAACCCGTAAACATTATTTGGCAAAATTGGTTAGTTTGTTGTTAAAAATAGGTAGGTATGTTTGATTTTGTATATACTAGTGTGTATATATTGGGTTTTTATTATTATAGAACAGATCATATTTGGATATATTTGAATTATGCATAGACATGTATAAATATAAATGAATTACAGATTATATGTAGTAGCCAAGTGCTAAATAAAGAATATTATTATTATTATTATTATTTTGTGGCTATGTGGTTGTGAATTATAATGTTTTCCTGGTTTACCTCCTGTATAGGGTTTCAATAGCACGAAAAGTAAAAAGGAGCAAGGGGAAAGCAAAAAAAAATTTCAGCCGCACTATTTTCTTCTACACCCTCCCGTTTTAAAAACCCACGAGCCGCCACTGTTATTGAAGCTTTATACATTGTAGCATGGCCCTTATTTTTGATTACTGAATGACATCATCGTTGAATGAATGCCATCAAATGATCACCATGTGTAGTTGTTAAAGTTCAGAAAGAATATGTGACCCAAAAACAATCAGAAAACAGAGACCGTCCAAGAAAAACTAGTAAAAAAATGGATAATAGTATTGTACGCGATGTTGTGAAGGATCTTTTGCTACCTCTGTTCTTATAAAAAAGAATCTTGAACTGAACCATAAGAAGACGTTTATACCAGAAGGACCTATACGACAGAGTAGCCAGAAAAGTTCTGATTTTGAAGTAAACAGTCTGTTAAGCAGCGGTTAACATTTGCAAAAAGAAACTGTATGAAAGCCAAACCGATGAAACCAAAATTAATTAAATTGTACCCAAAGTGTAACACGTGACACTTTGGGTACAGTGAAGTATGGCGATGGTAACATGAATGTATAGGGGTGTTTTTCATGTAACGGTGTAGGTCCAATATTTTGGATAAAAGAAAATAAATTTACTTAAGAATCTTAGAGACAATTTTCCTTAGACCTTACGTTGAAGAGAGTATGCATTTACAGTGCGTCTACCAACAAGACAATGATTCCAACCATTCGGCTCATGTGGTGAAGCAGTGGTTCGCGTGGAAACATTAAAATGTTAGAGTGGCCTTTACAGTTTTCAGATTTAAATCCGATCGAGAACTGTTGAAAAGAGTTAAAATGATGTCTTGCTAGTAAAAAAATAGCAAACAAAAAGACATTATGGCAAGAAATTCGGACAGCTTGGTTTTCAATACCTGTTGAAAAATGACATCTAATCGACTCCATGCCAAGAAGATGTCAATAAGTAATTAAGAATATCTATAGTAATTAGTAATATCTATAGTAATAGTAATTAAGAAGGGTCATGCTACAAAGTATTAAGTTTCGGTAATTATATAAACTAAACAGTTTTAGGGAATTACGTATTTTTTTTATATTCAGACTAATACCAAGTATGGGATTGTACAAAATGCAGCAAAGTAAACGGTTAAAAAAATATATGTTTTTATTATGTTGTGAGGTATTTTTCATATGACTCTTCGCCCTCTTATATTTCAATGGTGTAGTCTATGAGCGGGTCTGGGCTAATAATGAAACAGAGATGTTTCTTTAAAAACTCTCAATATTATTTATCGGTCCAGGATGACCGTAGACAAGTCAGGTGTCCAAGAGGAGAAATGCCGTGTTTCGAATTTGTCTAGAACATAAGGTAACTTTTTTAGCGAACTAATGATAATTAGGATGGATTGCGTTCGGAAAGCTTAATGGAGTCTTAATGGATAAATAAGAACATGTGACAATATTATAAGAGGTAAAGTTATCGACAGTTACGTGCTCCTGGTATAGTCGAATGGTATACAGACTTGAGTATTTACAAAAAGAAACATTGACAAATCGGCAAAAAAAAAAAATTCCATAGAAAAAGCCATGATAAGAATGATGTAATAACATATACCAGAAAGAAAAGTAAAGAATGTTCGCAGATGAGATGGGTGAGAGAATAGTGGGCTCAGTTGGTCGCAAAGAGAAAGAAATAGAGACATATGGTGAAGTTTGTAGCATTCTTATGTTTTAATATTTGACAAATAGACTGTAGAGAAGCAGATGAAGAAGAATAAGAAAAAGGGGATGAAGAAGAAAAAGAAGAAGAAGAATGGTTCAGAACGAAATCAACTGAGGAAATAGAACTCCTCAATGTTACATCTAATATTTTTACGGATGGTACATAATGTTGAAGAGTCCAACTGAGAATTGGACTCTTCAGTCGAAGCGGACAACACTTGAAAATGCCAAATGAGAATGTGGTGAAACGTCGTGACTCTTCACAGAATCAACGGATCAACACCGATGATTATACCAGTTATTATTAAATATATTTTAAGGTGGTAATGATTACATTGCGATATAATAGAGTGGTATCTTAATAATTAAGTGGTTTCAGTAAAATTAAGAGAAAAAAACCGTCTAAATTATGACATTAAATGTATAAATTACGTTAGTTACCTCATAATATGGGAAAAAAATAAATACTATCCAAGTATTTATTCGTATGGGTGCGTCTGTATTTTATTTGTATATATTAACACGTTAAATAGTAATTTTATTTTCCTTAGTGAACTTTTGTTCTATGTTTTCTAGTTAAAGTAGATCCTGTAAAGTAGATCTAATACCATTACCAATGAAAAATTCAAAATTGTTAGGGTAAACAAAAATATAAAAGTAACAAATATGTAAAATATGTCAAATTTAAAAATGTGTCAACTGAAGATTAGACAAAGAATGTCATATTTCATTTATAAAAAATTTGGAAATTAATTTTTCAATCAAGATATAGTTGGTAGGTTTTTGAATATGAATTTGTATTGTTTGTAAAAGTGACATATATATATATATATATATATATATATATATATATATATATATATATATATATATATATATATATATATATATATATATATATACCAGGTGTCCCATTAAGGATGGATCGCGGCCGTATCTTGAAAACTATTTATCCCACAGCTTTGCGAAAAAAAATATTATACTAAAACTGACTGTGAGAAATTAACCAAAAATATTTTTAAGCTTCTAAAACGACCGCAAGAAGGCGTGACGAGCTAAACATTTTTAAAAATCATTTTTTTTGTGTATTTTCAAGTGTTAACCGAGTAAGAAAAATTCTCAGTTATAATTAGCAAACTGTTTCCTACAACTTTGTTTTATGACATTTTGTCGTAACTTCGCGAATAAAGAAGTGGGCGGGAGTTTTATCTATTTAGATAAAAAGTCGTCTAATGTCCGTTTGCCTAAACCGATTTTCCTTAATTTGGATTCATTTAAAAGGCAATTGCTGGGACAATCAGATAATCTGGAAGATAAATTATTTAGTTTATAAATGAAATCGCGAGGTGGCGTTACATTCAACAATAGTTTTTTTGAAGTTTTGTTCAGTTTTTTCAAATGGAATGGTACAGCTTTTATTACATGGCTAGAAAGGTAATTTAAAGAGGAATCATCCAGTGAAAACCCGAAATCGATATCTCTGACATGTCAAGAGATATTTCGATTTTTCTGAAAAAAATCAGTTATTATTTCACTACTACCTGCATTAAGTTAAAAAAATATTAACCTAATGTTTGCCTTCCTTCACACTTTACGAAAAATCGAAATATCTCTTGACATGTCAGAGATATCGATTTCGGGTTTTCACTGGATGATTCCTCTTTAAATTACCTTTCTAGCCATGTAATAAAAGCTGTACCATATTAAGACCAATTTTTAACTTAATATTACGGTAAAAATTAAAACTAACTGATTTTTTCAGAAAAATCGAAATATCTCTTGACATGTCAGAGATATCGATTTCGGGTTTTCACTGGACGATTCCTCTTTAAATTACCTTTCTTGCCATGTAGTAAAAGTTGTAACATTCCATTTGAAAAAACTGAACAAAACTTCAAAAAAGCTATTGTTGAATGTAACGCCACCTCGCGGTTTCATTTATAAACTAAATAATTTATCTCCTAGATTATCTGATTGTCCCAGCAATTGCCTTTTAAATGAATCCAAATTGAGGAAAATCGGTTTAGGCAAACGGACATTAGACGACTTTTTATCTAAATAGGTAAAACTCCCCCCCCACTTCTATATTCGCGAAGTTACGACAAAATGTCATAAAACAAAGTTGTAGGAGACAGTTATAAGTGAGAATTTTTCTTACTCGGTTAACACTTGAAAATACACAAAAAAATGATTTTTAAAAATGTTTAGCTCGTCACGCCCTCTTGCGGTCATTTTAGAAGCTTAAAAATATTTTTGGTGAATTTCTCACGGTCAGTTTTAGTATAATATTTTTTCCCCAAAGCTGTGGGATAAATAGTTTTGAAGATACGGCCGCAATCCTTTCTTAATGGGACACCTGGTATATATATATATATATATATATATATATATATATATATATATATATATATATATATATATATATATACATATATATCTAATGTGGGTCAACAAAGCCGTATCAAGTCAGGGTGATCCAAAAAAATGTGCATGTTTTTTAAATAAATACATTTTTAGCTCTACAGACCAAGTTGGCCTATGATTATACTGATTTGATCTGGTCACTCAACCATATCTCAACCCGCGGTCGATGTATGTTACTTAACTTTAGTTATCGAGAACTGATGTTTGACGCGATGTGGCTCGTCCTTGGGCATGTTTTTAAATAAGTATATATAAATACACCAAACTATCTTTAAATAAATTTAGGTTTGATAACTATACATTGATTACTAAGTTACGGACGAATATATCGGAAATATGACATCCTTTTTGTTGGATATAACGAAATTGCAAACAGTTCTATCTGCAGGAAAAGTCATGGCTAGGGTTTTTTTGGGATTCCCGTGGAGTCGTTCCTTTATACTACCTGGCAAAAATTAGAACCATCACCTGGGTGTATCATGTTTCACAACTGGACCAATTAAAGGGTGCTATTCGGATTAAACGTTCACATCAGGCCAAAAAGAAAGTAATCTTTCGCCATGGTAATTCTCCTGCACACATCTCAGATTGTTGCATCAAAACCCCCTAACCTACGAAGCGAAGTGTTCCATGTGCACCGTATTCTCTGGACTTGACTCTTAGTGATTACTTCAACTGATAAGGTTAAAGCTCAGTCAATTACTTATTTTGCAGAGATGGCTTAAAAGCCTAATATACTGAGGGTATTAAAATGTTGGCTTGTCATTGCTTTAAATGGATTAAATTACTAGGTGACTACGTTGAATTTTTATAATCCCATAAATTTAATGTTTTCTTGGTCAGATCGTAAACTTTTGGAAAGACCCTAGTACTTGATACTTCTGTAAATTTAAACATTATAAAATCTCTGAATAAATATTGTCCAGAAGAAACAACAATTAAAGTAAACCGAAATTTGGATTGACGAATTAATTTACGATAATTAAAAAACCGAACGTTAACTCCAATATCTCTAAAAGTTTATTATATTTTACGCACTTTCCCATAAAAAATACACCTACCTTAACTAAAAAAAATATTTTCTTGACTTTTATTTCGATTTTTTCGATACGCCCACCTAAATCGAGAACCAAATTCAAATTAACGAGAATGCTAATGGGACACGAAAATATCATGAGAAAAATGTAGATATAAAATGTATTGCGATGAAAATAAACATATATTTAAAACTTAAATAGTTTTCTCTAATTTTTACTTCTTAATTTCAATATGTATATATATATATATATATATATATATATATATATATATATATATATATATATATATATATATATATATATATATATATATTTATATATATATATATATATATATAATATATATATATATATATATATATATATATATATATATATATATATATATATATATATATATATATATATATATATATATATATATATATATATATATATATATATATATATATATATATATATATATATATATATATATATATATATATATATATATATATATATATATAGCATTTGTCGTAGAAACACAGTCGAGTAAACGCTTTGAAAATGATGGATGAGATTCCATCAAAACGTCAGCGAAACCGTCCACCAGTGGACCTTCAGATAACACGGGCTAACCCGAGAGCAAGCTAACCCGAGATACTATCGTTACACTTCACATCCGTGAAAACATTCGTCAAAATATTTTTGATGGTGTGAATGATAACGGAATTTGAAGGATCAGATATTTGGATATCATAGACTATGTGATGTATTATAGACAATTCAGATGGACGGGATATGTGGTGATAATGCCAGAAAACTCAGTAATTATGAGACTATTGAAGGAATGAATAGTGGATGGAAAGAGAGGAAGACCAAAGGGATTATGAAGAACTATTGAAAATCAAACACTGCCAAGGGACTGCTAGGGACTGTTCCGGATGGAAACGATGATTGAAGGATGTTAAGGCTCATTCACAGGCATCATAGGAAGAACAAGTAGAAGATGGTGACATGGTGAGATTACATCAGGACTTATAAAAGTTCTGATGGGAGGTTATACTGTTCACTGAAGGGCTGTAACACCATTGGAAGATGAATAAGAGGATGTATAAGGGCATTAAAATATGATCAGAAATGGCATTGGTTCTTTAAGTTGTAAGTAATTATGGCATTGTGGAAATTTAGGTCTACGAGGAGAAATTATAAAGGTCCTAAAATAATAATGAAAAATTGTTCTTAGATTACATATTTCATCCGTACAAGATTCCATTTAGATTCATCCGTACAAGATTCCATTTAGATTTAATACTGTAATGAGCGATATAGAAATGTGACTGAAAGTGTGACGGTCTAATATCAGTATAATATATTGTATTTGGCAACAAATCCCAATCAGGCTTTAATAACTTCTGGAAAGTGACTAAAAATGTATATGGTCATGATAAAACACAATGTCTTTACGATTCATCAATACTGGGCGCCGCTGTTACAAAATATAGGTTCAATCCAACTTTTCATCCAATTAACTGATAATATTTTGGTTTGAAAGTTCCTGAAACTAATTCATTCTGCTACTACATTATCATTTTACATAGCTCTTATATTGTTTGTGCATTTGACTCATGATTGATTTGCCGAAATACTTACTTGATCTTAAATCTTTATTTTCTTCGTAAACTGTATTAATTAGTTCAGTTCGGACTATTCCTTGCTGTAGGCTAGTTTTTGACTTCCGTTCTGCTTTTTTTTAGTTTACCTCTTGTATCATTTAAAATATTCAAAAAGGTGAAACTTCATGCGTGTTCCACATAGAAACTGCTTATTGCTTCAGCCGCCCCCAAAACGTTAGCAAGTCTCTTCTGAGACTCTGGCCTTAAGCCGTCATCAGTCGAGCTCGAGCTGAACGTTCGAAAGGCAGTCGAAGGAATGATCATAGATACGATCTTATATATCGGCCATGTCGAATATAAACTGTAATGCAATGAAGCTCACGCCATCCTGTGGTGAATGTCCGTAACAGTCAGACAGCGAAACCGTCCGTGACTCACCCAGGCCAGGTTTTGGGACAGGCTGAAGGAATGGGCAATTTTTGCGTGGAGCGCGGATGAATTTTCCTTTTTATTCACTATGAAACTTTTCTTCTGTTTCTGATTCTTGGAGTTGTAGCCAGTTTTATTTTTGTTATTGCAAATAAAAAAAATTCTGTTCTTCACTTTATTACTTCATACTTCTCACTTGTTTCATCTTACCGAAAATAGTTTTAAGACAACCCAATTGAATAACAAATAAAGAAAGATGAAAAGATATACGAGTTCAAGGAAACTAAATCAGGTAAATACGATAGATATGCTATGTACGTGTTAAATCTTAAAACAAATATGAGTATTTTTCATTCAATAATAAATTTTAATTGAGTAAATTGGAGAAAGGTCCCCATTACCCAATTAGTATTGACTCTTTACTTCAAGAAAATAATTTTTTCAATTTCCAAGAATACACCAAAAACATCTGCTACAAACAGATGTTTTGACGAAACTACTTATCAGAAAGAGTTGCAATTTTACTTGTCGGGTTATGACAGATGTCTAAATAATACCGATGGCATTAGCTTTTCAAAACATTACTGTAATTTCCATTTCACCACGATCTCATCTGTGAAAAAGATGTTTTGGTTTTGGTGTTTTAGTGTTATTAGGGAGCCAGGTTTGAAGAATAAGTAGGGTGTTCAAAGAATTTCGAGGTTAGCTTTGCGTATGGCGACCATTTTGATGCTAATATTGTTTAATCTTCTTTTAAATCTTATAATGGACAATATAATCCAGTGTGTTAATCCACGATGAGAAATACTTTCTTTCACGAGGTGTGGTATGTCATATTTTGGAGAAATAATGAAATATTATGTATTTGAAAACATGCTAAATGAAGTTGAAATAAGAGTTTGGCTAGCTTTTAATACAGTTATCGCAAACTTTCTAGGACACTCAGAGCTGAATCATAAAGATTTTGTGTGTGAACTACTTAGTGCTAACGAAGAAATGGGAACTAACTTCTTTTTCTTCCTGTGGTGCGACACCCCGTCAGTGGGCCTTGACCTTTTTCTATCTACTTCTTCAGCATTTCTTCTTACATTATCATTATCTTCTATCGAGTCTTTGGTCTACCTCTTTTTCATCACATCACTCATTCGTTCACAGCACTAAAAATTCTTCTGAGTATTCTTCTTTCAAATACTACAAGCATCTCTTCTGTTTTCTTTGTGAGGGTCCATGTCTTGCAGTCATAAGTGACTACTGGCCAAATGAGTTTTTTTTATAGATCCTTACTTTCATGTTTCTTTGTATACATTTAGTTTTTAGTTATAATGCAGTGATTAAGTTGTTTTGTTAGCATTTCCAATGCGATTTTTGATATCTCCTGTGATGTGATGTGATGAACCTTTCCTCCGTCTCCTGCAACGATGATCTTTTACCAATGGCTGGGCCTAATGGTAGCCTATCATTATGATCTTCTCTGGTAGTTCCTTTTAACAGCATTTCATATGTCTTCCATCGCTCTAGTATGTTTTCCATGTTGATTAAAAAATTGATGTAACATGTCTCTAAAAATTCATTTTCTGGACTCTCCTCTAGATTTATACCCAGAAAACCTGGATGAAGTAAGTGGTGAATATGGAGAACGGTTCAATCAAGACATTTCTGCAATGGAAAAGCAATATCAAGATAACAAGTTTACTGGTTAATTTTTACTACAATTTAGTTGTTGATATTTGACATCGCAAAAGATCAACAACTACATTCTTCTACCACTATAATTTGTTACGATACAACAATACTTTGAAGTTTTACATAGGATACATCATGTTGTGTATAAGTCATAAAAAAAATAAGCTTTTTTTAACATAAATATTAACACATCGGTCAATAAGTCCCCGATCTGATAAATAAAAAACATTTTTTTTGTAAATTTCGATTTTATTCATCAATATATTCCCCTTGAAGAACAATATAATCATTTCAACGCTTTTCTAATATTTCTACACCTTTTTTTAGAACGATTTATCTTTGCCTTGAAAATATCCTTTAGTTTCGGAAATGACCTCTTTATTGGAGTGAAATTTCTTTCCAGCGAGCATTTTTTTTGAGGTCTGAGAATAGGAAATAGTTGCTGGAGGCCAGATCTGGAGAATACGGTAGACGAGGAAGCAATTCGAAGCGCAATTCATGCAATATTGTCATCGTTGCTAGCGATTTGTGACATGGTGACATGGTCTTGGTGAAAAAACACTTTTTTTCTCGTCCTTCAAACGCACCGATAACGTTATGTAATATTCGATGAATAATATCCCATGCGCATCCCAAAATACAGAGGTCATAACTTTGCCTGTCGATGGTTGTGTTTTTGATCGTTTTGGACGGCTTTCATCGGTTGGCCACGGTACGGCCACGTCTGAATTCAGCATACTAATTCATTATGGTTGACTTTCCTAGGGCAGAATCCGGGTAATGTTTATCAAGTCATTGTTTTGCTTCAACGGTATTTTTTTTCATCAAAAAGTAATGCTTAATCAACACACAAAATTCTTGTTGGCACAATCGACCACTGGTAAGGATTTTTCGTAAGTGACACCATCTATATGTCAGATCGGGGACTTGTTGACTGATGTGTTATTAGCCTTGTCTTTTTGTAAAAATTTTAAAACTTTGACTTACTTTCAATATTTCTGATTTACACTGTACATAAAAAGCAAACGGGCTTAATCCCCCCAAAAATGTACAATTGTTCAGTAAATTTTAACTTACTATTCTATTTTCCTCAAGTTTTCTCAGTATTTCGACAGAAACAATTCAGAAAATAATTGAATATAAATATTCTCGTTGACACTCCCTATATTTATTTGAACTACACTTGTTTTCATTGACGCATAAGCCATTGATCACTTTAAGCTATTGTTAATACTAGGCGATGGTTGTCTCATTATTTTTGTACTGAAAATATTTCAGTGGTGACGTATCTGATATCTATTATTAAAAATTATTAAGTTATTGAACTAAAACAGTCGCGAAGTTGGCCATGAACGGAATCATTGGAATCCTTATAATAGTCGTCAGGTTTCTAGGTCTTCCGGAGTTTTTTTTAATAAATAACTTTTTTGCGAGTAATAAAAATAGTTAATGAGTCATTATATTTAGCCCGTCCATTAAATTATGTGCCTTTTTTTAGTTAATTAGATTTTTCTGAACTAGGTATGTAGGAAATGGTCCTCATTGTAATGTGTAGCATTATTTTTCGATTATTTTGATTTAAAGACAATTAAGAAGACGATCATCACTTAGAAACTTTACCAAGTGACGTAATACAGACTATAATTACTTCATATGATACTAAGGTTTTCCAAATTTCTTAATCAAATACTGGGGTGCCTGGAAAATTTTTGGAGTGCCTGAAGGATTTTTTATTAGTTGCTCTTTTAATGCTAGCCAACACAAATCTGTGTTGGATTAGTATTATTTATTTCCATATTATTCATTCTTGTAGTATTTACAATGTTTACTTTCAGATTCGCGTTGATTTGTCTTCAGTTAGTCAAATTGATTCAAATTGAAAATGTTGGTCGTCGTTGATAACTTTGCATTTAGGCCACATTATGCTTAATTATTTCAATATGGGCAAGAACGTGGTCCAACCAAAAAACAGGATTTATGTCGTTTGTGGAAGCGATTCTTTTGGAGTTGCATAAGTGGTTTGGTCAATTGAAAGGCGAAGATTTTGAATTGAAAAATCGGCATCGGTCTATGATAGTCGAAGATCCACTAAATTAAAATAAATATTGGCAAATTGATAGCAGATAAATATTGGCAAGTCGATCGTTTTTGCCCAACTAGAAAAAATGGACACGTCTGTCGATACGATCACGAACGAAATGTGCGAAATCTGCTGGATCGAGTGCGATCTTTTGCTGAATAAAAGTCTGAGGGCCCATGTCTGATGCGGATGGATGGTAATGGGTAATAAAATGTGGATTATGTACTAGAATGAGCAACGTATAAAATTATGGAGGTTACTAAGGTCAGCGATGTTAAATACAACGAAAAATGATCTTCATTCGCAGAAAATTATGCGTTGTCTTTGGTGGGGCTGGAAGGGACCCATACACATACACACACCACACACATGCACAAAAATTAAATAGGTGGAAGGCAGCAATTGAAGGAAACCGGTGAGAATTAGCAAACAAGAAAGGCGTTGTATTTCACCATGGCAATGCACGACCATACGTTTCAATCATAACCAGGCAAAAATTGTTGAGGTACATTTGGGATGTTTGCTTTTGGATTACCATCTATTTCCGTCCCTTCAAAATTGATCAAATTGGAAATCTTATAAAATGGCAGAAGCGGTAAAACATAACCTAAGTTTTGTCTAAATGGTTGTGGCGTGTACATATTTTTTCTTTCTAAAACTTTTCTAAAAGTCAAAAATTTCTCTATATATATATATATATATATATATATATATATATATATATATATATATATATATATATATATATATATATATATATTGTTCGTTAGGTAAATTTATTATAAAAAAAGAATCACTGAAAAATTAGTCTCTGTTTTGTTTTTTAAAACCCAAAAAAAGGAAAATAACCTGTTGACAATTCCTGGCAATAAGATGATAATTCTTGGAACGAAGGCATTATGGACATACATAATATATATATATATATATATATATATATATATATATATATATATATATATATATATATATATATATATATATATATATATTCGCAATCAATTCAAAAACTTCGGGTGGCACAGAGGGGAATGGAAAGATGTATGCTTGGCATTACAAGACGAGACAGAAAGTCCTGCGCATGGATCAGGGAACAAACAAAGGTCTGTGACATCATTGGAAGAGTAAAACAGTTGAAATGGAGATGGGCAGGCCATATAGCGAGGCGATGGGACGACAGATGGACCAAGGCAATCCTGGAGTGGATACCGCTTGATCGCAAACGTCCGCGAAGAAGACCGAAAGCACGATGGACTGATGACATCGTTAAGTATATTGGACCCGAGTGGCAGAGAAAAGCCCAGGACCGTGAAGGTTGGAAGCATGCTGAAGAGGCCTTCATCCTGCAGTGGATCGATACGGGCTGATGATGATGATGATGATGATGATGATATATATATATATATATATATATATATATATATATATATATATATATATATATATATATATATATATATATATATATGTAATGATAGTTTCTCGGGTATCCCGTGGTAGCTGAATGTCCGTCCACTGATGGACGGTTTCGCTGACGTTTCGATGGAATCTCATCCATCATTTTCAAAGCGTTTACTCGACGGTGTAACGTCAGCGAAACCTCCATCAGTGGACATTCAGCTACCACGGGATACCCGAGAAACTATCATTACATTTCACACCCGTGAAAACATTCGTTAAAACATATATATATATATATATATATATATATATATATATATATATATATATATATATATATATATATATATATATATATATATATATATATATATATATATATATGATAAATTGAAATGAAAAATTGTGAACTGGGCCCGTGGAGAAAAGCATTAAAAAGCTAAGGAAGTTCGCCCGTGCTCCACGTCGTGTTTTGCCATTCCTTCACCCGCAATCCAAAGCGCCAGCAAGCGTCTCCCAAGACCGGTTTCTGATCTTAAGCCGTCATCAGTTAGGCTCAAGCTGGACACCTGAAGAGCGGATGAAGGAACGACTAAAGCCATGACCATTTAAATTGGCCATGTCGAATGGAGGCTGCAATCACATGCAGCCACGCCATCCTGCGGTAAACGGTTGCAGCAGTCAGACTGTGCGAAACCATTCGTGACCCGTCTAACCTCGGGTAAGTACCAGGTATGATCGAAAAAGTCGATCATACCTCGGGTAATTGCCATTTCTTCACCCGCAATCCAAAGCGCCAGCAAGCATCTCCCAAGACCGGTTTCTGGCCTTAAGCTGTCATCAGTTGGGCTCAAGCTGAACACCTGAAGAGCGGATGAAGGAACGACTAAAGCCACGGGTTAACTTCCTTAGCTTATATATATATATATATATATATATATATATATATATATATATATATATATATATATATATATATATATATATATATATATATATAGCGTCCATCAATCCGATATATAAACAAGGTAAAAGTCCAGAAGAGTGAGTAGAAAAATAATCGTAAGTCATGTAACAACTACAAATTAATCAGTTTTAGGATCCACTCATTAAAAATCTGATTAAAAATATTGCTGAATAGATTCTACACAAAATATGAGTAGCAACTGGACGACACACAGTTCAGATTTCGTGGTGATTTGGGTACTAGTGAAGCATTGTTTTCACCCACTGTACTCCTTTAAAAATATTGAGAATTCTACAAAACCGTATGTGTACTTCTTACATACGAAACAGTTATACTTGAAGAGCCAACTAAGACTGATCTAGATAATAATGATATTCAACTCATCAAAAATATAAGGTGCGTCTTATGACAAACGACTTAAAAAAAAACACATTTTTTTTCGCCCATACAACGTTTTGCAAGGTCAATTAGGTTGACGAATGATTTTTTGAGCTCGGCCAAACATATGTCTTTATGGCTGTCGATGCCTTTTGAATGACTTCAATGTCAGTATAACGCCGTTCTTTCATCATCAAATGAAGTTTTTCGAAGAGTTAGAAGTCGCAGCGAGAGTATAGAGAATTATTGATAGTTAAAATGCCATTTTTGGTAAAAAAAATGGTGAGGGACGGCGCATTATCATGCAATCAACATCAGCTGCGTTGTTGGTGGTATTATGGTCGTATAGGACGAATACGCCACAACAGTCGCTTCATAACACCTAGATAAAACACATCATTGATCGTTTGACCAGGTGGGATAAACTCCTTGTGCACAATTCCCTCCGAGTCGTAGACACAAATCAACATTGTTTTGATTTGGGTCTTTTTGACAGCACTTCTCATCACTAGTAACAATGCTGTACTCGAAGTTCTTGTAATTGATGGATTCGGAGCAATTTTTGGTCGTCAGTCAATTTGGAACAAAGCATGCACAAACCTTCCGAAGTTCCAAATGATCTTTTATAATTTCACACACAATTTCAATGTTACTTTGAGTAACCATGGAATTTTTCGAACCAGGATGTTCGTTATCCTTGGTGTCCTCACGAACTTTGCATCGTAAACAATCCTCATCATACAATTGTTTCATTAATTGAAACATTTCGGTGAATATTTTACCAAGTTTAAAACAAAACTTAATATTCGATCTTTATTTGATATTCATTTTTCGACCTATGGTATAAATACACCGCCCCTTTAAGTGCGATAGCTTGGCTTCAAATGATCCGAATGTCATGAAATTTTGTCAGAATGCCAGTGAAGGATGTACCTTCCCAACGCTTACATTCTTCAAAAGATAACGGCATGAGAAATACCTATTTTTAAAAAGTCCTGTTTTCCGTGAGACTCACTTTGTATATATTGGAAGCAGTTAGTAGTGGTAAAAGTTAAAGATGTAGAAACGAGTGTCATACCTATTGCATGCTAGAGAGCAGCCTTTCCCAACTTTTTCAACGTCGGACCTCTGAGTCTACTATGATCGGCACGGACCTCATAATAATAATAATAAAACAATGACTCGACCACGCCTCAATATTTGCTTTCGTAATTTTTACTTTTATTTTTATTTTGTCCGCGCGGACCCCTTAGGATAGGTTCGCGGACCCCAGGTTAGGAAACCCTGCTATAGATATAGATTAACGAAACATAACTAAATCATTAGAATTACCCGACTACAGAAACTTTTTGCTGAGCTTCGTATATTATGTCAATGTTTCTATTTTAAAACATAACTGTACAAACAATTAAAAACTCTTTAACATACTTTTATTTACGCGTTAATGATATTTTGTGGTAGTATGTTAATAAAAATACGCTATTTCAAGTTCAAGTCAGTGGTATTTTTTTATATATCAGGGGATTTTGATGAGTAGTTGCCATAGACCAGAACAAATCAGCATATCTTCGAAGTATAGAAGTAATGTTAGTTTGTTTAACATCATCACCTTTCAGTTGTATACATTTAATGCTGAAAAATACTGTCACTCCTTAAGTAGCAGACTTACTACTACTTTCGACGTGGATTATCTTAACAACAGTGCGTCGATCAACTCACTTCCACTTTCGGCCATGAAGCACCAGCTAAAACCACTGTATATCACTGGTTTAGTGAATTCAATCGTGGCCATCGTTCGCTCACGGGCGAATTTAAAGACGGTCGTTCAAAATCGGTTATTGTGCCAGAAACCATCGATACTGTACGCGAACTGATAAAGCAAGATCGTCATGTGATATACCGTGAGAATGAGGCATCCCTACGAATTAAAATGAGAGGCATACACAAGATTTTACATAAACGTTAAACCATAAAAAATAGTTGTGCGCGTTGGATTTCGCACAATTTTACAATCGCACAAAAAAAACCTCGTGTCGATGCCGAAAGAAACGCTTGAAAAATACAATCGTGGTGCGTCAAGAGCCTTGTATAACATCTACACAGGTGACGAATTTTAAATCAATGCGTATGAGTCCGAAAGTAAATAACAGTCGACTATATGGGCCTTTCAAAATGAGCCAAACCCAACAAAAGTTGTTCGCGCAAAAAGCACTTCGAAGCATATGGTCGAAGGTTTTTTTGGTCGCATGTTAAATGGGCATGTGGTTACAGTGTCACCTGAGAAGGGTCAAAGCTGAATGGTATACAACCATTTGTTTGCCAGGAGTCTTTGAAAAAATTTAAAAAAACAACCAGCGACGCAAGATCATTCTTCACTATGCCAATGCGAGCTGTCACATATCGGAGCGAACAACTCAATATTTGACCGGTCGGAACATCGAATTGATGTGTCATCCGTCGTACAATCCTGATTTAGCACCCAATGATTTCTTTTTGTTCTCATCCGCGAAGAATAAACTACGAGGTCAATGATTTTCGACGTCCGAAGATTTTTGGAGTTTTGTGAAGTTGTGAAGTTTTGGAGATACCTCAATCGGAATGGAAAAAATGCTATGAAAATTGGTTCAAACGTATGCAAAAATGTATCGATCATCGCCGAGAATATTTTTAAAAACAATAAAACCATTTTCTATGATAAATATTTGTTTTTATTTATTATTCCGGATACATAAATAGCAACGCTCGTATGAGGGGCATTGATGAATAGTTGACATTTCCCAGAAAAAACAGCATATCTTCAAAATGTCGAAGTAATATTAGTTTATTTAACTTTTTCACCTTTGTCACCTTTCAATTGTATAAATTTAATGCGCTGATCAAAAAATAATGTCGAACCTTTAGAAAGAAAAATCCTGTTCGACAAGCCATGATTGTTAATATTCAACTGCCATAATTTTGGCATAAATTTTTGTTCTTGGTTACAATGATTACCGAAAGTTGAGTAAAATTTTCACCTCCTTGTGTTCTAGTAGGTTCTAAAACAATACGTGTTTGAAATTATGATATAAATACACTATACTTTTTAAGGCAACCAGATGAGTGGAAAATTCGTATATTATGCCTCATCAAGACTCAAGCTGAAAGATGGCGCTTTTAAATCTCTACGGCGTAAGAAAATTTTGATTTAGAGAATTAAGTTGACGACCTGATATAGTGATATAAATTGTATATAATCGTTTTTAAAACAGTTTTAAATAAGTTTTCCTTACCATATCTAAGACATTCAAAAAACAGCTATGTTAATATACTTTTGTTACGAAATATGTTTACTTACGCTCTAGGAAAAGGAAAATAGAAAAACCCGGAAAACTTTGAAAACAATCCATAAACAACTCTTAACTAACAGCTTCCTTTTCGACTAAGTAATCGGTCCATATGTGCAGGATTGGTATTTTATTTCAGTTCTGCGCGTTGTGTATTGTACAATTGAGAAGACGAAAAAAGGAAACTATAAATTCAATTGTCATTGAAACCATTTAAAAATAAATTCTTTTTTAGGCTGCAGAACAAGCTACAGTGAACTCGATATTTATTTAGATCAGCTGTAGTGAAAATGTTTTGTTTCTAAAAAAAAATCTAATCTTGTTATTGTTAAACCTAACGTCGTCATTAACGTAAACTTCTTAACGATGTTTATTAATGGCTACTAAATTAACAGTTATATAAACTAGAAAACAAAAAAAATGCAACACTGTTTATTTTGTTGGCTTTTTTTGATTATTTTAAATTTCTTTCCACTGACATCGGTATATTCAAAGGGAAAGGGAAATAACTTTCATAATTTTTTTTAGTTTCCTTAAAGCAGGTATCTAAAATGTAACAACTTCAGCGGAAAACAGGTCAGAAGTTTTTAAAATTTTCATTAACATGTTAAGGTATTATTTGAAAATAAAATGTATTATTTTTATAATAAAATGTGCATTTTTTATAATATTATTTGTAAAATGTATTATTTGCAATTGTAATATATATCTTTCATATGTTTTAGCATAAATTTGGTTTGTTTTGTTACCAAAAAAGGAAAACTTACACATTATGGTCGTTTAATGTCAGTATTGAGATTACTTGCACTAATTTTTTACACCACGTTTTAAACGATTCACTCCACATTAAGAAACACATGATTAATAGTTAAATTAAATGTTCAAAATGTCCACCATTTTAGTCTATGCAAGCCTATTATCGTTTTAACCTATTTTCCAGAACAGGTTGGGAAAGTCCTAATACATACTTTCAAAAAAGTACCGGGAATTGATCATTTGAAAAGCCCGCTTAAAAAGATTGTCAAAATTATTTTTATTGCTAAGTTGGCATAACTGTCCTCTATACTGATGCGGAGTTTGAATGTCATCTGTCATTTAGTTTGTTTACAGTGCTTGATTTTATCAGTTCTTCTCAATTTTCTTTTGCGATTTTTACAATGGATAAAAACATCGAACAAAAAATTTGTTTTAAATTTTGCATTGCAAATGGAATTTCGTGTGCCGAGTCGCTGAAAATGATGCAGAAGCATGAACAGGTGCATATGAATGCTACAGTGTATTCAAAAGCGGCCATCAACATCTTCAACTGAAGTTAACATCGCTAAAGTGAAAGAAATGGTGACTAAAAATCATCATTTAAGTTTGAGAGAGATAGAAGCTGATCTTTCTGTGTCTCATGAATCAATTTGTACCATTTTATGCGATTGTTTGAGCGAGCATGAAACGCGTTGCCGCTCGAGGGCCGAAAGACCTGAATTTTCTTCAGAAACTCAAACTTCAAGGTCGGTGAAGACATGCTAGAACGAGTCAATTCCGACCCCACATTCATAAAACGCGTTGTAACTGGTGATGAGACATGGGTATACGAGTTTGACATGCAAACCAGTCAACAAACTTCGGAATGCCGCCTTCCAACTGAGCTGAAACCGAAAAAACCACGTCAAAGTCCAGGGGTCCAATTGAAAAGAGTGCAATGAATAATTTAAAACCAGATATCTAGAAAACGGTACCTCGGAGCAACATTTACAAGGTATACTTTATTGAAGGTGTTATTATATATTTGGATAAATAATAAGCCTTTTGTGTTTTATTGGCCAATTCCCGGTACTTTTTCGAGAAAATGTATATTTCTAATCTGGCTCGCAGCAGTTTCTTTGAAAATACGAAGCATATCGTGATATTCGCGTGCATTAAACAATTTTGGTTTTAAATGTAATGAATACCCACTGAAATCATTTTTGTCGTCAACATTCTTTGTCGTGGAGATAATCTGAATTACTCAATGCGACGTTGCTACTTTTGATTTGACTAATGTATGACGCGATTTTTAATTAATAAAAAATTGTTTTAACAATGTTCATTATCATTTTTTTTTATTGGATCTTTGGGTGCGAAACACTAAACTCGAAAAGATGATGCTAACATGGTTAGCGAAAAGTGAGTCGAGAATTAAAAAAAAGTGATTTGGTGTTTAGTGGTAAATCTCTTCGAGTTTAATGGCTACTAGTTTGTAGTTTATTCGGTAAATAGTAACCAGTTAACATTTTCTAAGTATGCTTTTTTCAGACAGATAGGAGCCTATAAATTAAAAATCATTATATAATAATTCTAAAGGAAAAATACCATTATTTGGTTTAGACTAATTATTCACAAGAATGTTAAAACTGAATATTCATCGATGTAAATTTCGATTGTGTATTCAGACGGCGTTTTGTATTTTAACCTGCTGTGATCAGGGAATTCATTTAATTCTAGTCATCATCGAAATAAATTTAATTCGACTATTAAAAGAAAAGTTATCAGAATATGTCACAGCTATGGGAAAATTATTTTTCAGTAGGAGCAATGCTCGACCACACGTAGCAAGATAAATTTGTAGATATACTAAAAACATTTATTGCTAAGATTCTACTCCTTGTGATAATCAATTGTTTGTTTTATTTAATTAATGTATTATTAACTAAATATTTGGTTTACTCTTTAATTAACTTTCTAATAATAAATAAGATCCTTCTGGATAACCAGTGTGGTTTCCAGATGTTGGTTGTCATATTGTGCGACTCGTGATTCCAAAGGAATCACACTGGAGTAATCTTTTTAGATCTATTTCAAGCCTTTAACAGAGTATATATATATATATATATATATATATATATATATATATATATATATATATATATATATATATATATGTATGAATATATATGTACGCAAGTTTGCAAGGATGGAATAAATGTTACAATTTTGGTTGTCAATCTGTTCGTTTTAGCTTTTAGAGTTTAGAGTTCGAAGCTGTCTACCAAGAGAGCAAAGACTGAAACGTTGTCAAGAATGTAAAAATTCCTTAAACAAACCGATTTACACTAGGAAAAAAAATGTAACATATATATATATATATATATATATATATATATATATAGTATATATATATATATATATATATATATATATATATATATATATATACATATATATAAAAGCTTTTTGACGTAAAAAAGGTATACCTTGCAAATGTCACTAGGAGTTACCATTTTCTAGATATCTAAATTGTTCATTGCACCATTTTAAATTGCGCTTTTGAAACATAAAATTTGTGTTTGCTTTCCCTTTTTTGTCTTTGTTCTAAAGGAATTTTATCTAAATATTTGGGTAAATGAGAAAAAATTAAGATATAGTTTGCCGTTTAAATTAGGTACTAATTCGAATGGACCATTGGGTTATTACATAATCAGCATAATCATTACATTATCACCAATAAGTCCACATCAAACATTTATTTAAAATTCGTATTGGAAATGACGTTCAGGTACTAATCAGTGTGGATTTTCTAAATCTCTCGCATGTTTATTTCAAAATTAGAAAAATAGAATATAATAATAATAGAATAATAATATGACAGAATCGAGCAAAATCCAGTCTGGCTGGCAAATAAGCTTCCATTCTGTCGTAGAGATTTTTGAAAATCAGAAAATCCGGCTGTCTTCGTCATGGATACGTTTCCAAATATCTTCAATGAGACCGGCGTTATTTAATTAATTACAATTAATTAATTAATAAGAATTAATTTTTTTAATTACAAAATTTGCCTGCGCGTATATGCCTATCATATCTCGTATCTCTTCATTAGAAAACAATTTATGTCCGGGCATTTTGTTCTTGACTTAAGTCAAAATCTTTCAAAAACTATTTTACTTAGTATATTAAAATATTATTATTATTATTATTTAAAACCATTCTAACTATCTAACTATTTAATAAATAATTATCTAACTATTTAAATATTCACAATATTAAATATTAACAATTAGTGCAAAAGTCGTCTTGATGTATTTGATTTAATCATAGCCTACATACTTTAAGAAAAGTGTTACATTTCAAAAGCACAATTGAAAAGAGTGCAATGAATAATTTAAACCCAGATATCTAGAAAACGGTAACTCGGAGCAACATTTGCAAGGTATACTTTATTTTCGTAAAAAAGATGGATAAAATAATATTTTCATTAAAAATGCAAATACACTAAGGCGCAAAAAAATTGTGACCTTTCAAACGTAGTAAAGTGTCGCAGACAGCGTCCTTTACAATCTACATAAAATTTTTCGAGACATTAAAATTTCTTATTTTAAAAAACCCCCATAACCGAATTTCGTTCAAGAAAGAATCGTTTTAAGAAATTTATTGACGAAAATTTAAAATAAAATTATTACTTTAACACCCTGTATCTTGGATACTATTAAGTTTTGGACCAAGATAAGTTGAATTAAATCGCAGTATTTAAATCTGCAGTTTTGCTATATATATATATATATATATATATATATATATATATATATATATATATATATATATATATATATATATATATATATATATATATATACATATATATATATATATATATATATATATATATATATATATATATATATATATATATATATATAATGTACGACTTGACGAATTTTGCAAAATAGTCGTCTAGTTCGGCACTCTCTTGAAGTTCGGCAATGATTTGAAGTGAATTTCTTTTGAGCTAAATGTTTCTTCGTATTCAGAAAAAGAGTAAAGTAAGAGGGGGTCTAAGATATCAAAAACTATACAATAAAAATCTCGTCTGTACATTTGTGGATTTCAAGAAAGCATGTGATTCTATTGACCGCGAATCTTTATTTCAAATCTTGAAAGAACAAGAAGTAGATCTGTGGGGGATGGACTCTCGCCACTGTTATTTAACTGTTTTGTAGAAAAAGTAATACAGGAGTGGCGTGTAAAAAAATGGGTCCTAAATATTGACCAGCCCATTAAACTGGGGAGAATCAACATCAAAATAGATTTGCCGTTTGCTGATGATCTAGCAATTTTGCTGATGATCTAACAAAAACAGATTCAAATCCTAAAAGAAACAGCAGAAAAGGTAGGACTCCAACTTTTCTTTACAAAAACACAATACATGATCTGCAACAGACTAAGCAAATCATTTCTAAAAACAAAATATGGTACATCAAAATGGTCTGATGTCCATCAAAATATGGACATCAGACGAGTCTGTCAATTCAAATATTTGGGTGAAATAATCATGGAAAACGAGTTGGAAAAAGCGGCCAATAAGGGTAGATGTCAAAAAATGGAAACTGCATTGAGACTTACACAAAATATTTACAACAAAAAATGCATATCTAAAAACACAAAACTGAATAACATTACAACACAGTTATTAAGCCATAATGTCTCTATGGCGCAGAAACGCCCATTTTGAATAGAAGGGACATCGAGGAGATTGAAAAGAAAGAAAGAAAAATTATAAGAAAAATCCTAGGCCCCAAATAAATAAATAGCATAACATACCGACTTCGAGAAAACCAAGAAATCAAACAAGACACAGATATGCATAGCGATATGAGAAAAAGAAGACTTAAGTTTTAAGGACACTTAAAACAGATGAATCCGAGTAGGCTAACTAGACAAATAGTTGAATTTTATGAAAAGAGGAGTAGAGCTAAAATAGAAACAATTAAATGGATTGGTGCAATTAAGGAGGACCTAGGATCAACAAATATTACACAAAGTAAAATTCAGGATAGAAGCTGTTTCGGGCACAAGGTTGACGGTTGGGAGGTTGGCCAGAGAGAAAAATGTAGGAAGACTGGAACAACTTGGTCTGACGAAAGGAAGAAAGCTCATGGTGAAAGAATGAAATCAGTATGGGCGCAGAAGAAGACTAACAACAACGAACGGCTCTAACTGCACTTCGCGCCTGTATGTGTGTGTCTATCTTCTGCTTATTAATTCAATAATCAAGATCTATTGATTGATCTAAGTGAAAATATTATTATATCTCGCAATATGCTGACAAGGTTTCTGACATAGGACTTCCCGTACAAAAAGGCTCGAAATGTACATAATAAATACTGCTTCTCCAAGACAATGCACCCTGTTACATCGTTGGCAATGATGGCTAAATTGCATGCATTGCACTTCCAATGCTCATGCAAGGTATTCTCCGATTTGGACAGTAACTATTTTCTGTTGTCAGACCTCAAAAAATGCTCACTGAAAAGAAATTTCGCTTTAATGAAGAGATAATTGCCGAAACTGAATCATATGACCCACACACAAGCAGTGCTTTGTGGATTGTAGGTTAGTATTCTTATTATGTTAGCATATAATCTAGACATACAGCTATATGGTAGTGTATTGAAAATTATTGTATTGTATATTATATTGTATTGTATTGTAAAAAATATTGTGAAATATTGTAAGTATGATCTAAATCTGAAATAAATAAATCTGAATCTGAAGTATATTTTGAAGATAAAGAGAAATCGTTCTATAAAAAAAGGTGGTAGAAACATTGGAAAAGCGTTGGAGTGATTGTATTGCTCTTCAAGGAGAATATATTGATGATTGTCACACCGGGGACTTATTGACCGATGTGTTAGAACGTGAAAGTGTAAAACCCGTCAAGAGAAGAGCAAATATTTTTGAAGAATCATTAATTATTTTTTTTACAAATTAAACAGTTATTACGAAATACGACAGAGATTCAGCAGAGGAAAATTATTACATCTAACACTTCTGTTGCGTGTATACCGTCACTAAATTAACAAAAAGTATACTTCCTTATCGAGATGAGGAACAACAAGCAGACGAACCAACCGACCGTGAAGAATAATCGCGCACCAATCAAATATTGCAGTAAAATGTTTCAAGTGAATGCAAACAATGTAAAAACATCTTCAATCGACAACTGCACGTATTTTAGGGTTGTTCGTAAAATGCTTTTGTTTTTTTTTACTATGGAAAAATAACAAAAGTAATTTTGTAGTTTTTTCTTTTGTTTATAAATAAATATTATGCTTCCCATCTCGGAGGTTTAATCCCATTTAAACTTTTTGCTTTTTGATTCAGTCGACAGTTCTTAACGAAAAGTTCCAAAGACTCCAAAGCGACTGACCATGTGAGATTGTGAAGTAGAGGAGGACAGTGCCGAATCAATTCACTACACTTAGTCTGGTTTAAAAATTTCTGGGAGGGAATTTTGAAGGTCGGGGAAGATCTCCACAGTTTCTCAATGCCGACCTTTTAAGAGCAGCTGTAGTTGCAGATTCTAGAATAAGTACTAAGAAACTTTCAGAGGAATTAGACGTATTTCACAGTACAATTTGTATCCCACGTTACCATTACCGTTTACTGGCATTTGCGAGTTTTAGGAATAACTTAGCACCTCAAAAATGCTATTACTTTTGTTATCCTCTGGTATTTGTAAGATCTTTATTTCAACCCTTTCTGCGTATTTGCGATGCTACGCATGATCTGTAGGCATTAGTTCGTGCGTGATATGGTTCTTATACGACGGTTGCTATTTATGTATCTAGAACTGGCAACAATTGTGTTGTTTGGCGCCATCTGACATATACATCGTAAACTTTGACATTGTTAACTGTATACGTACCCAGAACGTTTTGCCATACGGGCGCAATTTGTGTTATTTAGTGACTTAGTAGTAATCGACTACTAAATCGACTAGTAGACTAGTAAATCGACTTTCGACGTGGATTATCTCAACAACAGTGGATCAATCAATTCACTTCGACTTTAAACGGTGAAACACAATCTGAAACTACTGTATATCATTGGTTTAGTGAATTCAATTGTGGTTGTCGTTTGCTCACGACCGAATTTAAAGAAGGCCCTCCAAAATCGGTTGTTGTGCCAAAAAACATTGATGCTGTGCGCAAACTGATAAAGCAAGATCATCATGTGACATACCGTGAGATTGAGGCATCGCTGGGCGTTTGTATGATAAGCATACACAAGATTTTACATGAACATTTAGCTGTGAAAAAGATTTATGCGCGTTGGATTCCGCATAATTTGACAATCGCTTAAAAAAGGCTCGTGTCGATTAGTGCAAAGAAATGCTCAAAAAATACAATCATGGTGCGCCAAAGGCCGTGTATAACATCTACACACATAACGAATGGAATGCGTATGAGCCCGAAAGTAAACAACAGTCGACTGTATGGGTCCTTCAAAATGTCCCAAACCAAAACAAACGTTGTTCATGTAAGAAGTACTTCGAAATAAATAGTCGCGTGTTTTTTTGGGATAAATAGGTATGTAGCTACAGTACCACTAGAAAATCGTAGAACGGTCAATTCTGAATGGTACACAACCATTTGTTTATCAGAAGTCTTTGAAGAAATAAGCAAATACATCCAGCGACCTAGGATCATTCTTCACCATGTCAGCGCGAGTTATCACACATCAGATCGAACAACTCAATATTTGCTTGCTTGAGGTCAATTGAAGTGGACCTTTTGGCTTTGCTGCGAGGCAATTGCCAGCTCAATTTGTTAACAGCTCAGAGGTTGTCTGGCTCTTAGACCATATCCAGGCCCACCGACTTATATAATTATTGTAGACGGGCTACCGAAATACTACTTCACTGACTTTTGTCACTACTTTCTCTCGATAAAACCCGTCCGAACAAAACAAAAATGTTACGATATTCAAAGATGCACGTGGATATCACCGCGACTGACTCTCGCCTCGTTTCACACGATGCGCACACCATGAGAAACGAGACGGAAGTGAACTCAATATTTGACCAGTCAAAACATTGAATTATTAGGTTATCCGCTGTAAAGTCCTGATTTGGAATCCAATGATTTCTGTTTGTTCCCGTCCGTAAAGAATAATTATACGTGGTCAACGATTTTCGACGTCAGAAGAAGCGGTTGATGCTTTCAAAATGCATGTTTTGGAACTACCTCAATCATAATGGAAAAATGCTATGAAAATTGGTTCAAATGTATGCAAAAGTGTATCGATATAGCGGAGCATATTTTGAAAAACAATAAAACCATTTTCAATGATAAATGTTTCTTTTTATTTATTATTGCGGATACACAAATAGCAACTCTCGTATAGTTGCAAGTGAAGATCTTTATGTAAAATTCCCCTTAAAGAGGCCATATAAAAGACTAAATGGAGAGTCTTGGAGTCTACATTTTTAGTTATTCGGTCACCCGTTTATGTATAGAAACAATATTTTCGTATAAACATGGTGAACGTAGATGCCCAGGTAGTAGACGATTCAAAGCAAGCCCATTCCCATCAACATTTTTAATCAGCTTGCCAATACAGTTTCCAAATATATGATAGATCATCGCAGATTTGCCATTTTCACAGTTCAATTGTAGGATTTTTACGCGATGTACGGCGAACATGCGATTTTACATCAACATTCCGAGACGTGTGTTCAAGTTCATTATCGTGGTGAAAGAGCACTTTATTCTTGGTCATAGGTGTGGTGTACCAGGGAAAAATGGTTTATTCAAAGTATGCGCCCTCGCTAACTGCACGTTTTTTCCATCTCCATGGCAATTTGTGAATGCCCTCCCAGAAAAACGGTTCATCTTTTGAAGTGGTACAGTCATCAAGCTATTTTTCGATATCTCGTAATTGTTGAAGTATTTCATTGAAAGTGCGTGAGACATTGATAAAAACAAGTGGTGGTCGGAGGGGGCCAAGTCTGGCGAGTGCGACGGTTGGAGTAAGAGTTTCCAGCCAAGTGCAGAAATGGTGTCTCTGACCGCTTTCGCTGCGTGTGATGTGGCGTTAATGCTGCAAAATCACTTTTCCGTATCTTGTAGCTTGTTCTGGTCTCTTTTCTATCAATGCATGGCTCAAATTGATCATTTGTTGACGATATAGAACGGTATTAACTGTTTCAACCCCTTTCAGAAGCTCATGGTACACGACACCCTTCTGATCCCACCAAATCCACAACATTCTCCTCTTTCCAAATCGGTTCGGTCTTGCGGTTTTGAGTTCTCGAAATATATCCATTTTTCGACTCCAGTTACGATCCGATGCAAAAAAAGTCTTTTTTTCATGCCAAGAAAGCAAAACTTAGCAAACCATGTCTCGCTTTTCCAGCTATCTGTCGTTCAGCTGATGTGGTACTCATTGTCCTGGTTTCTAGATATTTTCTGCGACATGCAGACGATGCCAAATGATTCGGCGACCAACATTTAACCTCTTTGCCGTTTGTTGTTGAGTTAACTTTCAACAATTCATGCAATTCGGCATATTCAATTTTTTTCAGTTAACCTGGGTGTTCTTTTCTTTCAACTCGAAATCACCACTGTTGAATCATCTAAACCAACGCCTACAGGCGCCTTGCGTTGAGACACTGTCACCGTAAGTTTCCACAAGTATACGACGGCTTTCACTAGCATTTTTCTTTTGGTTGGACAAGAAAAGCAGTATGTGGCCAATGCTGTTTATTTTGCTCGAAATTTGACAAGTTTACCACACGGAAAAACTATGGCACTAAATCAAAATAGTTTAAACATCAATGACGTTCTGAAAGGTACTGTCGCAGGAACAAAATGACATAAGATATTAGACCCACCTATGTGAACCGACCCCTGTTTCCAGCGGTTAGAGTGAATATTGTCCCATGCCATGACTTTCTCTGCAGATGGAACGGGGAAATAAGTACACGTGTTTGAAACTTTGCAGTACACCATCTAACAAATCAGTTTTAACAAATATCATTTAGTCATTCTAGCGCTATCAGGCCGATAACTTTTCGAGTGACCCTCATATATAAAATCATATGATTTTATTGGACGCCGTCCAAAGAAATCTAACATTGCATATATATATATATATATATATATATATATATATATATATATATATATATATATATATATATATATATATATATATATATGTGTGTGTGTGTGTGTCTGCTATCTGGCCTGCCCACCTTCAATTTCTCGACTCTTCCAGTGATGTCACAGTGTTTCGTTTGCTCTCTGATTCATGTGAAGGGCTTTCTGTCCCGTCTTGTAATGCCAAGCATACTTTTTCTTTCGCCTCTGTGCTAGCCAAAATTTTTGAACTGACTGCGATGTGAGTGTCCAAGTTTCAATTCCGTATGTCATACTTTTATGACAACCTGCCAGTCCTTTGGTCTCGAAACTATTTTATTCTTTTCACTCAAATCGGAAGTTTGTTCTTAAACATTATGTTGAGTCTGCCAAATACTTGCCAGCTACAACACGTCGTTCCACTTCTTGAGCGGTATTCCACTGCATTGAAATCCTCTCCTCAAGATATATGTAGTGATCCACAACCTCCAAATCTGTTAAATAAAAATTCTTGTGTCTTTGGCTAATTTATTGAACATAACCTGACTTTTTTAGGTTATTTATTCAAGCCAAATTATTATTCAGCCCTTTGCAACTCTTGTAAGGGTCTTTGCAGCACCACTACAATCCCGGACCGGCAACTAAGCACACGCGTTTGAAACTTTGCTTAATGCCATCTAACGAATCAGTTTTAACAAATATCATTTAGTCATGCTTGCGCCAACAGACCGATCATTTTTCGAGTGACCGTTATATATAAAATCATACTATCTTATTCAATTTTTAAATTAAGAAGGTAATTTAACAGTTACTACATCCCATCTGGCAATAACTCATCTAAAATAAACACAAAAAAAGGAACATTACATCTAGTACCACCGTTGCGTATATACCATCACTAAAGAAACAAAAAGTATACTTCCTCAACAAGATAATATTACAACATAGGAGATAAACCAACCGACTGTGAAGAATAATCGTACACCAATGCAGAACCGATTCAAAACTACCGCGAAAGGTTTCAAGTGAATGCGAATAATTAAAAGGAAAATTTTATTAGCAATTGCATTTATTAAAGTGCATAATAAGAGGTTATTTCCTTATACATTTGCTTCTTCGATTCTGTAATTTTTGTAATTAAGCTTCTGATTATAGCATTTTTTTCTGGAAAATTATGAAGAATCGTCTTCCGTTAGTTTTAGATTGAAGTTGGGAAATGTTTATTATATATATCGTATCTGTCACCATAATTTTTTCTTTACGTGAAAATGCTGAAACCTAAGATATGTTGAAAATCAGTTTAAAATGGCCTCAAAGCAGTTAAAAATAGTTTTTTACTGCAACAGTTATAACTGGACATCAAATTGGTTATAACTGGATTCAAAACTTTTTTTGTGATAATAATTGCAAATTTTAGTCAGGGGCGTCACATAGAGGCGCCCCCTTCGTAAATGCTGCCTTAACTTTTTCGTTTGTAATATTTTTTAATTTTTCAAATCAAATTATTAAATCGCAAAGATTTTTAGGTAAAAAAAGGTCCTCGTATTGCATCTCGTTAGGATAGGCCGTTTTCCAGAAAACTGACTTTTTCTAAAACGATGTACGATTACATCGAAATGCATCTTAATAATTAAGTATATATATATATATATATATATATATATATATATATATATATATATATATATATATATATATATATATATATATATATATATATATAAAAGCCTCTTCAGCAGGCTTCCAATTCGAATATATATAATGATGTCATCATTCCATCCTACTTTTGGTGTTTTGTTTTATTATATTTATTTAGATTAACACCTGTAAGACCAAACTGAAAATTTAGAAAAAAACACGAGGTTTTTTTGCCATATAGTATAATTTATATTTATTTTTGCCTCTCGCATAGTATCAGTTTTCTAATCACGTTGATGAGTATTGCAATTTCTACTAACAAATGGAAGAGTCGTCGTTAATAATTTTTTGCTTACATTTGAGAAATGTTTAATACAAATATCTTACGTAAAGCGTAATAATATTTTTATAATGATAATGTTGAAGCATGTAGTGACACGTTGTCAAATCTACACTACCCATAGAGTGAAGTATTTTATTATTTTATATTTAATTCTACGCAGTGCTTAGATTTTTCCGTTATTGTGGATTTCTTTAAAATAATAACAGTTTATAAGTGCTTTATATATAATACTTTATATTAATTCTAAATTGAAACCATTCTACATGACGCGTCTTCTGGTGTGCTGTAACCTATTAGTCGGACCTATATCTACCGCAGAATTGGATAATTTTTGCGTGAAGCACGGAAATAGTTTTGTTGTTATTGAATAGTTTTAATGTTCTCCATGAATCCAGCGTATCTAGATGGAGCCTGGACGGGTCGCGAACGGTTTTACACAGTAGTACAGCTGCGAACCACAGGATGGAGTCAGCTACATTTGATTATAGCCTACAGCCGACGTGACCGATGTATATAGGCGTACCCTTGGTCATTCGTTCAGTTGCTTTGGAACATTCAGCCCGGGTCCTACTGATGACGGATGCTTTAAGGCCAAAAATCGGTTTAGGAAGACGCTTGAGAATATTTATACATGGTAAAAAATGGTAAAACATATTAATACACCAACCAAATATTACAGCCACATATTTTAAGTAAATATTTTTCTACTACATGCTGCAGTGGTACAGCTCGTCAATGAGCCTTGAACTCCTGCAACATTCGCCTCCATGCGGATTGATCTCCTATAGCCTCTTACCAGTTTTAAACATGCAGTAGTTTTTCAGCATCTCGTTTTATATTGTCGAGTCATCATATCTTTGTTTTGCTTATCTTTCTGCCACCTACTATTCGTCTCTCGCTGATTCTCCTTGTTATTTGATCTTCTGGCATTTTACCCATTTGTCTCACCCATCTGAGTCGCTAAACCCTCACATAGTCTACTATATCCAAATCTTTGTATAATTGTTTGAGTTCGAAGTTATATCTGGTTCTCTAATTTCTATTACACAGGTCGGCATGATTTTTGTAACATTAATGAGAATGCTCTTTTTGGGCTTCATTTAGGTAGTTATTAAAACACCCCACATAAATGACCTAGCGAGTCCCATTTTCAAGTATCTGCTTCTGCTTTATATCATGGGATATTGGAAAAAATTTGACCTGAGTTTGGACTGAAAACTGTAGGAATTACCACAAGACCGTAGATAGGGTATTTCTACAGTATTCTACCAACCATTAAGAGCAATTTTATTGTCTTCTATAGTTTAATTTGTTTCTGACTCGGTAAGTTCAAAGCAAAACGGCAAGTTCTAGTCGTCGATTTTGCAAAAATCCAGCGGGTAAGTTTTGTTATATATGCGAACGATTTATTTTAAATCACTTTATTAAAGTTACAAGTTAGATCTATATCCGAGGGAGGCCAAAAAAGCCTATCTTTTATATTTTATGTGTCAAATTGGACATCAAGATAAAAGTTCCTCATGTTTACTGTGTGAGTTGTCACGTAAATTTAGTGCATCGCAAGAAAAATTCTATGCCGTTTGCTGTTTCTATGATATGTAGAAAACATACTGACCATGTCCGTGATTACTAGTTTTGTATTACTAAAACAGAAGGGATTTCAAATAATCAAAGGGATTAAATTCAGTATCCAAATTTGCCTTCTGCACTTAGGCCAGTTCTTCACAGCCAGAAACTACCGGTACCGATTGGACCTTTAAACCTGGGCAACATGTTTATCGGTGATTCTAATTCTTTATCAGGATCTGATCCACAACTTTCTGGTTGGTACTTGAAACATAAAATATACTCCCCTTGTTAACCCAAAAAAGGTGTTTCTTCTGCCTCTCTATATTAAGCTTGGACTAATGAAAAACTTGTCAAAGCCATGGACAAAGAAAGTTATGGTTTCAAGTGCCTAAAAGATATATTTTCCCTTAAATAAGGACCTTAAATAAGGAAGCTTCTAGGTGATTTCCGTTTTCAAGAAAAAATAAATGAAAATGAATTGGCAGCTTGGAAGTGTTTTGTAAGTGTAGTGAAAGAATTTCTGGACATCAAGAAGATAGAAGCAAGATACACACACATAATTTCACATAATCCTCAGTAATGTCTTTGAATGAGAGGGCTGAACTGAATGGAAGGGCATTGGGGCGCCTCCCCTCCAGCATTTATCACAGTAAATAATTTTTCAGAGCAAAACACCATATTTTATTTCCGTTCAGTTTCTTTCCTTTAACTCATTTTAAGTTATTATCATCTCATCACACCAAATAATGCGGACAAAAATTCCATGCTCTCCACAATTTTCACAACATTGGTCGGACGTTTACCTCCAACGACCGTACGCCACGTTAAATTATCTCGTCGTTTGCGTTACATCTTTTGTTGGTTGCTAGAATTCGGGGGTTTAACTGCTTTGTAAAATATGCGATTTGGACGTAGATTCGCTGCGACCGAGCTTATCGGTAATTAGTTTTAAACGCTGATTTGACGGGTACGGAGCATTTGATATGTCTCGCGTTGCGTATTTCGTTCGCCTCACGAATTCTTGTTTTGATTTGGGATTTGCTACGTGTGTATACACTGAGTAGTAATTTTTAAATAAAAATAATAAACTTTTCATTGCAAACATGAGGGTGTCTGATTTAAAACAGTTAATAATGACTAATTTAAGTTTAGAGGAGAAAGTTGTATTAAAAACTAACGATCGTCCCACGCCCGTGTTGATTTTGAGTCAAGTTCAAAAAGCATGTAAAAATAGGGCAAATTTTACGCGAAAATTTGATAGTAAACTATATAATAGTATTTTGTGGTTATGTGATTGTGAAGACACTAATTATATGTTTTGTTTCGGGTGTTTATTGTTTGGATCTAAAACATTTGTGCTTTAGGTATGTTAAATATTGAGAGTGCTATGGTCGAACTAATTCCGGACTTTAATGAAAAAGTTAGTGAAAAATGTATTTTGGACAAAAGCAGGTGAATGGAATTTCACTTTAAAAACCACTTAATTTACCGTTCTTATGAACTTGTTCCGATTTTCTCTATTGATTTGCAATTACAATAAACTGTTTGAATGGTTTACTCTTCGGGAAAGGGTAAGTACCTACTTATTCATTCCTCTATCTGCGCAATGTTTTCCTGGTTCGCCTCCTGTATAGAGTTTCAATAGCACGAAAAATAATAAGAAGAGGGGGGGGGGAAGCAAAAAAAAAATATTTAGAAGGACTATTTTCTTCTACGCTCTCCCATTTTAAAAACCCACGAGCCGACACGGCGATGGAAGAAAGATACCAGGAACGCTGAAACCCATGAATGATGAGCGACTACTGTTGGTTTTTAAAAAGAGATATTAGATTGTAAAAATATGTCGTCCCCTTTTTTTTCCGCCTCTTATAACAAAGAAACTGTACGTGTTACAGTAATTAACTTACCATTTTCGGATTTTGGACTACAAAATACTTCATATATACTTATCTTCATGAATGTTACCCCAAAAAACTTTAAATTTGTTGATCTGGGTAATAATTGGGAAAATCGGCGTAAATCTAAATCTTTGGACATTTTTTTCATTCCAATATAAAAATTTGTCCTTTTAAAAGCAGAACCACAATAAAAACATAATCAAGAATATTCAGTGAGATAATCAATATAATAAGCGATAAAAAAATATTTAAAAAATTCAAAATTCCCATGTTAAGTGAATGAGAAAAGTATCGTCATTTAGGCAGGGTTAAAATGTATTTCTTTTCAAAATTGTTTTTAAGTTATAAATAAATAATTTAGAGGATACCCAAATAAGAAAAAGTAAATTTCCGAAATAACGGTCACCCTAATCTGCATACCCTACTATATATTTTTCTTTATTTATCACTGTTCCGTGTACGTATATATATATATATATATATATATATATATATATATATATATATATATATATATATATATATATATATATATATATATATATATATAAAAGCCTCTTCAGCAGGCTTCCAATTCGAATATATATAATGATGTCATCATTCCATCCTACTTTTGGTGTTTTGTTTTATTATATTTATTTAGATTAACACCTGTAAGACCAAATTGAAAATTTAGAAAAAAACACGAGGTTTTTTTGCCATATAGTATAATTTATATTTATTTTTGCCTCTCGCATAGTGTCAGTTTTCTAATCACGTTGATGAGTATTGCAATTTCTACTAACAAATGGAAGAGTCGTCGTTAATATATATATATATATATATATATATATATATATATATATATATATATATATATATATATATATATATGTTTCGCTGATGATCTTGATCAATAATTTCAAATAAATGTAAACAATAAAAAATATATTTTTTAACATTAAAAATGCACAAAGAAATCTTATTTTCGATGTAAATTCACTTCTTCAGTATTTCTTTTATAATTAGACTGATGATTATTACAATTTCTACTGGTAAATTATAAGGAATAGTCATTACTTTTCATTTACAGTTAGGAAATATTTAATGAAAACACTTCCTGTGTTGAAGCATTAATGGATTCGCTATTAATGTTGACTTATGTATTCCAAAAGAATAATTTTATTATAGTTTTCGTTACTTTCTCTGCTTATTTTTCTTTCGCTCATATCGAGTTCTTCTTTTACTGTTTCTCATCTAATTTTCTGGAAAATTATTTGTGAAAAAATATACTGTTATTGTACTACAATTTTCCTTGATCTGTATAATTATATTGCTTCTTTCTATTTTTCCATTCCAGGTATTTTAAAAGGAAGTTACTTAACGATTATGTAGTTTTGATTTTATCATCATTATCATCATCATCATTAGCCTTGGGTATGTGCAAAACATAAATTATTCAGATTATGTACCAGGGTCACTCTAGGCCCTTCCGAGATAATGGTTACTAACTACCACAGCTTTATTAGAAAGATTGTTTTTAAATTTAGTTCATTATTAAACACTTTAAAGTTGCGGGTCTTTCAAATTGAGCGATTTCTTTAATTCATGAATGAAACACAGATGGCGTTGTGAATTGCACAATATAACAACCCGTTAATATTGTTGAATTATTTTACGAAAATAGGCGTTCTGTGAAAAATGTCATTAGAAAATCACATGATCGTCCATCTGAAAGCATTATCAATCGAATTGTTCAAACATTTCGAGAAACTCATTAGGTGGAAGATAAAGGAAGAGCAATATATAGTCGTAATGGTCGTTTACAAGAACTAACGCCACTGGATCATTCAAAACGTACATTTGTCGATTGGATTAAAGAACAAACAGATGATTTTTCTCAAAAAATCTTCTTTTCAGGTGAAGCACATTTTGAAATTGGTGGCTATGTTAATAAACAAAATTGCCGCATTTGGGATGACGAATCCACGATTGATCCGTGGGACCCCTTTACATCCTAAACGAGTCATTGTTTGGTGTGCGTTATGGTCAGGGGGTATAATTGGACCGTATTTTTTTCAGAAAGCTGTTGTTAAAGCTGTAACTGTGAAAGATTGTTGATAGCGTGAGATGATAACTGGATTTTTGTGGGCTAAATTGAATAATATTGATCTGAAGAATATGTGGTTCCAACACGATGGCGCTTCACCTCACTCTGCTAATGAAACAATTGATTTATTGAGAGATACATTTCCTAAACGAGTTATTGCAAGATGGTGGCCAATGACACGGTTGGTGATTTGACACCGTTGGGCTATTTTCTTTGGGGTTACGTGAATAGCCAGGTCTATAAGAACAATCCACAATCAACTCCTGAAGTCAGTGGCGGCTCGTGAGTGAGGGAGTTGGGGTTCCGCCCCTCCAGCATTTATCACAGTAAACAATTTTCCAGAGCAAAACACCATATTTTATTTCCGTTCAGTTTCTTTCTTTTAACTCATTTTAAGATATTAATAAAAAAAAATCCATTCCACGTCAATTTTTCTCGTCGTTGGCGTTACATGTTTAGTTGGTTGTCAGAATTCGGGGGTTTAACTGCCTTCTAAAACATGCGATTTGGACGTAGATTACCGACCGACCGAGCGTATCGGTAATTAGTTTTAAACGCTGATTGGTTGGGTACGGAGCGTTTGATATGTCTAGCGCCGCGTATTTCGTTCGCCTCGCAAATACTTATTTTGATTTAGGCTTTGATACGTGTGTACACATTGAGTAGTACTTTTTGAATAAAAAGAATTAACTTTTAATTGCAAACATGAAGACGTCTGTTTTAAAACAGTTAATAATGACTAATTTAAGTTTGGAGGAGGAAGTTGAATTAAAAATGAACTGAAATTTGAGTCAAGTGCGAAAAGAATGTAAAAAATTGGGCAAGTTTTACGCGAAATTTGACAGTAAACTATATAATAGTATTTTGTGGCTGTGGTTGTGAATTTTAATGTTTTTCTGGTTCACTTTCTGTATAGGGCTTTAATGTCACGAAAAGTAAAAAGGAGGTAGGGGAAAGCGAAAAAAATATTCTGCGCCCTGCCCTTCAGCAGCACTATTTTTTCCACGCCCTTCCACTTAAAAAACCACAAACCCTCCATCCTTTAGTTCACTGCATGAACTAAAGGATGAAATTATTCGAGTCGTTGGTGAAATAGAACGACGATTATGCAAAAATGCCATTCAAAATTTTAACAAAAGAATGGACGTCTGTGGAACTATAAGAGATGGTCATTTGTGAGATATTGTCTTTCGTATTTAAATGTCATTCATGGCTTCAATTATCAATAAAAAGTTCTTTGAAATCAGCGCAAATTCTGTGTTTTATTCAATTTGAAAGACCGTTGACTGTTTCAATATGACCAATAAAAAAATGACCATACTGCGATATGTAGTATTAATTTACAATATCGATTTACCATAAATTAAAAAAATTAAACAGTTCATGTCCGTTTTCAGATAGCATCGTTTTCTTTGCGTTACTAAATTTTTCAAAACCTACTCGCTATGCGTAGGAATCGATTGGTAAGCCCGATTTATCTCAAGTAGTTTTAATCTTTATATGGGCAGTTTGATCAAGAGTGTCTTTAAATAGTCGGTCATTAAGAAGACGTTCAATTGTTTTTAAGATATTGCGACGCCTACATCGATGGTGACTTTAATGTTGGCAATCGTGCATGATGGTTTAAAAAGATCGAAATGGATGTTTGGTTATACAACAGATTAGGTTAAAATCGAGCCTTGGTTTTAATTACTTTATACGTCCACTTCTGCTTATATGTTGAGTTTTTCTCCAGCATCTAATACCAATTAAATTAGAGACTTCTTCACCCACTTTATTTCACTACAAGTTTTGTGTGAGGAGTTTCTTTTAGAATATTCATCTGAGAATTCGAATATGTATCTTTTTTATCTGGTATTACTTGTTTGGACTTTAATATCAAAGCAACGCCTGCAAATTGTCGAAATTTATTATCAATATCAGTGTTCTGTGTGCCAAACTTATAGAGCACTTAAATTTTATGCTGCACATAATCGCCCAACCGAGTGATGTATTATCGACAATTTTCGAACGCATTTTATACTGTTCGCTATTAAAACAAAAACAAGACAAAAAAACTGTGCGTTCCGAAGAAAATATCGCCGCTGTTGCTGACAGTGTTGACGAAGAACCAAATATGGCAATTCGTCATTGTTAACAGGAAGTTGGGCTTTGTTATTCGATTATGTGGAAAATTCGGTTTGGCAAATTTGTTTTGTTTGTCCTCTCCTCGCCTCCCCTGTTAACCCTCCTTGCTGCAATCCAATCAAATCCTCTCTTACTGCAATTCATTTGTTTTCTTCATTTTTTCCAGTATTCGAAACAGTTTGTATACTCTTCAGTTATTTCTTCCAAAAGGACGACTAAAACGGTGTCCACGAAAGTTTCTTCAATCCAGCGAACAGGAAAAAATCACACGGTGCCACATCTGGTGAATATGGTGCTTGTGGATCAGTATTATTCCAATTGAGACTGACGCGTCTTCTGATGATGTTGATATGGTTATTTTTTTAATTTTATCCGATACTTGATGGACATTCATTTTAAATAAATAAGCAAAGATTAATATCTAAAAGTTTAGTATAGTTATATAGTTAGTTAGTTTAGTATAGTTTGTATTTAAAAAAGGCGCTCTGTGTCGAAACAATTGTTATATATATGTGACATACCGTGTTGAGGCATCTCTGGGTATTAGTATGACAAGCATACATAAGATTTTACATGAACATGTAGTCGTGAAAAAAAATTGTGCGTGTTGGATTCAGTATATTTTAACAATCTCTCAAAAGAAAGTTCCTGTCGATTGTTGCAAAGAAATCTTGAAAAATTTAATCGTGATGCGTCAAAAGTCGTTTATAAAATCTACACATGTGACGATTCTTGAATCTATGCGTATGAACCCAAAAGTAAGCAGCAGTCGACTGTATGGGTCTTTCGAAATGTATATATATATATATATATATATATATATATATATATATATATATATATATATATATATATATATATATATACAGTTTTAAAAATAATGATTTTTTTGATGAAGAAAAAGAACGCTCTGGCGCACCGAAAAAGTTTCAAGGCGAATAATTGGAAGCATTACGGGATGAAGACCCATGTCAGAGGTAAAATGAACTTGTAGAATCATTAGGAATTGATTACATAGCAGTTGCTAAACGTTTAAAAGTTTTAAGAATGATTTAAAAGCAACGAAATTGACGAGCATAGAACATAGACGGACGAACATAGACGGCAAAGCCCTAATATCCTTGGTTCTAAATTCATGCTCTGTATATGGTGGGATCGGCTGAGTCTAGTGTATGGTGTAGCTCCTCAAACCCAACGAAACAATCACGGGAGATCACAATCGACAACAAATGAGGCGTTTGAGCTGGATATTGAAGGAACAACGGCCAAAATATGAGGAGAGATACGACAAAGTCATTTTGCAGCATGACAACGCTCGGCCACAGGTTGAAAAACCGGTCGAAACCGGTCGAAAGTCCTGCCTCACCCGCCATATTCACCGGACTCATTTCGATCGATGACTCATGGCCTGGCTGAGCAGCACTTCCATTTTTATAAAGATGCCAAAAAATGGGTCGATTCGTGGATAACCTCAAAAGATGAGCCGTTTTTTCATACTTTCAATGACATGTTCTATACTATTTTTTTTTAAATAAAGTATTCATTGTCACGAAAAAACAGCAAGAACTTATTCAAGTTCCTTGATATATATATATATATATATATATATATATATATATATATATATATATATATATATATATATATATATATATATATATATATATATATATATATATATATATATATATATATATATATATATATATATATATATATATATATATATATATATATAAATATATATATATATATATATATATATATATATATATATATATATATATATATATATATATATATATATAAATATAAATTAAAGAAGAGTGCTTCTGTTGAGTTAGAGATCTTTGAATAGTCTGATGCAACGTTTAGGAAATGAAAATGTATCGGCGAAAATTACTTCATAGATTATTACAGAATGATCCAGATTATGGTTTTCAATTCGACGAGATTCTTTTGAATGAAGAAAGACAAGGTGGTGGCATCACTCGAAACATTTGTTAGTCCAACGAAGCTAATGTTAAACATTTCAACATCAGGCGCTTTTAATAGGCATAAATGTGTATATTACATAACAGAAAACCCCCGTTGGGCCTATCTTTTTTAATACAACTGTTAACACGACCTGTATCTTAACATGCTGAGAGACACTGTTCTTTCACAATTACGACTACAGCCTGATAATAAAGACTTCTATTTATAGTAAGATAGAACTCCTCCCCGTTATGCTGTAATAGTGCGCGAGATTCTTGCCAAAGAATTACTCAATAGATAGATAGGTCGACTAGGGCCAGTTGAATGACCACCAGGATTACCAGATCTCACCCCAATGGACTTTGTCTTTCGGTCTTTTTTTTCTTTGTCTTTCGTGTTATCAAAAGTAAAGTATTTTCAAGAAAATCATGCACTGTTGATGACCTGAGTTAATTCATAAGAAAAGTATGGCAATAAATTGTTAACAATAAAAACGCGCCAGCAAAATGTGCTTGGGCATAGAAACTATATATATATATATATATATATATATATATATATATATATATATATATATATATATATATATATATATATATATATGTTATAATTATAATATATTAATTATATAACCTAATCTAAATATAATAAAATAAAAGACCGAAAGTAGGATGTAATAATGACATCATTATGTATATTCGACCTGAACAGCAGAAAAAAACTAAAAATTGCGAGAATTGGAAACATGTTGAAGAGGCCTATATATATATATATATATATATATATATATATATATATATATATATATATATATATATATATATATATATATATATATATATATATATATATATATATATATATATATATATATATATATATATATATATATATATATATATATATATATATATATATATAATGTGTTAATTATGTTATAATTATATTCAACGCACCATCCGCAAAATTAAACTTTATCCAACCTAGACCTCGTTCCAGGATTATCACCAAATATAATTTTCAATGACTTTCACCTCAGAATGAATCGGCACAGTTGCACAAAAAAAAAGAAACAAAAAAAAAACGATTTAATGGTATTTAAACATAGCCAGACACGAGTTGAAAAGGAAAACAAAAATGGTTTTCTCTTTTTTTCCTCTTGAATTGTGACCGACTCACAATGGAGATTTCGTAAGACTGATTCTTCATTGTTTTTTTGTTGTTGTCAGTTTTGGTTTTTTTTTTGCTAAATACAGTACAAAGGATGAGTGAAGTCAGATAATTTTTAAATAAAATATCGTTTTTTTTTAAAGTAGGAGTTGTACTTTTGTTGGGCACAGTGCAAAAGTACAAGCTCTGCAAAATCCCGTTATTATATGTGCATTTCTTTCCAGCCAGCTGTTTCTTCATGTTCGGAAAAAAAGGAGTCGCAGGAGGGCATGTTCGAAGAATAGAGTGGGTACTGTATCTTCGTAGCGCAAATGACTATGTGCATTATTGTAGTGAAATAGCACTTTTTTTCGCCAAACGAAGGCGTTGGGGTGCCGCCCCTCCAGCATTTATCACAGTAAACAATTTTTTAGAGAAAGGCAGTCTGGTTCATCTCCTGTATAGGGTTTCAACAGCACAAAAAGTAAAAAGGAGAAAGGGAAAAGCAAAAAAAAATCTTCAGCAGCACTATTTTCTTCTACGCCCTCCCACTTTAAAAATCCACGAGCCGCCACTGATTACAAGCATTGGATTGGAAATAGAGAAGATTATTAAGAAAGAGATCATTAAGAGATCAATTCTTCTATTGAAATATTCGGTATGAAACACTAAACTCGAAGAGATCTGCCACTATGCCTCAGGAGAGATTTAATAATCTCCAGATGATGCTAACATGGTTAGCGAAAAGCGCGTCGTGAATTTTAAAAAACTTATTTGGTGTATAGTGGTAAATTTCTTCTAGTTTTGTTTGGAGGAGAAGATTTAGTCTCAGGAGAGATTAAATCATCTCCTGATGATGCTAACATGGTTACCGAAACGCTCGTGGAAAAGTTTAAAAAGCTATTTGGTTTTTAGTGGTAAATATCTTCGAGGTTTAATTGGAGATTATTTAATTTCAGGAGAGATTAAATTATCTCCTGATGATGCTGACATGGTTAACGAAACGTGCGTCGAGAAGTTTAAAAAAGTGATTTGGTGTTTAGTAGCAAATCTCTTCGAGTCTACCATTAAATTATAGACTAATCGGTAATTTAATAAGAGCGGAATATGGTGTACAAGACATTATTAGATCGGTCAGAACACGACGAAGAAATTGGAGAGACCACGTAGAACAAATGAGTTTAAAACGTTTTGCGAGATAGAGATCGTTTAGCTGAAACAGAAAAGCCATATTGGTGTTTAGTGATAAGTCTCTTCGAGTTTTGTTTGGAGGAGAAGATTTAGTCTCAGAAGAGATTAAATCATCTCCTGATGATGCTAACATGGTTAGCGAAACGCTTGTGGGATAGTATAAAAAGCTATTTGGTTTTTAGTGGTAAATCTCTTCAAGGTTTAATTGGAGATGATTTAATTTCAGGAGAGATTAGATCATCCCCTGATGATGCTGACATGGTTAACGAAACGTGCGTCGAGAAGTTTAAAAAAGTGATTTGGTGTTTAGTAGTAAATCTCTTCGAGTCTAATTTAATCGGTAATTCAATAATAGTTTAGCTAAAACAGAAAAGCCATATACCCATCGCCCAATAGGAATACCACCAAAGGACCACCACCAATAAATGATCGACATCTGCAAAAGGGCTGAAGCAAAAATATGAAATAACACGACGTCGTCCTAATGTATTACCCATCTTCCAGTAAGAACACCACCCAAGAGATGGTTCGTGCAAGAGGGCTAAAGCAAAAATATGAAATATCAAGACGTCGGCCTAATAAAAGAAGAGGAAGAAGAATAATTTCCTGTTCGCATATTATTTCTTGTGACAAATTTTCTCTATTTTCCTTTATTTTCTCGTTAATCCTTTTTAGGCTGTGCCATATTATTTCCATAAGTATGCAAAAACACGCTTTTTCTATCTCTACAAACATCTGTTAAAACTCAACTTTTTCTTAAAATTATTAATATTTCGTAGCGTTTTGTAATAATCTATGTAAATATTTATGTTTTTTCTACTTTTTTTTTATAAATTACATAAGATTACTCAACGAAAATATGTCTGAAATACTATAATTTGAACTATCACATCTGATATAATTAATGGGCTTAAAAAAAGGAATCACACCACTAAACAGAAATAATTCTAATAATTTTATTTACTTAGAATTAATTTGTATACGCTTTGCGATTTTCTGAGTCAGCATAATATTGTCGTTGCTAGTTTGTTTTGGGTTACCAAGCAAAAATTGTACATCGGTAACGAGTTAAGTCAGGTGAAGGATATCTAATTATATCAGCTGTCAATATGTGATGTGTTACAGGCCACTAGGAGGGGTGGAGTTGTTACAGTTGGACATTATTTAGATGACATATGTTGTACGAGGGGGCTTTGATAAATAATGGGCCAAAAATAAATCGCGATGGTCTGAAAATAAGCATTCAATTTTATAATTGTTTTTTTGAAAAATAGAAAAATCGGCATTTGTGGCTCTTAGAAAAGGCGGTAAAGAGTGAACAAAGAAGTACTTCAAAAAGGCAAATACTTCTGTTACATCTTAGTACTTCTATGCGCTTCATGGCGCTTTCCATTTTCCGTTTCAGTACGCATTTTCTGTGTCTTCGTTAAAGTGTTTCTCAGTAGAATATGGTTGTCTTTCGGAGTGTGTTACGACATATGTATCGATTTAGTCCCAACTAATTGAATGCATGTGATTAATTCCATTTTTCCTCCGATCTCTCTTGGGTCCACTGCTCCACCATCTTTCGTCTCAGTTTCCACAGATTACCGGGATTTGGTTATACTCATGGTAGAACTGAAGGGTCATTTTTCCTGTTGAGCTCTGAGGTAAAGGACCTCCCTTTTGTAATAATTTAGTTTATCGTATTTTTACGAATTTGCACCTCGAGGTCCCAGCCATAAGATCGAGTGCCTTAAGTTTTGGGTTGGTTTGATTAGCGGTCTTCTGGGTACTCCTTTTGGAAGAATTTTGACAGCCAACTCACGGGAGGGTCACTATTACCCCATCATGATGCTCACTTCATCGGGGCTGCATTGAAACCCTTTTATTAATTTTCTTGTTTTGTTTTATTTTTTTATTTTGTTGTTTGATAATTAATAATTGATAATTAGAGCCAGAAATATGTACGTTCTTTATTTCCTTGCCGGTTACTTGAGGTTTAAAGCTAATACACCACGTGCATGGTCCTCGACCAATTTTTTCTGAATATCTTGTTTTTTTATTTAGAGTTTTTAGACGGAACCAAATTTAAGGTTTTTGGACGGAACTAAATTTGGAGTCCTTAGAGGAAGCCAAATTTTTTGCCCTTGGACGAAGCCAAATTTAGAATTCTAGGACGGAGCCTAATTTAGATGAGCTGTACCGCTCCATTTCCCTCACCACTCTTGTGGGAAGTCTGATTACAAAAGCGCGTTTTTCTGTTTTTTCTTTTTTCCTCTGCTATATTTTTTTGTTACCTTATATTACCTTCTCTTTACCTTTATTTTTGATGCTGAAGAGGCCGATCTTTGTGCTCTGAAAAACATTTTATGTGAGCCTTTTTTTTTATTTTACTTTTATTTAATTGTTGGCCCCCAACGTGGTGCCTTTGTTTTTTTTTACCTTTTAGTTTGGGGGCCGTGGTGGCGACATTGCTGAACACCAATATTATTGATATAAAGGGTCTACCAATAAAAGTGATGGAACTTCAAAATTAAATAAAACACATTTTTTTTCTAAAAATCGGTTCCGATTGTTTTATTTAAGAGATTCAGAAATGCAATTTATGTTTTGAATAAGATTTCAGCCAAACAGCAACCACGGCTCTTTTTGCTCCCTGGCACACATTTTGGGCTGTATGGCGACTGTGGCTTGGAGTTAAATCGCATGATCTCAGCGGCCAAGCGATGAGGTCATTTCCTGAAATTGACGAGATGCCAAACTTTGCTCGCAATAAGCCCATGTTTACTCTGGAAATATGCGGTGGTGCTCCATCCTGCGATATGCCAAAATCCACACCAAACTGTGATCTTTTGCGGATGCGAAGAACTCTCATGTATCACGTGTGGATTAGATTCGCATCAGTACCGACATTTTTGTTTATTGAGGCAGAAATGAGCCTCATCGGAGAAGATGATTTGTTAATCGGTAAATTTACAACGAATACGATGGTCGGTTGGCTTCAATTCTTGTGCCAGTATCATCTTATACGGATGCAGGCGTAAGTCCAACTTCAAAATTCGCCAGGCTGTCAGTGGCGAGAGGCCTAAGTTTTACGAGCGGTGAGCAATCGAGACGTTGTCATTTTCGGCTGCACTTGCTTGAACGGCGGCAATATTCTAGACACTTCTGGCTTTTTTTTTACGTACAGGCACCACAGTAAACTTACTTTCAAATTTTCGAATAACACGATCAATAGCCTGTTCAGAAAGACCACCACGACGAATATCACGATGGGGTATCACGGGGCGGACAGCGAATTTGCGTAACAAAACTGGATAATTTCCAAACGTTCTTCTAACGTGAAACGAACCATGATTTAATTGCAAACCTTTGGGAAAACATCTGACAAGACATGTCTAAAATCGGTAAACAAATATGGCCGTCACGAGCTGTCAAAGTTCCATCATCCCTAATGGTAGACCCTTTATTATTTATATAATTTGTATTGATAACTTACGTAGTACTCTAGTTAGTAGACTTATGTTAAGTTTCACCGCTGTGAACGAGCGCGAACTCCTAGAACACCATGGGGATTTCCTGGCCTATTCTGTGGCAAGGCCAGAAGCGCTCATAACATTGTATGTGCCTTTAACGGTGCGCTCTGCCTAGCAGCCGCTCATCAGCTGAGTATGTTTGTAAACGACATTTTAAGTTACAACCTCTTTTAAATAATAATAACATTATTGTATTTTCCTTTATTTTATTTTTCTTTCTACATACTAACAAAGTTCGCCTCGAAAACCAGCAGATTATTAAAATTAATATTATGAGCAGATTTAATTACATACTAATGACAATAATATGGTTAGTGAAACACGCTTCGAGAGACTGCGAACAAGTAATTTGATGTTTCCTAGCCGAATTAGCGAAACAAATGTCGAGAAACGGTGTTCTGGTAGTTATTGAATGTCTTTGAGATGAATCCAAATAAATAAATATGTTTCTAAAATAGTATTTTGTAGTTTTTTCCTCTGAGGCAATAATATATTTTAACTTTAAATTTTATTGCTGGCGATTGAAATTAATTTTCAGACGGTACACTCCTTTCTATAACGGGAAAGAACCATGGCCAAATGGTACTGGTAATGCTAGATATTGATTCGGAACTGTCTATTTTATGTAATTGGCTATGTGCTAATAAATTAACGATACATTCTGAAAAAAAAATCATTCTGGACATTAGGCAAATTGTCCATTGATAAGAATTACAATATCAAATTAATTTTATTGAATAACTTTGTGTGATTTTTTAGTCTTAATTAAGTGTTGTATTTCTGTTACTTATTTGTATGTGATAAAATAGGTTAAAAAATCCGGTTTTCTCAGAGAACATTAAATAGCTAGGTAATTGCTCTGGAATATTATTAATATTTATAACATTATTTATCCATATGCTACTTATTACAGTTTGTTATTGTTAGGTTCAAATAAAAATAAAAGAAGTAGGTTTAGACTCTTTCAAAATGAAGCAATCTTAATTACGAGAGTGGCTCGATTCATTCATTTCATTCAACTCTCAATTCTCAATTCTCACACAATTCTCAACCTGACATATATGGCGCAAGTATAATCAAGTAACTATGATATTTACGAAGCATAATCCGTTAGAAGACTTGCTGCGAAGTTTCAGACGCATGCGCGTAATTTAGTTTAGTACACTTATTTGTGATTCTTATTTCTGTACACTTATTTGTGAAAATTTAACGTGGTTGTATATACACTGAGGGTGATGATTTTGCAGGACGTAAAAAAACCCGCTGCAACCTAGATTTTATTACAAAAATCCCCAATATCGTATTAGATATTCGACTTAAGGTACGCGAACTTGCTGACATTATAAAAAAAATTGTTTGATGGGTGCTGCGGTTGTTAACAGTCGGTCGAAGACCCACTTGAATGAACTCAAATCTGTTTAGACTTATTTAATCACGATTTAGCAAGTTTATTTGCCGATTTATAACAGTAGATTACTATTATTCACTATTACATGTCAGAGATGAGGCAGCAGATGAAACAGCAGTGCAAGCAGCACCGAAAGGTAAGTAGAGCCAGGTGAAAGTGCGCTCGGAAAGCCAAAAAAGTTCTACCTGCAGGAAACGTTTGGGTTATGGTTTTCTGGTATTCATGGTGTGGTGCTCATAGACTACCTGGCAAAACGTAGTCTATGAGCAGCATCACCGGCCGGAAAGTATTACGCTTTACTTCTGGACTAATTGAAGGGTGTTATTCAGGCTAAAGGGCAAGATGGCCACATTACAATTTTCACTACCTTAATCCCTCTGCATACACCCCTCCGATTATTGCTAAAAACTCTATAACCTACCCTTGGAAGTGCTTGTACTGTGTTGTACTCGCTGGATTTAACCCCCTTGGATTATTTCGACTTATCAAACTTGAAGAAATAGCTTCCTGGACAAAGATTTAGTTGAAATAATGAAATTAAAATTGAGACAACCGCTTTTAGTGTGTCCTTTATCAGGCCGCGAAGTTTTCATACAACCCCCGTATTTTAATTGGAACAAGTCTGCATCTACAGGTCTAATGTTATTTTCTTTGAGTTGGTTTTCTATATGGTAGAAAGGCTGGTATGGACAATATTATTATTGCTTATGTTGACGGGATCATGCTGATAATAGCACTCCTCTAAGCTGTCACTGCAAAGTTGAAGTAAGGATAGTTCCAAGACTTCTTCAGGTGTTGCGATATAACATCGGCTATTCATGCGTACATTGAACAAAAAAATTTATACAGTCCCTACTGCTGACAAGCATTCCTAAACCATGATGCTTCGCCCCTATTTTGGACGATAGGTGTCAACCACTACGTGAGAAAGTTTCGACGGCGTTTTCGCCTGACGTACTGAGCCCCAGATAATCAAAAAATCTGCCAAAATGTAAAAATAATACAGAAATCAGTTTTCACTTATCTAGCCCACACAGAGTGATTTAATTTTTTTGTATCTATAAAAAAGAAAATAAACTAACTGACAAACGTACCTGTATATTTAACTTGTCGGTAAAAATTACTTAAAAATAAATTAAATCTTCAATTAGGCTTTTGAATAAAAAATAATTCTCGATTTTTTTACCTTATTTCAAAACTTTATCAAAAATAATATTGATAATCGATGCGAAAAACTTTTTAAAACCTTGTTACAATGAATTATAATTGAATTAAAATGTATAAAATTTAAATAAAAATCACGTGACTGCGAACGCGCCACGATTGGCTGTTATGTTTGTGCTATACTGTCAAAATTATTGTTGGTTAAGTGACAAAGGGTTCATAAAGGCTAATTCTAATAATATATCTGCAGTGGATATTTTTATGGTCACAGATTTTCTGAAAAATAACATTTGGTTCAATTCAGCTGTTCGAGGTGCTAAAGCATGGATGTAAGTTTTTTAAAAAATAATAATGTAAATGTAAATAAGAAACAAAATATTTCTATTAAATATAATTACACTATTTGTAGAGACTCACGAGAGAGTTACGGTGACAAGGCTATAGGTTTTGTCCAGCACATAAAGTTCGAAGTTAAGCTTATATAGTTACCTTGACTATTAATGAAAAATTAAGAAAAGTTCGAGACACTCAATGTCATGATTGTGCAGCTTCAGCAGATAATAAATACTCGAAACAAAAAAAAAGTTATATATTTGTAATATTGGTTTTCAAAAATAATGAAAAATATTGAATAACCAAAAGATATTTTCTAGTTTTGTAATTATTTTTTGAGTGAAAAAACAATATAAAGCATAATTAGAAAAACAAAACACATACATACTGTTTAAATCTCTAATTTTATTTCAATAAAGAATACACTGTTAAATATTCATAACAAAACTTCCCCCAACAAGGATAATATATTACAGTAGATTATAATATGGAAACTACATTAATAATCAATTCAGAATAAAAACAATCATTATCCAAAATTATATACATATTTGTTTGATTGCTTTCATTGAAGTTTGCAATCCTTTTAAAACCACACCGATTCTTCAAACCACCACACTAAACTCTATTAACAAAATTTTCAAAAAAAATCTACCCATACTACATTATTGTTTTAATTAAAGTTTTCATTATTTTTAAAACGATAGCGATTTTTCGTCTTACATGTTTTACAAACCACCACATTAGACTCTTGTTTTAATAATAATTGCAAATATAAATAAATGTGGCTGCTAACTAACTCTAATGCATGACCAGCTAGAGATTTCCAAAATAATAGAAGGCACCTAAACCTTTTTGTTTTTGAGTGGAATGAGTGGAAAACTTATAATCGAAGTGACTAGAAGCAACTAGAAAACCACTAGGTACCACAACATATCCTGGAACCACTGAATAATTTTCTAATCTATGTTTAAACATATCCTATCAAATGAATATGTTCAATCAATAGATGAAATGTGTCAAAATCCTGAAAAAAAAAATTTTTAACTGTTTCGTTTTTATTTAGATAATACATATACAATTTTCTTTACTTTTTGTTTGCATAGTAGGTTTGCTTTTCTATTTTCTTTTTTTTGCATACTCCTTCAGATGTTTGTTTTGATTCCATGGAAAACTGCTTTACCAGTCCTTAATTTAACTAGTGAGTGTTCATCCAACTAATCACACAAATTTCTGTACTCTTCGACCATCTGCAAATTAGATTATCCTGTAAAACTTTCATATGTATAACACTTTTCATATACGATTACCTTCCAAATCAGTGGCCGAATTTTGTTCTTGTCTGTTCTTGTCTAATTCTTTTTTAATGTCTTTTTTATTGTTACTACCCTCGGTTGTGTTAATAACAATTAAGGGCTAAATAACAATTAAAATCAAGTATATTTTCAAATCGATCGCAAACCAACAAAAGCAACCAAAGATATAGTTCGACTTCTTCAGCCAGGTTTTTTAGTTAGCCCGGAAGCTCCTACTAATTTCTAATGAGATTTCGACCCTGAGGTGGGCACTTTTTATTTCTGGGGGTCTCTAGCTGACCCTTATCCCGAAACTCCGATTCTTTCGGAACGTCTGTTCAGAAACAGGACGAAAGAAAATTTCGGGTAACCGAATTGCCCCGAACCGAAGCGATTGGCGGTACATTCTGTGAGGTCACATATTACTCCGATTGTTTTCGGGAATTGTCGGCGTGTCATCGGTACTAGGTTTAAAAATGTATTTTCAATTTGATATAACTTTTTAATTATAAGTAAAAAAAAATAAAAATAAAAATAGTTTTGTTATAAAATTTATATATGATCTTTCCATTTATGACAAAAAAAAATTGTTCAAAAGCCCAATTGCCCATAGTTTAAGCCCCTTTGTAACCGATGAATATAAAGATTTGCCCCAAATTTTTAGGCTTAGTTCTAATATTGTTGTTTAAAATATATATATATATATATATATATATATATATATATATATATATATATATATATATATATATATATATATATATATATATATAACCTTATAAAGATTAACAAAAATGTATTCGATATTAACACATTCACGAAAAAATGTTATCAGGAGACAATGCAAACAGTTCCCGCTTATATTAAACATTATTTTGTTTATCGTATATGATAAAATTCCTCGGTAAATTGTATACATACAGGTGAATCATACAGTTCTATTACTACGAAGATAAAATTTTCATCAAAACTAAATAGTCACTTGATTTATATTACAGCAAAAAAATTATATTTTATAATCTCTATATTCTAATTTTTTTTAGAGGCATCTACAATGTGTCATTTAAAAGATTGGTGGAAAATATATACTAAACACTCTGAATGTTCTAGGGCCTTCACAATAAGGCCCGAAATAGTTATTTGCTCTTTTCTGATGGACCTTCGATGTCTACAACAGAAGGAAACATTAAGAAAATTAATACGATTTTACTCGATAAACACTGTATGAGTGTAAGAGAGGTGACTATTTAACTGAACATGTTTTACAGGCCCGTTCACAACATTTATACTGATATTTTAATCATGGAACAAGTCATAGCACGACTTGTTTCGAAGGAGCTGATTTTCTTTAAAAGGCATCATACATTTTTAGTTGAAGAAATAAGGGGTGCTCCAGAACGACGTCATTTGTGACACAACTCCATTAATAACACAGCCCTATAAGATCTTTTTTTTGGACCCTAGGATTTTAGAACTGATTTTAACTATATTTGGGGCGTCAAATCTAAACATGAAATCAGTTTTTCTGTATTTGCTCTACTTTTTTAGACACATCCACTTTTCTATTAATGTTTCTTTCAATTCAATACATTTAAGTATAGATGTGGAGCCACATTAGCTGTGGTGTCTAAGGCGATAGCCTTACTTTACGGCAGTTAATGTGGATCGGGTTCGAATCCCGTACTACCCGCAAAAAAGTTTTTCTAAAATTCTTGTAAATGTTTCTAGGTAAGAGTGTAAAATCTGACAAGGAATCACCCCTCAGTCACGCCAGTTCGAGGCTGGGTAAGGCCGGATGCCTTCTGAGAGATTTTCTACGTTGGTCACTCGCCAGTCGGTAGGCTTCTCGAGATACTTTCGATTAAGCACAAAAGCAAGGGTTGATAGCCCGAGGGCGGTGCTGACCGGGGTTTTCGGTAGCTGATTACCGTGGTTCGGAACCCACGTTAAGCTGTAGGTCCAGTCGCTAAATAGCCTTCTCAGTTGCTGATGTGCCTCTAACCCCAAAACTTTACTTTAAGTATAGGTGTACACCCATCAGATACACACCAAATATCCTTACTTCTTGTGCCACTGGGATAGCAGAGATAAAACACACCAGTGGGTTAGAAAAGAGTGGCCTAGGAGAGGAAACATGGATGTTGTTAAAAAAACTAACGACCTTTTAGTTGGACGAGAAAAAAATAATCTTTCCTCCACTGCATATCAAGCTGGGCCTAATGAAGCAGTTTGTAAAGGTTCTTGATAAGAATAGATCATGCTTTGCTTATATAAGTTTCATTTCAGTACAGAAAAAATTAAAACATGAATATTTGACAGCCCACAAATAAGATAACTCATTATGGATCCTGTCTTCGTAAATTCGATGAATGAGGCTGAGAGAAAAGCCTGGAGTTCATTTGTTGTAGTTATCGGAAATTTTCTGGGCAAACGCAAAGCTAAAAGCTGTGTTGAATTGGTGAACAAGATTGGTAAACAAGAATTGGTAGACATGATTAACAGTTTCGGAGCCCTTTGGTGTAACGTGAGCATTAAAGTGCTCTATTTACACAGCCATTTAGACCGTTTTCATCGAAATTCAGAAGACACCAGTGAGGAACAAGGTGAAAGATTTCACCAGTATATTAAAACAATGGAGGATCGCTGCCAAGGAAGGTGAAATACGCCCATGTTGCCAGGTTACTGCTTAAAGTTAAAACGTTTTTAAAGGTTTAAAATGGGACTTTTAGGGAACAGAGACGTTTAAAAGTTTAAAAAGAGACTGTTCCAAAATACATTCAAGAATGTCACGGAAAAAGGCTTCTGAAGGGTTTATTGACAATAATAATATTTGTATAATATAATAATAAAAATTTCGTGTTTAGTTTTATATTTGATCCATGTATTTAACTTAAAATAGTGTAGGGTAGAGCGGAGTTAGTTGAGCAACTTTTTGCTTGATCTTCCATAACTTTAAGAATATGCATCAGATTTAATTGATTCTTACTCTGTTAGGTTTGTAATTTACTCTTCTTCAAAAAGGTTAGCGGTTCAAAAGGTTAGCGGCAAAAAGTGGCTCAACGTGCCCCACTATTGGGGCTAGTTGAGCATGGGTATGGGGCTAGTTGAGCAATGGCTAAAATGGACTTGATGACTATATAGAATGATCTGAATACAAAATAATAGTAATTAACAAGCAAATATGTATTTATTATTATTATTATTACATACTCATGGAAAAATAAATTTATAATCAAACAAAATTAAATCTTTCCAATCTTTGGATTATTATAAGTCTTTTTGTATCTATCACAATTAATAGAAACAAATCTCTTTAGTGCCAGTCATGCCGTTAATATTAAATTGTTTGGCTGCAGCATTTACACTCATTTTTTTCCTCCTCTACAGCTTTTGCTGCATCACTCAATTGTTGATGAGTGGCTAAACCTTTTGAGATCTTTCTATTATATGTACGCGTCCTAAAATGTAATAATAACCATTAATCCAATTATCAATATAAGTAATTTTAATTAGTAAACTTTGTGTAAAGTCATCACATGCACAAATTAATTGATGGTTATAAATTTGTTAAAGAAAAATTTGATTTTCTACAATGAACATCTAGAGGGGCTAGTTGAACAAGCATTGAACGCGCGTTGCTGAACTAGCCCCAGTTGAGGCAACGAAATAAAAATTAGGTTATACAAAATCATAAGAGTTAAAAATAAATAACCATCTATAATCCAAAGAACCGGACAGCAATTGATAGTCGCGCTATGTATTTCCCTCCCATAACCCCTTCTTTTTCCCATTTACACTTTTTTTTATCTTTATTTAGGTTTTTCGCCACGATCTAAAACTCAAAAAATATCTCTTCTTATGTAAACAAACGGAGACAAATTTGTCAGTGATTCTTTTTTGTAATCAGTTTATCTAACGAATAAAATTTTAGAAATATAAAGATGTTCTAAAAAATATACAAATTTTTAACGTTGACGTTTCGGGAAGTATTCTCCTTCCGTTTTCATAACGAATCTAAAAATAAATTATATTAATTTCTATAAATTATGAAAAGATAGGAAGTAAATATATTTTTCGTGTATATCAATGATACTTACATTGACAATTGATAAGAACAGATATTTTTGATATTTTTTGAGTTTTAGATCGTGGTGAAAAACCCAAATAAAGAAAAAATATATGAACACGCCACAATCATTCAGACATTATTTACACATATTTTACATGATTGTTGTAGGTTGCTTAGTTTTCGAGATATTTCGATTACACAACTTGCCCCTATCATTGAAATGTTAGATCTTAGAAATTTGAGCTCCTGGACAAAAATTAATGCCATATTTGAATTCAGGGCATCAAATTCGTATGAAATAAGCTCCAAAAAATATTCAGGACTGAAGAAGATTTAAAAACTGGCTTTCGCCGCCAAAAACTTATCGTGGCATAAAAGAGAAATGGAGTTACTAGCTAAAAAATCAGTTAAGACCATCGAAGACAACGGTTATTCGAGAAATGACCTGCAGGTATATTATTCTACCACATACATGTTTTAAACAGTGAATAACTAAATACCTCAAAAAGCGCAAATACTTTTGTTACAGCCTTGTGTTAACTGCATCATAAAAAGGCTGATTAAACAAATGGGTCGGTTTTTTATTGCCCACTCTGTATTTAATGACCCCCGTATTAGTACCACCACGTTCAACAGTTAACAAAAGCTTGACGACTCTTTTACCAATCTCTGATAGAAAAAAAAACAACACAACAACTAACATAGTTTGAGGCGATTAGTAAAAGGAATGTTGCTACAGATAACGGAAGATGCAGAAAGTAATCTCCCGAACTCGGTCATTCAGTCGAGTGAGAGAAAGAGAAAGAGAAGCGATAGACGAGCCATCATCATCTACGACCATTTACAGAGGTCGTATTCAAATCTGTGTTTTTGGGTTTCGATGATTAAAAAACCGTTTGACATAGACCTACATAAACAGATTCTTGTAGTGTTTATTCGAAAACAGTTTTATTTTGTTCATGAAGAGTGCGAATAAATCGTTTAACCCGTATGGTTTTCCGTTCCGACCATATGGTGACAAAGATTTTTTTATTCTTTATTCCTCCTAAATTAAAGGAGGAGTATAAAATAATGTATCTTGCATTGGCAAAACTCAAGTAGATCAATTCGTCTATCGGAACCTTTGGTGTGAAACACTAAACTCATCAGGAGATGATTTAATCTTTAAATCATCTCCTGACGATGCTAACATGGTTAACGAAACGTACGTCGAGAAGTTCAAAAAAAGTGATTTGGTGTTTAGTGGTAAATCTCTTCAAGGTTAAAACTCAAGTACTATGAGCATAATTGGCTTATATGTGTTGATTTAAAAATGGTTAACTTCTTATTGAGTCGACAAAAGGGCTACCCGAAATGCCACGTTTTCTCTGTTTGTGAGATAGCAGAGCTAAAAGCGAGCTTTGGATTAAAACAAACTGGCCTGAAAGTAAAAAGTTGACAGTTGGGAAACAATATATCATAAATACAGCATTAGTTGCTAGAGAGAAAATAATTTTGTTTCTATTGCACATAAAATTAAGGCTAATGAAACAGTATGTCAAAGCATTGGATAAACATGGTTCTTGTTTTAATTATACATCGAGGAAATTTCCTCATTTGAGCAAGGAGAAATTTAACCCAGGCATTTTCGATGAACCGCAAATTAAGCTTTTAATGAAATATAACAATTTCGTACATTCAATGAATTATATAGAATAATTAGCCTGGCTTCCTTTCGTCAATTTGAAAACAAGTTCCTAGGGAATTACAAGTCCGAAAATTATTGTGAATTGTAGCGTAGCCAAAACAACTTCGTTCCTCCAAATATGTTCGTCGCTTTATTCTAAACATATTTTCTTTTAGTCCCAGAATGTTGATGTTATTTTTTAGGTTTTTTTTTGGTTGAAATTATCAATGACACAATATGAACCTGGTTCAACTTCCATATCCACTTAATTATTAAGATTTAGCCTAAAGGCATTCGCACTCTTTCTAAGGGGAAGATTGAAGATTGAAGATGATCCCCGATATCTTAGATGTCAAAAGGAGCTATAGCTCTGTGGGGGCCCTTTCCATGTTCTCGGGCCACACAGTTGTAGTGGTGACAAAAAGATATCCTTGGTTTTCTATTGTTATTCAAAAACTTTCGAACGGTTCGAGCTGTTCCAAATAATACAGCCTTCTGCATAGTTCTAAAAAGGTGATCGTTAATGCCCAAAGTTTTAATATTCTTTATCAGGTTCTTTGGAATGATTCCAGTTGATGACAATACGATCGGTATTGTTTTCACGCACTTCATATTCCATTGCCTTTTCACCTGTTCTTGAAGCTCCTGATACTTCAGATTTTTTTCAGCATGTTTTAGAACTAGATTACTGTTGTTTGGAATAGCTATATCTATAAATGTTGTTTTTCTTAAAGTTTTATCAATAACAACAAAATCGGATCTGTTATTATTTAATTTCTGATCGGTAAGCACTGTTCGGTCCCAATACATTCTATAACTATTGTTCTCCAGAACTGGCTGAGGATTGCAATTGTAGTATGGGACTTTGTCTAATTCTTTTAGCTACAGTTTTGGATTGTTTCGGAGACTCGGCATCCTTATCTATATCGATTATCCGTCACACTGCCGTCCGAACTATATACTTGAGGTAATTTCTGGCAGGTATAACATGGTCTTGTATTGCCAGTAGGAAACCCCCTGTCTCCGGCAACATCTGTCTAGCAGTCATCCAGTAGTTCGACGCTAATATGTCGATTTGTTCCTGGGTGACCTCATTCAAATATCTCCCATGCAAAGACTTTTTTCTCCATGATTGTAATTTCTCAGGTTCTGTTTTTGCGTAGACTTGGAGTTGATCTTCGTTTAGTCGCAGTAGTGTTGATCGATCAGCTTGGTAAACAGCTTTATGTAGTATAGACATTTCCGCCTGCTTCAAGAAATATTTCCGCAGATTTCCTATTTGTTGGTCGAGTTGCTTCCTAATATCGACTAATCTCCTACCGCCTTGTTGTCGCGGTAATATTGTGCGTTCTACTGTACTTCTAGGGTAGTGTTTTTGCAATTTTGTGAGCAGTGTCCTGATCTTACGTTCCAAATTTTGTACGTCGGTTCCACTCCAGTTAACTATCCCGAACGAATAATTTAGCACCGAAGATGCATATGTGTTGATAGCCTTAGACGTGTTTCTGCTATTTAAGTCTGTTCTCAAAACTTGTCTCACTCTTTTGATAAGAGTCAGAGTCTCTTCTTTCATTAAGCCGTCATTAATTCGGCGTATCTGTTTCATACCCAGATATTTGTATCTATCTGTAGCACTAATTGTCTCGATCTTTTGTCCATTCTGTATCTCAAAAGCATTGTTCAACAGTTTTCCTCTATTGATGTTTAATATGCGGCATTTCTCCAGTCCAAATTGCATTCGTATATTACTGGAAAATTTTTCATAAGTTCACCATTGTTTTCAAGCCAAAACTATATTTGACGGAGTTCAGTCAGTTTGAGAGTGGGTTAATGGCGATACAGAATCAAAGGCAACTGAGCGAATCTCCTTGAAAAATACATCTTCTGGATGGAATTTCTGCTGTTGTTATATTATAATCACCCTCCCTAAGTTGGATTTTGGTTCTTCACACTGACATGAAGCTCTTCAAGAGATTTATTATTGGCTGATTTATTTTATAGATATTTAAGATTTCTATAAGCCATTCGAAAGCTTTCTTATAATCGATATACGCCATATTAATATTTCATTTCTTGGCATACGCCTTGGAATCACCTGTAAATTATCTATAATTATAACATTATCCAAACATTGCACATTTTGAACACAAAGACGCAACAGTTAAAAACCATTACAATTTAATGGCAACCGTCCAAGGCTTTCGAGCTTTTAGCTGGCTTCAAGGACCGTAACTGCTTGTAACAAAGATAAGTCAATCATGAGTCAGATTCACATAATAATAACAAAATACCTAAATTAAAACCGTAACCCTGAACTCGTATTATTAAGGTGATGTCGTACAGAAATTTTTGCAATTAGTTTTCAACCTACTCGCATCAGAAATGACAGTACGTGAAAACATAGTGGTTTGTACGAGGGTTGCTATTTATGTATTCGGAATTGGCAACAGTGGTTATGCTAGACCCCATTTGACATATAGATCGTAAAGCTTGACATTGGTGACTGTATACATCACGGGCGTAGCCAGGATTTAGTTTTGGAGGGGGTTTAGTTTGAAGTAAATAAAACAACAAAAATATGCTTACATGAAATTTAATATCTATATATTCATCGGAAAAATTACGACATATTTATAAAGTTCTTAACTTTAAATGAAATGGTTAAATTAATTTCGTTCCTCCGCGCTAAATCTAAAACCATTAAAGAAGAAATCTTCGGCTTTTTCTTTTAAATATATCCACTACTTCATCTACATGAATTTCTCTTCCATAGTGAATGTTCATGAGAGCCAAACCATTAAGTCTGTTTTCACTTGTAGTGTTTCGTAAATAGTTTTTCAGTCTCCTTAGGCTCGAGAAAGACCTTTGTAGATTGAGAGATTTGTAGTAATGTGTAAATATTAAGATAAAGGTTTTTATCGCACATATCTAGGCATTCCAAACTAGATTTCGGGGTAGGCGAGATACTTGTCAAAAATAATAATTCAATTGTAATAATTCAAATAAATTCAATAAATCAAATGTAACAATTTAACTCTCTTCACTCCTCGTATTTTTTCGGTATAATATTAGGTAATATTTGGCTTATTTCGGGGGGGAGGGGTTTGAACCTCCCCCACTCCCCTGGCTACGCCCGTGGTATACATACTCAGAAAGTTGTGTCAGGCGGACGTTATTTGTGTTGTTTAGTGACTTGAATATTTCATCTCAGTCAAAAAGTCTACAAAGTGAAGAACTATATTCATATTAGCAATATTTTACCATTTTGACAGCTAATTCAGCAAATATTTAACTGCATGGTTGCCGTTAGTCCATACTTTTTCATTATTGATTACACTGGGAAACAGCAATTTTGTTGAGTTGGATCTGTGACTTGTTTTTGACTAATTTTTCGTCTCTGAATTCAAAAATATACCCCTCATTTTACCTTAAAAGTGTACATACGAAAGGAAATAAGGCGAAATCTGACCAAATAGATTAGAATATTTTATTCATACAGAGGTTAACATATTATTAAAAGTTAAATTGTGTTTATACAAAAAAATAAATAAAAGATATTATGGTAAAAATGTCTTCTTATAGCTTTTCCTGGAGTGTTCAGTTTGTGGAAATTCTCGCTTGATGCTCCAACAGTAGTCAGCCATCATAGTGACATCCCATCTAGCTTGATACCGCGCTTCCATAACCTTTAGATCTTGGTGGAATCGCTCGCCCTGTTCATCACTAACAGCACCACGATTTTCTGGGAAGTTAGCAAGAAGACTATGTAAGAAATGCAGTTTGATGCTCATGTTGAAACCAAGCTTTTTAAAGCTCGTTGAAAAGAGTTGTTGAACAATTTCGATGTAATTTAACAATATTTTTAAAAGCGAACCAAGCATTCCTTTCAAGGTCGGTCATTGTTTCAGTGAAATTTTAATTTTTAACAAGTTGCCGAATATTTGGATCATCAAACACACCAGCCTTTATCTTCTCATATGACAGGCTAGGAAATGCCGAAATGATATACTTAAAGCAGTCTCCTTCAATTGACAAAGCCTTAACAAATTGCTTTATGAGACCTAGTTTTATATGCAAAGGCGGAAATACAATGTTTTTTTCTGTCGACAAGTGGCTGATTTAAAATGTTTGAATCACCAGGTCTTAGGTCAGATCTTGGCGGTCAGTTTGATTGCATCCAATGCTTCTCACGAGCTCTGCTGTCCCACATGCACAAAAAACAGGGATACTTGGTATACCCTCGTTGCTGGCCAAGAAGGAAACAGATCATTTTAAGGTCAACACAGATGATCCATTGGTGCATGTTATATTGCAACAAGTCAATGACTTTCTTTATGTCGCCATATTCTTCACGCAAAGAAACTGAATGACCTATTGGGACTGATCCGTATAAATTTCCATTATGTAGGAGAACACACTTCAAGCTACGCTTTGAGCTATATATAAACAATCGCCATTCAGTTGCGTTATAGTTAGAAATGGCCAATTCTTTCATTAAACCTTCTACGTTCTGGCAATATACAAATCCGTCATTATTTCCAAAGTACTGCCTAAATTCAGTTTCTCTGGATCGATAGTAAGTGACTTTAGCTCCTTTGTCAAGCAAATTGCAAAGCAGTCTTGATGCTAATAATTCCGATGCTTTTTTGGATAGTCCCAAATCTCGTGCTAAATCGTTTAATTCATGTTGATTGAATCCTTTACGAACAGAATCATTGGAAACTTTGAATTCTTCGTCGGTGGAGTCACTTCGATCTTCACTTGATTCACATTCTTGTATTTCTAAAGAAGGTAATTCTTGAAAAACTGGCACTGAAATTTCAGCTGAATGAGGCACAGGGCGTATAGCTGACGGTAAACTAGGGTACTCAATTTTATGTTTGTTTTTCTTGTTGAATCCTGATGTTTTCACTATGCAAAAGTAGCAATCACTTAAGTGATCTTTGGGCCCTCGCCAAACCATTGGTAAACCAAACGAAAGTTTATTACGTGTTCTCTTCGTCCACATTCGTAAACTCTCTACACACTGCTTGCACACTTTATGAGGGGCCCATGATTTATCTTGGTCACCTATTTTCACTTTAAAATAAGCAAAATAGGCTTGCCTGACAAATGTACTAATATTAGTCCGTTGAATGGGGATGGTAAAACTGCCACATATATAACAAAATGAATCAGGGCTGTTTAAGCACTTACGACGAGAACTACCAGAGGCAGATATAACGAAAATCTGTAGTTGTGTATATATACTTTGACTTCACTATATCAGAGCGACACATACCCGCGTACTTTAGCATCTCATGCGTAACTGACCGAACTAGTTTTGGTTGACCCAACGTCACTCACGCCCCCACTCCTAGGTCGAACAAGGTTCGCCGGTAGGAGAGCAGTAGTGACTTCTGTGATTCGCCAAGCTTAGTCGGATGCGCAACAACTGTAAAGAAATAACTTGACGTGATAGAAAAAAACTAAATAAAGTTTTGGAATTAGTATGTCGATTTACGTATAAAACGGCTTAAATATCGAACTCAACAGAAATTAATTTCCAAATTGTTCCCCAGTGTTATATAGGCAACCCGTATACCGCTAAAAAATTGTAAGAAAATGTATAACACTGTATGTAACATTTGAGTGAACTGAAGATAATTAAATATTAATAGGTGTATCGGTTAATAATGCCGATTTTGCTTAGAGATGACGTTACTAATACATTTGTTAGTATACACTAATGACGTCTATGGCGTTTTGGAGGGTAAACATACGTCAAAAGTCAGTTTATTATTAATTGTTATTGTGCAAAAACATAGTTTTTCATAACTTTGAATATGTCGAATTGGGTTTTTGTCATAAATAGAAAGATCATATATCAGTTTTATGACGAATCTATTTTTAAATTTACTTTTTTCCTTATAATTAAAAAGTTATATCAAATTGAAAATACATTTTAAAACCTAGTACCAATGCCACGCCGACAATTCCCGAAAAAAACCAGAACCATAACTTCACAATTGTACCGAAGGCTAATATCGCCAATATCGGTTCGGCTCATGGCCTGTTATTCCCGTATACCAAAATGCGTCCGGTTTGCGCATGACATCACACGTTGAGTAAAATTCAAATATCTTCGTTGCTAGACTTTGAAATACAATTTAAATGCATTGTAATTGGGATTAAGACTACAAAATTGTATATAACAGACACGTACACAATTTTATTTGAATTTAAGACCCTTTTTACGGAACAAAACAACTTCTATAGTTCGAATAGTTTTTACTTATCGACAAAAACATTTCGTTTTATAGATTCATATTATTTATTATGAGTATTTGAAATGTATATAAACAAATCATTTTGTTTCTCAGTTTAAAAATGTAAGTAAAAAATAATATACACTGGTTATATAAAATTGCAATATGCAAATTGAAAGTTTTGTAAACATTGGTTTTTAAATGTAATATCCAGCTAAATTTGATAATTTTTGTAACAAATAAAATATTAATTATTCAACACACATTTAGCCATATTTTATATTGGTATTAAAAATGACAAAATTTTGTTTCCTAAATTTAAAATTGTACATACTTCTTAAGCTTATGTCCATTGAGAAATAGCTATAAGTATAATTATGTAATAGTTTTAATCCTCTTTCTTTTACTTCATTTTACACTTGTTTTGTTCAATTCTCTCAAGCGCATATACATTCGAAATCGAAAAAATAGTTTTTTTTCCTTTTTCTGCGCATTCAATGTGGTTACTTCTAAGCATCAAATTATTCAAATAATTTTTGGTAAAGGATTCTCCATTAACAGACTTAAAAATGTGTTCAAGCTGTTTCATTTTTGAAAGAACATCTTCAGAAAGTTTATGTAAACCTCAAGCATCATCCTTCAATCCTCGGTAACTTTTTGGTGTGTAATTTAACAATTTAATCATCAATCTTCATTCTTGGGAAAATTAAAAAACTTCACATCACAAGGGTTCTTGTTTGACAGCTTGTCGAAGTTACATCCAAACACAGCACAACGCATTGTTATTATTGAATATTTTAAAATAATACCACACAAACGCCGTACATAAACTTCTTGTAAACTTGTTACAAGTCAAAACTATCATGTTGTTCGAATTTTACTCAATGGATGACGTATTCTTGCCAACAAAGCTCCGCCCGCCATGCGCAATATCTTACCTTAGTAATTATTATACTGTTATTTATATTATTTATATTTATTTATATTATTTAATTCGGGTAGGGAAAACAAATTGACGTGCCAAATATATAAGAGAGAATATTCCTGCGTGTCCACACATAATCTACATGTAGCAACACAACGGAGGGTAGTAACAATGAGAAAGTCCTACAGGATCATATTTTGTAGAATACGAATAATAATATTCAAGAATTAGACAAGAACAAAATTCGACTACCGATTTCGAAGGTAATCGTATATGAAAAGTCTTATACTTATGAAAGTTTTACAGAATAATTTAATTTGTAGATGGTTGAAGAGTACAGAAATTTGTGTGATCAGTTGGATGAACATCAACTTGTTAAATTAAAGACTGGCAAAGCAGTTTTCAGGATTTTGGTACATTTCATCTATTGATTGAACATATTCATTTGACAGGTTAGGCTTAAACATAAATTAGAAATTTGTTATAGGCATTGAAGACTGATGATAGGCTGACAGTGGTTCCAGGATATGTTGTGGAACATAGTGGTTTTCTAGTGAGTAGACCTTAACAGGAGAGTCCCACACTTCGGCTATAGGTTTCCCCTCAAAAAAAAAATGGTTTAGATGCCTTCTCTTATTTGAGAAAACTCTGACTGGTCATGCATTAGAGTTAGTTCGCCGGAAAAGACGTTCTTCGGGGAAAACGGGTGCTGAAAATTAGCGATTGTTTGGATCTTATGGTGAACATACTCTAATGCGAAAAACGTATAAACAATAGTTTAAACGCTTTAAAAGTGGTGATTTTGATATAAAAGACAAGGAGTGTCCAGGACAGCCGAAAAATATTCAAGATGCAGATATGCAAGCATTATTGGATGAAGACTCAACTCATATGTTGAAATCATTGAGCATTGAGCATTGCGTGTTGCTCAATCCTCCATTTCCGAACGTCTATACGCGTTGGGGAAGATCCAGAAGGAAGGAAAATGGGTTCCATATGAATTGAAAGAAATATACATTGAAAGGCTAAAAACCAGTAGTGAAATTTTGCTTGCCAGATAGAAAAGAAAAGGTTTTTTCTGTATCCAGTTCTGACAGGTGATAAAAAGTGAATTTATTTTGACAACTCGCAAAAACCGTAAAAAATCATGAGTAAATTGAGGCTAGTCTTCAACATCACAACACACACAGAAAGGAGGCTTTGCTTTGTATTTGGTGGGATTTTACGGACTGTTGAAACGTGGTTCGATTATTAGTGATTGATATGACAACTATTGGTAAAATTGAATCGAGTATTGAAGGAAAAACGACCAGAATTCGCCCAAAGATACGATAAAGTAATTTTTCAACATGACAATGTTCATCCCCGTGTTCCAAACTGTAAAACACTATTTGGAAAACGTTAAAAGGGACGTACTATCCCACCCACTGATTTCACCAGATTTGGCCCCTTTGGAGTATCACTTATTTCGATCGATGCAGCACCGACTTTTAATAATAATAATAATAATAATAATAATCTTTATTGTCTGACAGAATAAATCCATTTATGAGACAATTCACAAAAAAAATAACAAAGATAAAAAAGAAAATCAAGTCAAAAACAATGCTTATATAATAACAGACTTAGATAATAATAATAATAATAACCTTTATTGTTTGACAGAATAAATCCATTTGAGACAATTTATAAAAAAAAGCAACAAAAAAAAAGAAAATCAAGACAAAATCAATGCGTATATAACAGACTTAAATAAAGCTACAACAACGATCCCTATAATTTATTATCGATTATTGTAACAGCCCCAAGGCGACAAACCTCGTGAACCGATCTGCAGATACGTTATTAATGTCAACATCGCAGCACAGATCATTGAAGAGCTTCATGGCCTGAAACAGAGGTGTCCTGACCATGAAGTTGGTTCTAGCATAGGGTAAATGAAAGGTGGGGCAGGATCTGATACACCTCGAAGGCACGTGGAAGCCCACCACAGATAGGAGTTCAGGGCAGTCAATGAGGGATCTACACAATTTATAGATGAACTGAAGAAGTAAATATTTTCGGCGACTAACTAACGATGATATTTGAAATTTCAACAGGAGACTATTCTGATCTATATGTCTCGTCGGATATCTTCCATCATGTCTGAATGCTAAAAACTTAGCGAATTTTCTCTGGACACCTTCTAGTTGCAATTTGTATCTGTTATACAAAGGGTTCCATACTACAGTACCATACTCCAACTTTGATCTCACATAACTGTGATACAGAGTGTATTTATGTTCACGAAATCTGCCGAGTTCCGAAAGATGAATCCTAACATTCTCATTGCCTCACTCCGAATGTGGCTAATGTGAGATGAAAAAGACATTTTAGTATCAAAAACAATTCCCAAGTCCCTGAACATCCCGACCCTCTCAATAATTGCACCATTCAGGTTGTAATCAAAATGCGTGACATTCTGGATATTCGCAAATGACATGATATAACACTTGCCAAAATTCAGCGGCAAGTTGTTGATGTTACACCATTCTTCAACAACCTCAATATCGTTCTGCAACATAAAGCAGTCAGCGTTGCTATTTATATTTCTATATAGTTTCAGATCATCTGCTTACATTAAAATATTGCTTGAGACATTTGTTAGAGAGACATTTGAGACATTAGTTTTAGAACAACACTTACATTCTTATGAAGAAGTGCAAATTTGGCTTAATGAATGTTTAGCCGCAAAAAAACTGGCGCTGAATTCATTCTTTCACAGAAAGATGGAAAAAAGTAATAGCTAAGACTTTGTTGATTACGGTAATTTATGTTATTATGGAAGTAAACACTGACATTTTGCGAAAAAATCGACATTATTAATCGAAACACCTATTAAAAAAATATTTTGTTTAAATACAGAATTAAAAATACCTTCTTGTTGAAAGACACAAGAAGGGTGAAACAATTCTCCTTTTTTATTTCAACTATAAATACGCAGCAGTTTATTTACTGACGAGATTCCACTGAAATGTTGTTTTGATGGATTTCGATTTTTATTTTTAGAAATTCTGCGGAAATTTTAATCTAACTTTAAAACAAACGGAAGCAGATCGAAAGCGAAAATGCAATACCGTTAAGATATTTTCTTCAAAACCAATATCTGAATGAGTGTTCCAAAATGTGTAACTCTCAGGAGATCCTCTCAAAATTCATTGAAAGAAAATAATTGCAAATTATGGGCGACGAAAATATCTTTTAAAGAAACTTTTTAAATATATAGAAAACTACTAGCACCATCTACTAATACAATATATAATCTGAAAGCTGTATATCTCCTCTATAAAACGAGATCGTCATTATTAGAATCGATCAACGGATTGTCGAGTTATAACGCTGAAAGTGACTGTACCTTTTGTCACCTAGTCTCAAAATCACGATTGAACAAAGATTTAATATTAAATTTTGTTTCAAGCTCAATAAAACTTTTACAAAAACATTTGAATTAATGAAAAAAGTTTAGGGTGAAGATTGCTTACCCCGTACAAATGCGTTCGAGTGGTATAAGCGATTCTAGGACCGTCGTTATGCTTTGGAAGACGACGCAAAAAATACAAATCGCGATGAGTTGGTAGAAAAAGTACACGAAATAATCACCTATGATGCGAATCTGACTTGCGGATTCGATTTGTGTCCAGAACCTTCGGTGCTCTTGAATTTTTGGCGAAAAACAAGTCTGTGTGCTTCAACAACCCTCTATTCGCCTGATTTATCTCCGTGTGGCCATTTCTTGTTCCCGAAACATAAACTGCCCATGAAAAGAACGTTTTATAACAGTGTGACGGAAATCCAAGAAGCTGTGACGAGGGTTATGAAGGCGATTCCGAAAAACGACATAAAAAAATCTGTGAAGGGAAGGGATGTATTTTAAATAAAAAATGTTTTATTTAATTTAAAAAGTTCTGTTGTCTTTCGAACATATTGTACATAATTAAAAAAAAAATTGTTTACAAAAACTGAAAAAAAAACAATAAACATATGTCGTAGTTTAAGAACGTTTACAAGTCATGTAGATTTCGGGATTATAATGCTTTGTAGAATAGAATAGAAATATAATTATATTTTTCTTGTATTCTTCATTTTTCTCTGTTATTTTCTGCATAAATAGTCCTTCCAGGCTTTCTTCTTGGCTTTTATAGCTTGCTTAACCTTCTCAGATCACCACTTTGTTTGTTTAGAGCTTCTTTTCAATGACCTTACTCCACTGGTTCTTACGGCATATTCATAGAGTTCATTACTAAATATTTTACGTATCGAAAATAATTCAATGAAACAATAAAACTAAGAGAACTTCATACAAATTTATTGTAATATTATTTGCTTACTTATTGTAATAAAAAAAAATGTCACTGCTGTGCGTAGCGTCTGCAGTTTATGAAAGAAATAAAATTATTTAATATATTAATAGAAATATTAAACGTTTGTTTTTTGTTTCAGTTATGCACATAACCCATCATGGATCGACCAAAAAAGTGGCAAATTAGACAAGCCCTAACCCTCAACACTGCCATTCACACTCTAAATTTCACAAAAATGAACGTCAATCCCCGAAAAAAATTATAACCCCCTTCACCCCCCATGCCCGAATACAAAATAAATGATCTGTCGTACGATTCGCCGGCTCGCGATGCCATCCTACTGCCGCCATCTAGAATCAAGATGACGGACTGGGAAGGCATGTGGTTGCGCGCCTTGGCCCGCCCACCACATTGTCGTTCGCTGCAAGATCTGCAGGTTATCTACTACGGTCTAAGCGGGTTAGAGGCGCTGCAATCGCTCAGGGATTCTAGTTTACGCGCTCTCTGTAAGGTAGTGCGCTACGAGAAACATCTGGCCAATGACGTTCTCTACTAGTAAGTATTATTAATATTACCTCATAGATGGCAGCATAGACATCTTTAGAGATTTTATCGTTGTATACAAGGTGTTTTTTTACTCTTTCAGTACCGGCGAATTGTCAACATGCTGGTATATTCTGCTGTCCGGATCAGTTTTTATCGATGGTTCAATGTTTTTACCCAGATCCAGGTAAATTAATTATGAATAAATACAACAAAAAATCTTTTGTCCTGATTTCTCAATAACGCGTGAATCATCCAATTAAATATTGATCTATAAACCCACTATATATCATAAACAAATTCGTATAATAATTTAAACAATATTAGTTATATTGTTAACCACATTTTTATACATAAGTTATGGTCCTTTTAAATTAAATAAATATGTTAAATTATGTAATTAAATATGTATTGAAGTAGAACTGTGCAATACTAGACAGTATTTATAAATTTAATTATTATAAATAAAAGGATTTGTTTTGATTTATAATATTTTTCAACCAAAACAAGATCGATTGTTAGTGGAGCTAACTAATATCTAATTCTTTAAGATTATTATACTTTAGAAAAAAAAATTATTAACTTGTAAAAATTATTAACTACAAATCATGATTTCACGACGTCAATTAGTATTTTGTTTTTGTGATAAATTTTAACTCATTCAATAATTTTAGTTTTTGACAGATATAATCAAATGTGGCTAGATCAATGGAATATAGTGGATGGTAGTTGATTTTCTTAAACCCGTAGACGGATGCGGAAAATTGAACACTGCAAAATGTAATTTTTTTTAAATTGTATCTTCCGTTAAATAGCTTTAGATCGCCCCATACGGGTATCTTTGTTTGTTGGATGTACAAGGGTTGTTCAAAAAGTTCTCAGTCAGTTCACACTAACGTTTCACATTTTTACAAAATTGCCTCGCCGATTGCCTGAGCTTTTGTCTCTTATGTCAACATTTGAAGTGAATCGCAATTCAGCGAATCATTTCTTCAGGTGTGAGGAGGAGAAAATAATCGTGGTGGGCCAAATAGCCTACGAAGGTTATATAGGTTACGAAGTTTTATAGCACCAACTTGAATCGTTGCTGCAGGTGAAATGACGCTTTCTCTTTGGTCAGATGTGGGTGTTTATCCTGAATAGCATACTTCAGTTGATTCCTTAGTGAAGCGTAAAACTATTAAGGGGGGTTTTGCCAGATGGTCTATGGGCATCACACTACGAGAATCAAAGAAAATTGTAATCATGACTTTTACTGCAAATTGAATTGTTTTCGTTCACTTTGGCTTGGCACACTTTCGTCTGCAGCCAATCACTCTTGATCCATCACTGGCGTAATTGTGAATTTATGTTGCATCTACTGTTATAAAATATGGAATAAATTCAGCAGAATTGCGACAAAATAAGTTTAAACATTATTGCGAAGTGTTCATTAGAATGCGTCTTGTTGTTGCGTCGACTGTGAAGAAAAGTAGTACCCATCCAGCGGAAAGTTTTCTTATATCCAAAACATCGCGTCAAATATAGCAGAAGTTTATCTGGAAATATTCAATATGAGGAAGCTTGAGCTCCTATTGTCAGTCGTAGCTGTTTTTGGGCGTTTCGAGAGTTCATCATGTTTTATGAATATACGACCAATGCAAAAACCAAGGGGAGCAAGCTATTACAGGTGAAGCCTCGAAAACAATGTACTGTATAACTTCAATTTTATCCATGCATCAAAAAATGTCAATGTTTTGTTTTATCCAATCGCCACAAAAAAAGAAAGAAGCGCAAGGACTGTCTGGCATCTCTGGGTCAGACCAAGACCATTCCACTCCAGTATTGCCTTGGTCCATCTGTCGTCCTACCGCCTCCCTATATCTTCATTTCAATTGCTTTAAGATTAAAGGAATTGTGTGACATCATTAGAAGATCCAATGATGTCACACACTTTTGTTGGCTCTTTAATCCATGTACAGGGCTTCCCGTCTCGCCAATCTATGCCAAGCTTACATCATTCCATTCGTCTCTGTGCTACTCGTCCGGGTTTTCCGGACCGCCGCCCCCTTTACAAGAAAAAAAATCCTAAATAATTTTCTATACTTATTTTATTTGTCTATCTATCTATCCAGAATCACAAAATATAAATTAATTAAAAATGCTGTCAAATGTTGTAAAGAATTATTTATTAAAAATTTAAAAACAAACACAAAATCAATAAGAAATATAAAAATTGTCACGTCATAGTCACGCTCATGTGCAGTCTGTTCCTTTTTCTTAGGCAGTAAATTAACTACTGCATTGTAGCCACACTTAGCCAAATACGATAAAGGAAATGCAATTAAAAATTTCTACTATTGTCCACAATCCAGGGTATAGAGCTGATATTGATTTTTAAAGCCAGAACTTGACTGTAAGTAAATAAATCTTACTTACAGTCTTAAATCTTACACAAATACAGAAGCAGACGTGCCATGAACTTCATCCAACTCAGCTTTGATTCCTTTCAGGGTTAAGCCTTTTAAATATATGTTTTTAAATATATTTTTCCATTTTTCTAAATAAACAAAAGTTTCTTGCTTCAATCGACAATAAAAATGAAACCGTGTGATGAATTTAACTGATTCTTTGACAGCTATCTGGTGAATAATGATGTTTACTAAAAACAAACCATTTCCGATGCTACGAGAGCCAACTCTTGGATTTTCTAAAGACTTATTGAACATAAATCGAAAACGATATTGAACATAACTCGTAACATATATCGAAAAAACGATTCAGACGAATACCTTTTGAGAGCCAACGAATTTCTGTGTGCAGCAGCAAGAGATTGAATCGTCATCATTTTCGCTACAAACTTGGCCAAATAATCTGCCGTTCATTGAATTCTAATCTTATTGACTGTTCTAATAACGTAATGTGGCGACGTATGCAGGTGTTCAAATGGGCACTGAAACCCTTATGACTCCCCGTCCTAGCTAGAGCAGCATCGGTAGCAGCTGACAAAATATTTAGAATCGGAATTTCATTATCTTAAAAAACTTGTTCATGGTATTAAATATCGATTCTCCCTTTGTATCGGTTTCCAAATTTTTGGCAAATAATAACTCTTGATAGTTTTTCTTCTTTTATGAATCGAACGTATGATAAAAGTAGTGCTTCGTTATTTGGTAGAGTTGATTCATAAAGTTGAATGGAAAATTTGCAAGTCTTTAAGTATTCGCATAATGCTTTTTTAACGTCTTTAGACATTTTATCTATTCTTCTATAATTCAGTCGAATTATTACTCAGAAGAATTTTCCTGATATTATCTGATGGTAATGTCTGAATGATTCTGGCGTGTTTATATATACGAGGGTCGATCCAAAAGTAAGTTTCCCTTCATTTTTTCAAATAGACAACTATGTTTATTTTCATTAAAATTTACATCGTCGGAAAGATGAAACTTTCCTCTATTTTTCGACATAATCGCCATTTCGATCAACACATTTTTGTAGACGGTGCTCCAACTTTTGTATGCCCATGTCGTACACCTCCGCCGCCAAACCCTTAAGAAAGCGCTGCACCTCTTGTTTCACTTCCTCGTCGTTCCGGAAGCGTTTGCCACTCAGGTGTTCTTTTAACTTGGGGAACAAGTGATAGTCGCTGGGCGCGAGGTCCGGACTGTAAGGTGGGTGGGGCATGACAGTCCATCCAAACTGCTCCAAAAGTTCCTGGGTTTTGCGGGAAGTGTGAGGTCGGGCGTTATCGTGAAGCAGCGTTACACCTGTTGTCAGGCGTCCTCTCCTGCGGTTCTGGATAGCACGCCTGAGTTTAGTGAGTGTCTCACAATACCTGTCCGAGTTTATTGTTGTCCCGGGTGTCAGGAACTCGATCAGCAGTATCCCCTTGCGATCCCAAAAGACAGTGGCCATGATTTTGCCAGCAGAAGGAGTTTGCTTGAACTTCTTTGTGACTGGTGACCCTGAGTGACGCCACTGTTTAGACTTTTCTTTGGTTTCGGGGGTGAAATGAAAAACCCACGTTTCGTCACCGGTCACGATGGAGTCCAAAAATTCTTCCTTATCGTCTTGACACTTTTGAAGAAACTGTCGAGCACAATCGAGGCGTTTCTCCTTGTGTTCTGCTGTCAGCATGCGCGGTACCCATCGAGCGCAACACTTGTGATACCCCAACTTTTCAGTCAAAATTCTTTCCACTGTACCGTAAGAACTCCCAGGAATCCTATCAACGAGTTCACGGATGGTGATTCTCCGGTTTTGAAGCATTTCGCGTTCGATCTTCTCGACAATCGACTCCGAAACTGCAGGTCTTCCACTCCGCTCTTCGTCGTGAACCTCCTTCCGTCCGTCACTAAATTCCCTGCACCAATGTCGGACCATTTGAACGGACATACACTTGTCGCCGTAAACTTGTGTCAACTTTCGATGAATTTCCACAGGTGGAATTCCTGTCGCATGCAAAAACCGAATAACCGATCGAATTTCGCACCTGGCGGGATCAACAATAAGAGGCTCCATCGCGAACGGCTGCTGAGCCAAGACTGAGCGGCGTAGCGCAGCGCTCGCGGGCGGAAAAGGGAGTGGGGGATCTGCCGTGCACAGCGGTGTTGTCGAATTTCGCCTAGCAGCTTCCAACGCTGCTGCAGCTCTTTGGGAAACTTACTTTTGGATCAACCCTCGTATTTTTATTTTTTTGGGTTTTTCGTCACGATCTAAAACTCAAAAAATATCAAAAATATTTGTTCTTGTAATTGTCATATTATATATTACATAATATATATTATATTATAATAATATATTATTATCAATGTAAGTATCGTTGACATACACAAAAAATATATTTACTTCCTATCGTTACTTTATATTTTTTAGATTAGTTTTGAAAACGGGGGGAGAAGACCCCCCGAAACGTTAACGTTAAAAGTTTGTATTTATTTTAGAACATTTTCGTATTTTTCAAATCTTGTTCGTTAGGCAAATTTATTACAGAAAAGAATAACTGAGACATGTATCTCCGTTTGGTTTTTTGTTTTTACCCAGTGATTCTTTATTTATATAAGAACAGATATTTTTGATGTTTTTTGAGTTTTAGATCGTGGCGAAAAACACAAAAAAAGAAAAAAATATTATCTGATGGTAACTTATGATGAACAGTTTTTATTACCTCTTTGACTACCGGCAATATATTAATTCTTCTCCAATTGTTGTGATTTTCCCGCTTTTGCGATTAACAATAAAATACTAATTAAAGCTCGTAGTCATCATCTTTTTTTTTTAGAAGACGACGCAAAAAGATTCGATATAAAAGGTGCGGCAAGTTTTAGTTCGTTTTAAAAATGCATATTAAATAAAAATGAAACAAATATTTTCAAATAATATTTACTTTATTTTCGAGAGTACAATTACCGATTAACAATGGAATACAATTTCATTTAAATGACTGCCTCGGCTGGATTTGCAGTAACCGATCCTGTCGACCTAATTTTTTAATACGGTTTTAATCGTTTCAGCCTCTATTTCACCAAGTACCACTTTAATTGCGTCTTTTAAAGCCTTAATCGTTTCTGGATGAGTGACACAATATCTATCCTTGACGAATATGCACAAATAATAATCCAACGAAGTCAAGTCGCAGCTCCTAGACGGCCGTTGACATCGCCATTTCGGTTGATAATGCGATTTTCGAAGATAGGGCGCAAAATGTTGATTGTAGCGTTCGTTGTGTGGGCAGTGGCGCCACTCTGTTGAAACCAAATATCGGCCAAGTCTTGCTCTTCAATCGTAGGGAGTAAAGTCAGGTAACGTGATACGATAACAGTCGCCATATACTTTTAGTGCGACTCCTTGCTCATATTCAAAGAAAAAATAATCCTTTGGACACTGTCACTGATTTTGAGTGCAATGGTTTCTCAATTGTCACGTGTGGATTTTCTGTGCCCCAAATACGGGAATTTTGCTTGTTCACATAACCTCCGAGGTGAAATTGAGCTTTGTCGGAAAAGATCAAATTCTTCCAACTGATAATTGGCGCATTAAGCGAAGCGAAAACGCAAAAGATGTGGCCTTCAATTCTTGAACCAATTGGAATTTGTAGGCCTTCTTTGAGGTCTTTGTGTAAAATTCTTTGAAAATCCTATCGCTGATGTTTAATTCTGAACTGGTTCTGGTGATCGATGGCGGGTGGAGGTTTTCGGATCTTGACGCGCACACTTTCAGCTACAGCAGTAATATTTTCCGAATTTTTTTCACAAATTTCTTTACACATTTTCATTTCTACCGAATTTTCGCGATATCTACCGATTTATCGCAATTTTCGGCAAGTTTCAACCTACTTACTACTTTGAAAATAAGTTTTCAAGAATTCCCAACGTTAATCAAGCGTATATCGACTCATTTTGAACATCGGGTATATAATACTGAATTTTTGTCAATTAACAGATGAGTAGTAGAGGCTATGAGCGGCATAATAATCGCTAATTCAAAAATAAACCACAAGAAGCCGCACCCTTTAGTTGATTATCTTAAGTATTTATTTTTTCTGTGCTTGAAAATAGGATAAATCTTTTATCAGAATGCATTTTATTCAAATGCTCTTGTAGTCTAGCCTTGTAGTCTGCATGGCTTCATTTGAAAAAAAAAACTTTTTGGCAAATTAAACACATAGGTAATGATTGGTTCGGAATTGGAGTGTGTAAACCCGTATTTTAAATACTCAATACTATAATTTAAATACTCAAACATGTTGAAATACAAAATTTGCCAGGGTTTCAATAAATTAACTTGTGAATAGATTTATAGATAAAAATTCATATTCATAAATTATGACTTATCATTATGATCTTCTCTGGTAGTTCCCTACTCACCATACTTTCCCAGTGCAATTAATCCAACGAGAGTCATGAAACAACTGTTACATTTCACCCTATCCAAGGGGTTATGAAAGAACTATTTTATCACCTTTGTACAACTAGCGTCATCTCTTGGAATCACGTTACAAACAATACGTTACTTATACAACGTTACAAATACATATCCTTATTAATATGGATCTATGTCGTCTTGTATCTCATCTTGGATGTTCGATGACCGTCCTGTGGCCCACGCAAGACTGTCAGAAGGTTACGAAAGTGAATATTCTTGAAAACGAAAGGTTTTCGTGTAGGTTTTATTCTAATTTGCAGGAGAACGCGACCATGTATTCCTGAATTAAAAATCGACTCTCATTCGACACGCAACTGCATATAGTAGTTTTACCATAAACTTTCAATTCTCAATACTGCGATTTACTTGACTAAGAATCTTGTAGATCAAATCTTGTAAATGCCCATAGCCCAAAAACGCACGGTATAGGGAGAGAAAGGTATTTCTTTGGTATTGTGCAGTGTTGCCGTTGTGCATTATCAGGCAAACAGCAAAAAAAATCTATTGAATTCATTCTTGTAGAATAGATATCTTTGAATAAGCCAACTTTCTTATCTGCTTTTTTTTCCTTTATTTTATTACGATATTGATTCTTTGTTCGTTTATTTATAGTCACTTTTAACAATTTCTCACCAGAAATTATTTACAATATTTCGTTTATTCCACTATTCACTTTAAAAAGAGTTTTTCAACAATTTTTGTTAAAAAATAATATAAAAATGTAAGAACAAAGTGCCCTTTTTTATATAATTATATAATTAATGTTATTTCCAATGTGTAATAATAGTATTAATATTTTTTTCAGTAAAAATAGGGTAACAAAGAAACATCTGGCAACGTCACAAACCACCTAAACGATTTGACCAGAACCGAAAATGTACGAAGCCATACGTATCGTTCCGGCATTCTCCGCGAGTGGCGCTATTGTTGCATTCACAGAAAACTAGATTCATTCGTCGTGTTGTTGCTGTTACATGTCGATAATTCGGGATCGGTTTACGAGTCGGGATTTGTTTATGTTTTTATCAAAATAACGCCCGATAACGAACGAATTCAATTACGAAGCGTAACGGTTAACTTTATATTCTTCTTCTGCCTAATGAAAGTCGGGAACTTTGCTATGTTTCCTTTTCCCGGACTAGAAAGTTTCTTACCTTACATGTGATGATGCCTTCGTTAAACCTACATTTTATAAAAGAATGAATAATCGTAGTGTGTTTTTGTGAACTGGTTTCTTTTTTAGTGACTCATATTATTGCGAATTTATCTCGATTATTGTGAGCAGGACATAATGGGTAGGTTTACAGAATTAGTGTTATAGGACGGCGTTTTACGATATGACCTTCGTTCATGTACGATTTTGTATGATGTTTCTTTTTCAATTGTTAAAATTTTATGCTGACGTATAGTGTGGTTGTAGTAGGCTACGATTTAAGGTCCTAAGTTCACTGTTCGTAATCGGTTCTGGTCTTATTGTTGTCGATGTTTTAAATTATTTGAAGTTTTTCTTACCTGAGCAGTAATAAAAATGTTGTACGTGCGTTAACGAGCCTGGGGACTTTTACCGTTATTAATCTCCAATATTTGTACGGCAAATTTTATCTGCAAGAATATGAAGAGACGTCAAATACCGAGAATGGTTTTCGACATTCCTCTCCTGGTTAAATTTGATTTATATACCTAATAGTTCATTGACTGTTTCTTTTTTTACTGAATATAAAATATACTGTTTAGAATTGAAATATTTAGCCCGTAAAAATAACTATACCATTGCGTTGGTCACAAAATTATAAGTACGTTCTAGATTCCGGATGTACCTTAATATTTTTCCTCATTGTAACACAAATGTTTGGAAAAAGTGAAATTTGTTAAACAGACAGTTTGCGTTGCGCTTGAATTGTTTTGATGCACAGTATGCTATGAATACAGGAAAAATATTAGGTTGTATTTTTTTCTTATTTGTAATATATTTACTCAATTATGTATGGGACAATTTTAAGTAATGATTGCATCCTTTTGAGAGCTGAAAGATCAATTTTTGCTGCGCTCTAAACAGTCTGAGGATGCAAAGTCTGGGTTATTAGATGGAGACATCCGAGCCAAGTTACAATTTTTGGTGATTCACTTTAGGGTCCTGTGGTCTGGCTTTGTTGCTGTGTTAATTTAATAGATGTTATGTCAGCATTTTACATGAGAGTCAGCCTTTGCGATATCTGCTAGGCTGAACTTGATGATTCATAAAGTTTATACTGAGTATCTAGCGAAAAAACAGGATGAATATATTTTTATAGTATACAGTGGAATGAAAACTATTTAAACACACCGCTTTTTCTCAAGTTTTGTTATTTTGAAAGCATTACATTTTGTAACGTTAACTCAACACAAGTTACCAATGATTTTCAATAAAACTATACTGTAATTAAAGCTGAATATGAAATTTTTAAAAAGTGGTTAATAAAGTGGCGATTTTTTCGTGGGAATACAGTATTCGAACAGTTGATTTTGCTGATATAATCCGCCTTAGAGATAATAAATAACTTCAATAAGCACGCAAAAACAAAACAAATGTAATCCATCTGAACTCGTTAAAAGTCAGTTTTGAATGTAAATGTTTTAATAATAATGGCTAAGAGAAGCGCATATGGAAATATGTGTGGAAATTGTGAATTAGATAGAAACGGCATGAAATTGTCACAAATTTAAAGCTTAATTTACAGCACGTTATATAGTAAAAAAAATTGGTAGAACTGGTTATATTGAAAATGAAAAGAGGACAGGACGACCAAAATTACTATCAGTTATAAATATGAGAAAATTATTAAATTCTGTCTGCTGAAAGATTTTTTAATCCGATATCTCTTTTACTGCTATATTGAGGCTTATACAGATATGGACCACGACCGATATCGCTTAACTTCAGTTATCTAGAAATGAAGTTCGACGCGATGTGGCTCATAATTTCAGATATAGAGAAAAGATTGTCCAAAAGAAAGTCTTCATCGATCCAAAAATATCTCATTTTGCCAAAACTTACCTAAATTAACCAACCGTTTAGATTTTTGGAAATCAGTAATTTTTACTGACGAGTTTTTTTTTTCAATTTCATTCGGACCGAAAATGGCCTCCTAGACCTACAACTTGATTGCCAACCATGTTGCCATCTTGTTATGTTGTAAACAAAGTTGAACGTTTGTGGGCAGGTTGTACAAAATTTTAGAGGAAATCTGTAAAACTGTATAAATCCGCGAAGAATCAAAAGGTTTTCAAAAAAACAGATCCACCATCGACGCAATCTTCATTGTCAAATAAATATCTGAAACATTTTTAGAATTCAACAAACCCTCGACATGACCAAGTCGTTCGCCCGAATCCGCTTAGCGAACATCATCAGAATAATTGGAAAAAGCGAAGTAAACCAGATATTAATAAAGCTAATATATGAGATCAAGAATTAACTGTAGAAGTACAAATACACTTAGGCATAGGGCGAGGCTTTCACTTAGCCCATTAATATTCAACCTGAATATGGACAAAATAGTTGCAAATCTGTCTAAAACGGGGTCTACAAAATGAGAAAGACTTATGTCAATGTTGTCAACGCTGGCTATGAGGTACTTATTGCTGATTCATAATTAGATGCTGCTCATTTAATTAATCCGCATACCAATTAAATATGTCTGTTAACTCAGACAAAATCAAATGACTAGTAACATCCGAAGAGCTGACAAGATGCAAATTAGAGATCGACCCGAATATTACAGAGCGAGTAAACCACTTTAAATATCTGGGAGCTGAAATAACAAGTTTTGGGAATTTACAGAATGAAGTTAGAGAACAAACGATGAAAACATCACGAATCTCATAATGTTTAAAATACATCATATGGGGGAACAAATCTCTCGACACATAAAGTAAAACTAGAATATATAAATCAGCAATTAGACCCATCATAGCATACGCGGCTGAAACAAGACCACAGACTCAGCAAACGAGGCGAACGGATGAAATGAAAATAATAAGAAGCATTCATACTGGAATAGATACATCAGCTGAATGGACGAATACAGACTTGCAAAAAAAGCGAAATTGAACAATTCCGCCGGAAAAAGATTAATCAGGGTAAATTACCGAAACCATGGTTACATATCTTCGCCCGAAGAGGCATAAGAAGCTTAAAATAGGCAGTGACCTACCTATAAATGGTCATCCATATTAAACAGAAAAAAGAAGAAGGGAACTTTTTTATTAACACTTATAAAATGTACAAATATAAATTCTTCTAAAACTGTATCAATCTCATGGGTGGAACACATCAGTCTCAATATGGACAAAATAAGAGCGCAAGATTTGAATTGGGTGTCATGATTCGATAGGTCAAGAATTGTGACAGGTCGATAAGAGATAGATAGGAGTTAATAAACATGGAGCGTTACACAATACAGTAACGCGTCCTTATTGTTAAACATTACTACCAAAATAGTGAAAGTTTTGTTGCTACGATTCGTAAAGTGCGTCCGATTTTCGGTAGAAATAATGCTCCAAATTAAAGCTGGGCAACATACACTCTACTATCCTCCAGGAACTGACAGGATAATCTCTCCAATATCAGAGTGTGTATATAATTTCTGCAGGGGTAGGCACTATCCAACCTAAAACACAGATACTTTAGAAAACGCGCTGAACCTGCTCAAGATGAGAAATCTGTGTAGTTTATATTGGCGACCAAACAAGGGAAGCATTTATAAGTCTAGATCGTACTAAGGCATTAACAGAGTTAGAAAACAGATGATATTATCAAAACCTTTTGTTGATCTAATTAGGAGGCCAAGCGTTGCAGTTCCTGACTGCATGATTTGATTAATGTGACGGTTGAATTACAGTTTTCTATCGATATACACTCACAGACCTTTTACAATTGCACAATCTACCAAAGCGCATCCATTTAGGGAATATATAGTTAATTATATTATGCTTGAGAGAAAACGTAATTGTTTTGCATTTGGTAATATTTAGTGGAAGCCTGTTACAAACACACCTATCGGCCACGAGATAGAGAGCAGTCATGTGACGATAGAACTGGTATAAAGAGTTTAAGGTCGTCCGCAAATAAGAGCACGTTAGCGTGGAAGTATTATCTTTGACGAAGGCGGAAAAAATAAGGGGCACAGATTTTGCCTTGGGATGCACTACTAGTTACAATGGAGATATGAGAAGGTACGTTGGTAATTGTGGATCTGCCCTGATAGGACCCATGCTGCTCAAGTATGATCGAATGTTTAATTTTAAAAAAGATTTGAAGAAGATTTGAGTTTCAAAAACTTTAGCAAAGTTGTACACGATTGATATGGGGCGATAAATAGTGACATGTGCTGGGTTGTCTGATTTGTGAACAGAAGTGATCTTGGAGGATTTCCATTGCTAGGAAATGTGCTTGTTTTAATTGATAGATTGTACAGATGAAGCAGTGTTTCTGTCAAAATGACAGAGCAGCCTTTAATAAGAAAAGCTGGGATTTTGTCAGGACCAGCTGTGAGTTTATTCTTTAATTTTTTAATGGCAACTTTTATGTCAACAACGTTAAGAAGCTGTAGCGTTTGCGATTAATTTGTAAATGTATCATTACCAGTTGAGGTAGGAATGTCCGTAGAAGAAATAAACAAAAGTCCACAAAACCATTCACGATGTCACTCGGAGTTCTGTATTCTGCAGAGATGTATAGCATATCTCCAGGAATCCGAGACGAGCATTTCCTGCGGGAGACTTACTGCCACAATTGTTTTAGGTCGTCAGTTAGAGATGATTATATTTTATTAATGTAGTTGTGGTAGGCTTGAATTATTTTATTTTGCGGCGTAAATCACTGAATAAATGAAAGAAAGTGATGCTGCCTGTGGCCTTCCATCTCCTGCGGAGCCGAGATTTATCCCGAATATACCCTATTATGTCAACAGAAAACCAGTCGGAATACTGCCCAGCGTTATTTCCACTGGTTAGAGTTAGGACCGCTGCGTTGAGACACAAGGTAATGTTGCTGTTGAGGATAGCAACTGCATCATCAACAGAGCGCTCCTGATAGAATAATGTTCAATATATTTTTTCAATTAGATTATATAGGTGATTGAAGTCGGCGTCGTAGAAATTATATCTTTTGTTAGAATTGGATGCTGGTAATTTAAACCATGTCTCTAGAGCAGGCAAGTGAGATTCAGTCAATAGGGCTGGATGGTAAGGACCTTCGAGAACTAACGGAATAAGGTATCTAATAACATTAAACTCCAAATTTGCGATTGTATTGGTGAATATCAAGAAATACCTGGACGTCGTGCAGTGCTCGCAGAAATTGGTTAGATAATTGATAGTTAACAGGACTTCGATAATGCAAATTAACATCAACTAAGATTAAAATTTTTGATTTGTGATCTAAGAAAGAGATTCGAAGGTATCAAAAATTAGTTTGTATTGGTGAATATTTGATTTTGGAGGAATATAAACAGAAAAATAAATATACACCATATTTCGATTTAAGACCTTCGTGGGGTTTTCAGAAGTCTCTGGTTAACGCCAACCACCACCCAAGTACTGAAAGCCGAATTGAATGCTGTGTCATCGAAATACCGCCACATTTTGAATACGTTTAGATTTTAGGGCCCAATGCAGGGGAATGAGTAAAAGTTATCCTTCATAATACGATTTCTAATATCTTCTATGATGTTGTTTTCGTCAAGTTTGCTTCCCATACATGTAAATATCTTCACAACTTCAATATTGTCATCACGATAATAATGTATACAGTAAAGAATACTGAAAGCTTTTTTGCCCATTTTTAGAAAGTTTATCGATTTTTTTCCGGTTCAAAATGGTTATTTCATGAACTATTCTTTATTGAGCTTTATATTATGTTTTTCATTATGGACTAATTTTGTTGGAAATCAGTTGTGATATAAGGTCAACAAATTTTAAGGTGTTAAAACTAAGGAAATTGAGAAATATCGGTTTGCTTAAATATTTTTTTCGTTCACTGTAATAAATATCTCATACGTATATTATTTTCAAGGTAAGATCATTTATCACGCATAACTATTATTTTATGTCGTAATAATTAGGAATAAAATAATCTCCCAGTTTCTTATTGACAAAGTATTATGAAAAAATAAAACAAATCCCTTCTTCAATAATCGTCTGATGATTGATGTTTTTTTTTTCATTTAGTTTTTGTTATAAATATTTAGTTGAGAAACTAGAAGCTGTTATAGTGGAGTTTGGTTATTTTCGTGTTGAAATTGACAGAGTATGTAATCTGACGCATAAAACCCCAGGAGGAGGAACATGTAGGGCTGTAATCTATATCGATTTTACGCGGCTCTTAACGTGGGCTGGCGATTTTTAGTTGGATATTTATTGTTTGCTAATTTTATGGAAATTGTTACTAAGGGGTTTTAACATATGTTGAGTTTAGACCTCTAAAAACGAAATATATTGGAAAAGAAAAAATGGCCTATAAAAATATGTTATCGGATAATTTTATAAACTTTGTGTACACCCAAACGGTATTTCCGGTGTACACCCAAACGGTATGTCCAATATTGTTCATTTTTATAGGAATAATTATATAGGAATAATAATAATAAGTCGTTTTAAAATATAATAATTTTATTATTATAACATTATAGTACCGAAGAAGTTTGGCGAACCGAACGGATTCCGGAAGATTGGAAAGATGCTCTAATCCATCCACTACACAAGAAAGGCGATAAAACGGATGTAAACAACTACAGAGGGATATCTCTTCTCCCAGTTTGTTACAAGATTCTATCTCAATGTGTACTAGACAGAGCACCGGGACAGTTAGAACCTAAAATTGGTGAATATCAAGCAGGTTTTCGACCGGGCAGATTCTGCCCTGAACAGATTCTGAATCTAAAGTTGATCCTAAGACATCAAAAACTGTACAATAAAATTCTCGTCTATACATTTGTGGATTTCAAAAAAGCATACGATTCTATTGACCGCGAATCTTTATTCCAAATCTTGAAAGAACAAAGACTAGATCTGAAAACTCTGGCAATTATTAAAGCAACATTAACTAACACAAGGTCAAAAGTTAAATTCATAGGTGACATCTCAGAGCCCTTCGAAATTAAAACTATAGTAAGACAAGGGTATAGACTCTCGCCACTCTTATTTAACTGTGTTCTAGAAAAAGTAATACATGAGTGGCGTGAAAAAAAGTCGGCCCTGAATATTGACCAGCCCATTAAACTGGGGAGAACCAACATCAAAATTGATCGTCTGGCGTTTGTTGATGATCTAGCGATTTTGGCTCAAGATATATTAACGGCCCAAAAACAGATTGAAATCCTAAAAGAAACAATAGAAAAGGTAGGACTTCAAATTTCCTTTGAAAAGACACAATACATGACTTGCAACAGACTAAGAACACCATTTCTAAAAACAAAATATGCTAACATCAGACGAGTTTCTCAATTCAAATATATGGATGAAATAATCATGGAAAATGGGTTGGAAAACGCGACCAATAAGGGTAGATGTCAAAAAATGGGACCGGCATTGAGATTACACAAAATATTTACAACAAAAAATGCATATCTAAAAACACAAAACTGAGACATTACAACATAGTTATTAAGCCAGAATGTCTATATGGGGCAGAAACACTCATTTTGAATAGAAAGAAAGACATCAAGGACATTGAAAAGAAGGAAAGAAAAATCATAAGAAAAATCGTAGACCCCAAACAAATAAATAACACAACAGAAAAATTTCGAGAAAACCAACAAATCAAACAATACACAGATATACATAGCGATATGAGAAAAAGAAGACTTAAGCTTTACGGACACATAAAACGGATGAATCCGAGTAGGCTAACTAGACAAATAGTCGAATTTTATGAAAATAGGAGTAGAGTTAAAGTAGAAATAATTAAATGGATTGCTACTATTAAAGAAGACCTAAGATCAGCAAATATTACATAAAGTGAAATTCAGGATAGGGACTGTTTCAGACACAAGGTTAACGTTTGGAAGATTGGCCAGAGAGAAAAATGTAGGAAGACTGGAACAATTTGATCTGAGGAAAGGAAAAAAGCTCATAGCCAAAGAAGATAGAAAGTGTATTGCACCCTCACTCTGTCGCACATATGTCTGGATATCGAGTGGATCTCATGAACAATGGTTATACGTGGTTTATTTTCATAAACTTTGCTCTTGACATAAGACCACAAGAAAAAATCAAGTGGGGTTAAATCTGGACTTCTTGGGGCTCAATGTATGTCTTCATATCACTTTTCTGGGAATAATTCCTGTACAGCCTCCAAAGAATCACATGAGGTATGACAGTTAGCGCCGTCTTGCTGAAACCAACTCTCCTCGTTATATCCTTCATATTCTCACAGTAATTGGTAGACAAAACCTCGTATCATCTCACAATACTGAGCTGAATTAACATAAACGCTTTACCTCTGGCATCTTTGAAGAAGTATGGGCCAATTATACCTCTAGCTGACATTGCAGTTCATACAACAACTTTTGGGCTATGTAATGGTTTCTCGTGTTTTTCCTTGGGACTTTCCTCCGCCCACCAGCTGCAGTTTTGCTTGTTTACATGGCCGTTTAACTGAAAGTTAGCTTCTTCACTGGAGAAAACGTTGTCACAGTTGTTAACTCTTTCACAGTCACTTATGTCATTTTGTTGCTACGACTGCATCTTTCAACACGCCATTGATGTTTAGTGATTTCGAGTTAGCGTCATATTTCTTTCGTGTTGTAAACAGTCGAGCTTCGAGCTAAATGAAGAGTATTTGTGGCACGTACTGTTTTTCTTGTTCCATCAAAAGATAATCGCGAGTGAAAGCCGTCGTATACTTGTGGGCGCTGGTTTAGATGGTTCAAAAGTGGTGATTTCGTTTTGAAAGACAAAGAACGCTTAGGTCAACAAAAAAAAATTGAAAATGCCGAATTGTAAGCATTGTTGGAAGATGACGATACGCAAACTCAACAACAAATGGCAGGACCTTAAATGTTGGTCGTAAAAAAATCAGTAAAATGGGTACCACATCAGCTGAACGACAGACAAATGTAAAAGCGAAAAACTGTGTGTAAAAAAGTTTAGCTTTCTCTGTATGAGAGAAAGTCTTTTTTGCATCGGATCGTGACTGAAGACAAAAAATGGATCAGAATGGGCTACAAGACACGGAAAGGTGATTTGGTAGTTCGACAACGCCCCATCACACACAGCGAAAGCGGTCGGAGATACCATTTCTGTACTTGACTGGAAATTCTTGACTCACCAGCTGTACTGACCAGACTTGGTCCTTTCCGATTACCACTTGTTTTCATCGATGTCTCACGCACTTTCCATGAAACACTTCAACAACTACGGAGATGTCGGAAAATTGCTTGACTGGACCACATCAAAAGATAGACGGTTTTTTTCTGGGCGGGCATCCACAAATTGCCAGAGAGATGGGAAAAATGTGCAGCTAGCGAAGCCACATATTTTGAATAAACCATTTTTTACCTTTATCCTAAATTAGGCAGTGAAATATTCGCAGTGAAATTAATGCAATATAGTTAATTATATAGAAGAAAACATATGCAAATCAATAAATATAGACATGCTCATATATGGGCATAATCTTTATATTCTTACCATAATATATTCATTTAAAGGAATAAACAGTGTAAACAGTTTACTGATTATTTACGTATAACATCCCAAGATTAAAACTCACACTGATAATGGTGCAGAGTTTTCTTTAAATAATTTGCAATTAAATTTTAAATAATTCCCCTTTTTACATATCAGTTACTTTAGAAGTATTTGTCTTCAGGGAACGCAAAAAGGAAGAAAAATTCAATATGCTCTTTTAATATTCCATTGTAAAAAATACTACTGGAACAAAGAGGATGGGGAAATAATGAAAATTTAATTCTGATGATATTTTTGCTCACCTAAGATTCCAATAAAAGAATTGAACACCTGTTTTACTTAAAAAGGAATAAAACAATTTTTTCTGTAAAAAAGTAAAAAATTGTATTGTTCCTTTTTTAAAAAATGAACTATCATAAAGTAACGGACAAATCAATCAATAACATGTTTTACTTATTTTACTACAGTGTATCTTGTATCTTAAGCTTGTTTTCGTTCATAAGTTTTTTTCCAATAAATGTTTACATAAACCACGATCCAAACAAAAGCAAAAAGACGAAAACATCGTCCCCAGAAGCGTCCGTAAGTCGGGACTTGTTGCTTACGTCATCGAGGGCGTTATATTTATAATCAGGCCGAGACCCACTTTTCCAGAAGAAAACGAACGAGAAAAATAGAAAACACGAAGATGGGAAATCGAGGAGATTGCACTGTCCGCCTCCGCATTCTTTCACGATGGAAAATTAATCGGAAATGGGAACGCGTTCGTGGTATTCAATTTTTGCTTGCCATTTCATTGAAATAACTTGAGAATTATTGTTTTTTTCCATTACATGAAAACGTGTAATTGACCTGGAATGTTTTGCCCTAATGATCTGTTTACTTAGCTCAGGGTATTTCAGGATACAGCCTGAATGTATCTATTTTAATAAAAATAGTGGCGCTATCTGTGCAAGGGAGATTGATTTAGGAAGTGTCAACCTTCCTTAATAATCTGTACTGTAATAAGTTTCATTCGCTAGAAGCCAAGATACATACTAGAAGCGAAGTTGGTATGACTGTATTTGATATCTGATGAGAGTTCCTTATCATTTTGCTGGTAAGCTAGAAATAATATCGTCTTTTGTAATTGTTAAAAAAATTGTTGGCGGTTTTTTAAAACCAATAAATTGATCAAGCCAATAAGTTGCTTTCAGTTTTGTCTAAAAAACGAAGTATTAGTAACAAAATAATTACAAACATACTATAGATCAGAGGTCGCCAGCCTTTTCAACGTGTTGAGCTACTTTAATAATATTCAAATAGAGAGAACAATATAAACTTGCTTAATGCAATAATTTTCGTTTAATGAAACACATTTTCGTACGTACAAGATTTTTTTGTGGTGTTCCTATAACTATATTATACATTACTTAGATTGCTTATAGCCGGGAGCTACCGAAATTGTCCACGCGAGCTACCGGTAGCTCGCGATCGACAGTTTGGCTACCCCTGCTATGTATCATACAAATAACGTTCCACAAGCACCATATTCACCAAATCTAGTACCATGTGGCTTTTTCCTGTTCCCTTGATTGAGGAATTTACTTCGTAGGCGCCGTTTTAAGTCTAACCGTCGTTTAAGCATCAAACAAAGTTTGATGGTTTTTAAAGCAAATACCAGTCGAGTATAAAAACTGTTTCAAAGACTCAGTGATTATTTCTTCTTCCCAGATATGAAGATATGCTCTCTGGACGAAGATTCACTTCAAATAAGGAGGTGAAAGTGGAGGCTGCTTTGCAGAGTTAAAAAAATATATAATACGTATTATACTGATAGTATGAAAACGGAGAAACGTCGTTGATCTAAATGTTTTGAATTACAACGTGATTAGGTTAAAACAATTTAAAAAACGGGTAGGCAGTCATGGAGACTGCCAACAGAAGTGATAAATTGAAACTTTTTAATTTTATTATTTTTTTAAAATTATTTTTTATTATTTTTATTATATATACATATATATATACATATATATACATATACATATACATATACATATACATATACATATACATATACATAGATGAACACTTTTGTTGGTTGCTTGACCGGGAAGGAGCTCTACCTATCCCTTCAACTGGATGACATATGTTTCGTCTCTCGAGGTTCAGACTCTTCAGGGCGCCGACATATACCATACCATCAAGAATAGGGAGACCCTATCCACAGCCAACAACTCATGTTTTCGTCGCCCTCCCGTCGAATGGCGTATATATGTAGTGTTAGATTTTCTTGGACTGCGTCCAATGAGACAGCAGTAGATGAGTATCATCGCACACCCAACCGTTGGGTTCCACAATCTCATGTGGAACACACAACAACCTGCGTCTCCGCCCAAAATCTAACACTACATACACACACACACACACACACACACACATATATATATATATATATATATATATATATATATATATATATATATATATATATATATATATATATATATATTAATTTTATTTATATTTTATTTTTTTATATTTTTATTATTTTAAATTAATTATCGTATGAATATTGGAATTATTCGAAAATAAAAGCTTTGTTTTTAATAAATAATAATAATAAATCATATCATAAAAATCATAAAAAATTTGAGTATTAAATATTATAAATTCATATTAATAGTAAATACGTCAATAAAAAAGATCAATTAATAAAAAAAGTAAAGTGTTTGGGTTAGAGGCGCATCAGCAACTAGGCTATTTAGCGACTGGACCTACAGCTTAACGTGGGTTCCGAACCACGGTCATCAGCTTCCGACAAACCCAGGCCAGCACCCCCCTCGGGCTATAAACCCTTGGTTATGTGCCTACCCATAAGTCTATCAGGAAACCTACCGACTGGCGAGTGACCAACGTAGAAGACTTCTCAGAAGGCATCCGGCCTTACCCAGCCTTTAACTGGCGTGACTGAGGGGTAATTCGTAGTCGGATTGTACACTTTTGCCTAGAAACAATCACAAACATTTAGGAAAGATAAACGGACAGAAGAAAGAAAAATAACCATCCGAGCGCTGGAATCGAACCATCTATCGCTCCAGCGCGGATTCGACAAAGCAGGCGCTCTTACCGCCGCACCAACGCGACCGGCTAAATTTATAAATTTAGTCACAAAAATGTTCGGACATTAATTAGTATCAACAAAAACATTAACTGCATAAAAAACTTACCTTATAATTAGTATTTGGTACTAATTACCCGCACTATGTTTAGTGTCATTGTCTGGGTAAAATTTAAATGAGTTGTTAATCTTCATGTTTTCCGAACTTACTCTCAGATTTTGCCTTAAAATATTTAAATAAATGTTTTGGTTCATTATACCGTCTATAGTTATGAGGATATCCCTCTGAGGATATACACCCTCAAACCATTACCATGTTTAACAGTTGGATAAATATTTTCAGAGTTGTATTCTTCATTAACCCTTCGTCACACCATTTGACACCCATTTGAGCCGCCACACCATTTGACACCCATTGATTATAAGAGAATATTATAATATAATATTATAATAGAAAAAAGTAAAGTAAAGTTTTAGGGTTGGAGGCGCATCAGTAACTGAAAAGGTTATTTAGCGACTGGACCTACAGCTTAACGTGGGTTCCGAACCACAGTTTCGGCTACCGAAAAGCCTGGTCAGCACCCCCCTCGGGCTATAAACCCTTGGTTTTGTGCTTAACTATAAGTATCTCGAGAAGCCTACCGACTGAAGAGTGATCAACGTAGAAGACCTCTCAGAAGGCATCCGGCCTTACCCAGCGTTCCCTCTTTCTCTTCAGAATTTTAGAAAAAGTCCTTACCTAGTACGGGATTCAAACCCGCTCCACATTAACTGCCGTATCGTAAGGTTAACGCCTTAGACATTACAGTTAACGTGGTTCCTTTATAATAGAAATAGATAGAGAGAAATATATAAGATTGTTCTCTGAAATATTTGGACCTTTTGGAATGAGATGTTTAAAAAAATTATCTAAACTGATAGCTTATGTAATATATTTAGAAACCGCACATATATATTTTTCTCTGAAATATTTGGACCTTTTGGAAAGAAAACCGTAGATACAACAGGTTTCGCTAGAGTTTGATATTTCGAATATACCTTAGCCTTTACATTTAAAGAGTTTTCCAATAAGAGTGGCAGAACTTCCAAACGTAATAGTGGCAACACTGTTTGAAATGTAAGTGTCATCATAGACTGGAAGTTGGAAAGCGACCTCCTTTGGGGAAAAATAATATTTTCTGACGAAGCCCACTTCTGGCTTAATAGGTTTGTGAACAAACATAACTGTGGGACTTTGGCAGATAAATCCTTAAGTGATTCATGAGTTATCTCTTCATCCTCACCAATTCACTGTTTGGTGCAGTTTTTTGGCTGAAGAAGTGAAAGGACTTTATTTTTTGAAGACAATGATGGAAATCGTGTTACTGTTTATGATAAACTCTATAGGAATGTGCTGACAGTATCTTAGGCCTAAACTGATAAATACGGATATAAACAATGTTTTCTTTCAACAAGATACAACGGTTTATCACACATCTGGTCAGACAATCGATATATTTCAATTCTTTCTTCTATTGGAACCTTTGGTGTGAAACACTAAACTTGAAGATCTAGCGAAACGTGCGTCGAGTTCAAAAAAAGTGTTATGGTGTTTAGTGGTACATCTCTTCAAGTTTAATCGATATATTGCAAGAAAAGTTTCCAGGAGTTATTTTGCGACACGGCCACCAAGATCATAACATCTTACGCCCTTAGATTACTTTTTGTGAGGTTATATTAAATCTCTGGTTTGTAGAAATAAACCTCGAACAATTCTTGACTTTAAACGAAACATTCAGGCTCCCACTCTTATTGGAAAATCTTTTATATTGAAGTAATAGTAGATTTGGATTTAAATGCTTCTAAAATACTTTAATGATGATAAGGTTTGCCTCCATATCCAAATCAATGATTTTGGCTTTTGGCTAATGTCGGTATCGTAGTCTTCTGTTTCATATATTTTCGCCCTTCTGAAAAAAAATGGGCTGCGGTACAAGATATTTATCAGACCAATGAGTTGACATAATATAACTCAGTCTTTGAAGCAGAATCAGATGATCTTTTTCGATTATTTTAGATCGTTCCTGTTCTTTTTGTAGTTTCTTTAGTTTCACGGTTACGTGTCTGCGTTGGAGAGGCGATTTGTTATCCACCACTGGAACTGCTGTTAGTACCTGGAAGTACAATATGTTGTTGATAACTGATCTGGTATATAGTTGACGGTTGTATCTTTTTTAGTTTTGACATTTGAACATTTCAATAACTGTCATTTGAAGAGTAGCCGAGCTAAATGATCTGTGAGGTATTAGCTAGGTCCACACCAATAAAATTTTGCGTTTGTGTTAAATTTACTGAAACAATTTGTTTGAATTATCTGGTGGACAATAGATGGTTCGTGTGCGGCTACAATATATGTGTGTGACTTTGTGTGTCAGAACGTCCACATTGCCACGCAGGCACCCTACATACACCACATACAGCCCGCATAACACAAATTTGTATTGATGTGGACCAAATTTAATGCGAACGAAGGTTACGGCTAAAGGGTTTTGTTTACAGAATTGAGAGGTACTGTATTTGAAAGAGAAGGCTCCACGCTAAACAGCTGTTGGTCGCCAGCGTTTGGCACATGCGAATTTCTAGCAGCGCTAGTTTCGTTATTTAATAACTACACCTCGTATATGCCTAAATATGGGAAAGTCTTTTTTTTTCTATTAATATAACATATGTACCAGTGCCAAAGTGCTGCTATAATATCTAAGTATCAACTTCACCATATTTATTAAAAACAAGCAATCATAGATGGTGTAGCCTGTATGTCCAGGAGCGTAATCTGTGCTAATTGATGTAAGTGCCAAACCGTCTGTTGAATGGTGTTGTCTTGTATTAGTAGCAAGTTGTTGTTTGTAACTATTAACTTAACAATAATATTTTATGTTATATAATTATATAATCTATAATATTATTATTTGTGTTTATTAACGTTTCAAAATTGAAAAAAAAACCAGTGCCTTTAGTTTTGATGTGAAAGTGCCCAAATCAAATGTCGAGTTTTAATATTTTTCTTACTTAACCAAGGCTTTTTCTGGACCACACGTCCATGATATGCATGTTTTCTTACACAAAGGCGCATTGTTTCGGTGCTGACTAGTTTTTGGGAGTGGTTTTCCACCAATGTTTTGAGTTTATGTGCTCTAATTTTAGGGGTTTTATGTAATTTTAAAATAAAGCGTTTGTTTCTTTTATTTAATAATTTCGGATGGTCCTTTTACTGATTCAGAAAAATTATGTCCTCATTTTTGTAGTGTTGCATGATATCACCAACCGTACTTTTACTTAACTAAAGCATTTGTAATGCATAATGAAATAGCTCTAATTGGGTTTTTGAATAAAAAATAATTATCGATTTATTTACTTTATTTTAAAACTTTATCATAAATAATATTGATAGTCGATGCGAAAAACGTTTAAGAACTTGTTACAATTAATTATAAATGAATTAAAATGTATAAAATTAAAAAAAAATCACGTGACTACGAACACGCCGCGATGGACTGCTAAATTAGAAATCAGAAGTCAGAATACTAAAGTGTTTTCTCGTCAGTACTGTCAACGACTTGTATTCGTATATATACTCTTAAAATTACTGTTTATAATTTAATAATTATTGATTACTAATTTAGTTCAGTAATGTCTGACAAAGGGTTCATAAAGGCTAATTCTGATAATATACTTGCTGTGGATATTTTTATGGTCACAGATTTTCCGAAAAATGACATCCGGTTCAATTCAGTTGAAGTTCGAGGAGTTAAAGCATCGATGTGTGTTTTTTAAATCAATCGGTCAACGATATATCTTGAACCGCACTATACTCATTAATTTCAGATACTCATAGACTTCATACATGCGTATGCCCGCTTACAAGAGGACTCTTTGTACGACATATCGATGGCATTACTTACGAACAAAACATACATACTGTTTAAATCGCTAATTTTATTTCAATAAAAAATACACTCTTAAATATACATAATAAAACTTACCCCAACTAGGATAATATATTACAGTAGATTATAATATGTAAACTACATTAATGACCACATAACCATGACACTAAACTCTATTAACAATATTTTTAAAAAAATCCACCCATACTACATTATTGCTTTAATTAAGGTTTTCAGTAGTTTTAAAACAATGGCAATTTTTTACTTTATATGTTTTACAAACAACCACATTAGACTGTTAATAATATTTGCAAATATAAATAAATCTGGCTGCCAACTAACTCTAATGCATGACCAGCATTTGAGTGGAAAACATTTATAGTCGAAGTGTGGGACTCTCCTGTTAAGGTCTACCCACTAGAAAACCACTATCTACTATAACATATCCTGGAACCACTGTCAGCCTACCATCAGTCTTCAATGCCTATAATACATTTCTAACCTATGTTTAACCATACCTTATCAAATAAATATGTTCAATCAATAGATGTACCAAAATCCTGTAAAACACAAAGTATTTTAACTGTTTTGTTTTATTTAGAATAGAAATATACCATTTTCTTTACTTCTTGTTTGGCTACCTACTCCTTCAGGTTCATCTTCACCGTTCGTCTAACTGATCACACCAATTTCTGTACTCTTCGACCATCTACAAATTAGATTATCCTGTATAACTTTCATAAGTATAAGACTTTTTATATACGATTACCTTCCAAATTGATAGTCGAATTTTGTTCTTGTCTATTGGCGCTTTCTTGAATATTATTTTTCGTATCCTACAAAATAAACCTGTAGGGCTTTCTCATTGTTACTACCCTCGGTTGTGTTGCTACATATAGATTCTTTGCGGACACGCAGGAATATTCCTTCTTATAAATTTGGCACGTCAATTTCTTTTCCCTACATGAATTAATTAATATAAATAAAAGTTATAAAAACGAATGCAAAAAAATTTCAATGCAAATGATTTCATTCTGAACTTACTTATCTTATGTAAAGTATATATATAAAGTATATATATATATATATATATATATATATATATATATATATATATATATATATATATATATATATATATATATAAAGTGTATAATGTCGAAAACAGCTCCGACAGCCTAAATAACAATTAAAAGCACTTTAAAAGCAACAAATGCAGTCAAATATTTAAGTTAAACCTATAGAACAATAAGATCGATAAATTGTTTTATTTACCCGAGACTCCGATTCTTTCCGAACGTCTTTTCAGGAAGAGCGCGAAAGAATATTTCTGTATAACTTCCGAATTGCTCCGGGCCGAACCGATATTGGCGATATTGGCCTTCGATAAAATTGTGAGGTCACAATGGTTCCGGTTTTTTTCGGGAATTGAAAATTTTTTAAATAGGGTGTCCGAATATTTTTGGGATCCACTGTATGTAAATACACATTACTAATCCAAGGCAGATTGTTATTTACAAGCGTTAAAAGAGCAACTAATAAAAATCCCTATGCTCTTTCAGCACAAAACGATAATATCTTATTGTATGGAAATAGAGAAATATTAAAGAGGAAAACTATCGGAGATGAAACTAGATACTCACGAATTATTAAAACAATTATTCTTTCTATGCTTGCTTGAACCATACACACAAAGGAAGTCGATCAGTGTCATAAATGAGGTTGTGGTTGTCTGATTTTGTATGGAGCTTTATAACGAAGAAAAAAAATGTTATGGGAACCAAATTGTATATAAAAACACGTTATAAAGTCACTCAAGCAACAACAATTATCATTATTACGAAACTTTGTTATCCATACTCTTATTACGAGCTAGTATTCTGCTTTACCATATTACATTTCATTAGTACTAAGCAAAATGGTTTTTTCCGGTTAACTACGTATTTTTAGATGAGATTATAATGGACAATTTTATGAATGAAGTATTTCAGGAAATAAATGAACTGAATTTAACTAGAAAACCTTTTTAATTAAGCAAATAGAATTCTTTCGCATTGCCGGCATTTTCCTCGTTGATGATTACTTTTGTAATTAAAATTATCGGCGGAATGTCTGCATTTTTTCGATTAGATGTCGAAATCTGAGTACAGTCATATCGATTATCGTTAACTGATCAATTTACACTTACAATATTTTACTACTCAATTCTTTGAGTCACCTGATGAAGTTAACTAAGTTTTATCAGAAGGTGATTCAATCTAATTTTGCTATTTGTTATTTCACCAAGACAATGCACCGTGTCATAAATCGTTGGCAACAATGAGTAAATTGTATGAATTGCTTCCTCATCCACCGTATTCTCCAGATCCTCCCTCAGCGACAATTTCCTGTTCTTAGACCTCAAAAAAATGCTTGCTGGAAACAAATTTCGCTGTAATGAAAAAATAATTGCGGAAACTGAAATATATTTTGAAGCAAAAAGAAATCATTCTATAAAACACTGGTAGAAATTTTATAAAAGCGTTGGAATTATTATATTGCTCTTCAAAAAGGATATATTGACGAGCAAAGTCGAAATTTGTAAAAAAAAGTGTTTTAATTTGTCAGACTGGGGACTTATTGACCGATGTGTTCTACGAGGTTATGGAGAAAGTGGGAACACTAGTTAAGTTTATTATATTAACCCGTATGACGATGCTTAACTCTAAGGTAGTGCTAAAAGTCCAGGAACAGATCATGGTAGGACCTGAGAGGGAATGGATTGACACCAGTCCTGCTTAACATAGTATCGAACAAATTAATCAGCGAAAAGAGCATCGACGTAAATGGAACAATGAACAAACTAAAGTATAACGGATAGTAAGGCAAGCTGATGACCTAAACATGGCCAAAGAGGTCATTAAGAGAGACCTATGTTGAAATAAAGGTGAAAGCCAAAAGAGCGGCTCTAGAAAAATATAGTTTCGTTTGATTGCGCGATTAGCTCTTGGTGAAACATATTAACAATGATAATGAGTAAAACAATTAGTATTTGTTTCACTATATATTCGAGATATTCTCTCACATCTATCGGCCTCGCGGCTATTCTCAAAAAGAGTTATGTATAAACTAAACTAAAATTTCAAGGTTCTAGACAATGGAGGTCCTTTTTTTTTGCCTAGATTGTCTCCTTAAATGTTTATCACTTTCAATAATTCCGAAGCTGGGTGTTAATTTCGGAAATTTGCTTCTGAAAGCCTACTTTTTTGCTGCTGTGTATCAATTTGGCAGTATTGGATTTCATATTATGTGGTACTGGTCTATACTAAGCTAATTGAAAAGTTTGCGGAGCGCGATACCTTTAAAGCATAGAAAGAACTGTATAATCTACTACTTTTTGAAGTTTCATCCTTCATATGAACATATGTGAAGTTTCAAGTCGATCTGTCAATTTATTCGTACAAAAACAGTAGCTTACCAGGTCTCTAAATATGAAACCGGAATTTGCCCATAGATGCCCTAGCTGTCGTTGTAGTTACCGTCAAACCGCGTCATTGGCGCCATTTCCTTGTTGACATCTTACAAACATTTACAACTCACAATAATATAAGTTTTATAGACAACAAGTATAGTTTGTAATAGCGTTGAACATGTCGAATTTTGTGCCAGGACAATTGCGATTTGCGGACAGCATTGTTTTTCTGCATTGAATGCTTGTCGGAGCTTACGGTGAGCATGCTCTTGGTAAATCACAGTGCTTTGAGTGATTTAAAAAAATCAAAAGTGGCGATTTTGATGTGAGAAACGAAGAATGTGGAAGACCACCGAAAAAGTTTGAAGACAGCGAATTGCAAGCATTGTTTGATGAGAATGACGCTCAAACGCAATAAGGACAAGCGGATCAATTAAATCTGACAACAGAAGCCGTCTCTATGTGCTTGAAAGCCATGAAAGATTCAGAAGATGGAAAAATGAGTTCCACATGAACCAAATGAAAGACAGCAGGAAAACCGAGAACCAAATGCTGCTCGCCAGGTACAAAAGAAAGTAATTTTTTAAAACGGATATATTTTGAGAATCCTAAGCGTAGAGATCATGGGTAACTCCAGTCGAACCATCGACATCGACTGCAAGGCCAAATCGCTATGGATGAAAGACAATGCTCTGTGTTTGGTGGGATCAAAAGGGTATGATCTATTATGAGCTGCTAAAACCTGGCGAAATCGTTAACACCGAACATTACCGACAACAAATGATCGATTTGAATCAAGCTTTGCGTGAAAAACGACCAGAATATCAGAAAAGGCAACGCAAAATGATTTTGCTTCGTGGTAATGCACCATTACACACAGCAAAACTGGTCAAGGAAATGATTGAGGCGTTTAGTTGGGAAATGCTTTCTCATGTGGCTTACTCACCATACTTGGCTCCGTCCGATTACTACTTATTTGCATCGATGGGACCATGCCGTAGCATCCACAACTTGTCAGACAGGTGGGAAAAATGTATAGCTAGCGATGTGCAATACTTTGAATGAAATATTTTTTATCATTTTCATCCAATAAACGTGTATTTTATATACAAAAATTTCGGTTGTATATTTACATACCTGGTATATGAAAACCATCTCTAATGAAAAAAAAAAACAAAATAATTATGAATAACGCGTAAACTTCGAATTTGAAAAATTCAAAATTGTGAAATTTATACCGGTACTATTCTTTAATGACGATATACCTTTGTTTTTCTTTTTCTTTTTCACAAATTTTTCAATAAGCAATTCTTTGTCTTTTTCATTAAGCAAAACACATGCAGTTAATTATTTAGCATTTTGCAATGAAAATCACTCATTATTGACTAAGCAATTTCTGCAACTATTCAGTTGGAAAGTTTTGCAAGCAGGATACAGTGATATCACCCAGTATTTGGACTTTGATAAGGAACAAATAACAAACGGTTTTTTATGGCGTTACAAATAGTTAGACGTTTTCCTAAGAATATTTATTCAACGGATTTAGTTATAATTGATAAAAGCCAGTTCTTCTCAATTGATTTTGTCGATACGAAAAAATAACCGACAAACGCAGATTACTTGCAAATAAAAATGAGTTTATTTTTTACAACTTAAGGTAGGGCAGGGCTGGTTGGGCAACTTTTCGCTTGATCTCCCATAACTTTAAGAATATGCATCAGACTTAATTGATTCTTACTCTGTTAGGTTCGTAATTTACTCTTCCCCAAAACGTCTAGCTGTGTAAAACCGATTCGAGTACAAGTTTAAAAGTTATTGTCGGAACGTGCTCCACTAGTGGGGCTAGTTGAGTAATGGCTAAAATGGACTTAATGAATGTATAGAATGATCTGAATACAAAATATATGTAATAAACAAGCAAATATTTATTTATTATGATTATTACATATTCATATTGTTATTATTTCTAGGGAAAAATAAAATTAATATCAAACAAAATTAAATCTTTCCAATTTTTAGATTATTATTACACTTTTTATATTTAAAATGATATATTTAAGAATAGTTATATCGCAAATAAATATTAAATTAAAGTGGTAACTAATTATGAGATTAAGAATGTTGCTAGATGATAAATAATCCCAAATAATTAATCGTCATATTAATACATATCTCTTTAAAGTCATCCTGTTAATATTAAATTGTTTGGCTGCAGTATTTACACTCATTTTTTCCTCTACAGCTTTTGCTGCTTCACTCAATTGTTGACTAGTAGCTAAACTTTTTGAGGTCTTTTATTTTATATCTACGCATCTTAAAATGTATTAATAATCATTAATACAATTATCAATATAAGTAATTTTAATTATTAAACTTTGTGTAGAATCATCACACGCACAAACTAATTGATGGTTACTAGTTTATTAAAAAAAAAAGGTAAAGTGTTAGGGTTAGAGGCGCATCAGCAACAAGGCTATTTAGCGACAGGACCTACAGTTTAACGTGGGTTCCGAACCACGGTCATCAGCTCCCGACAAATCCAGGCCAGCACCCCCCTCAGGCTATAAAGCCTTGGTTATGTGCCTACCTATAAGTATATCAGGAAACCTACCGACTGGCGAGTGACCAACCTAGAACACTTTTCAGAAGGCATCTGGCCTTACCCAGCCTTTAACTGGCATGACTGAGGGGTAATTTGTTTGTCGGATTTTACACTCTTGCCTAGAAACAATCACAAACATTTAGGAAGTAAACAGACAGAGGAAAGAAAGAAAAACAACCAGCCGAGCGCTGGAATCGAACCAACTACCGCTCCAATGCGGTTTCGGCACAGCACCGGCAGGCTGCCGCTCTTACCGAATTTATTAAAGAAAAATTTGATTTTCTATAATGAACATCTAGTGGGGCTAGTTTAGCAACGCGCGTTCAATGCTTGCTCAACTAGCCCCACTAGTTGAGGCAACAAAATAAAAATTAGGTTATATAAAAATCATAAGAATTAAAAATAACTCTCTATAATCGAAAGAACAATAATTAAGTAATCTTTAAATACTTACGTGGTTCTTATTAAGCATTTTTATATAGTAGAAAAATTATGACCTGTAATATTTTTTGACGCCAAAAAAAAACAAAGCGTTTTCTTATTTTATCGTAGCACCGGACAGCAATTGACAGTCACGCTATGTATTACCCTCCCATAACCCCTTCTTTTCGCCATTTACACTTTTGTTGTAGGTTCCTTAGTTTTTGAGATATTTCGATTGCACGGCTTGCCCCTATGATCAACTAGCCCCGCTTTACCCTACCCAAAACATAGTGCATTTTATGTAATGTTTGACCTTAAGACAGAAAATGTCCTCAGATTTTTTTATCACCCATAATTTTTCTCCTATCAGGTATTGTTGCATTTTAACAAATTTTAGCAATTTACGTATTACTATTAATCTTAATTTCACTTTAGAACATTGTTGTTCAGATTTTACGATGGTATTTTGCTTCTGGGGATTCCCTTATTAATGGCTAACAATAATGAGTAAATAAAATGGAGCTTCATTTACCATAATATAGCTATTTTTATTACAGACATGTCTGGTGGAAGTAGCGTTTACGGTACCTTGAAGAAAACTTCTTCTTTTTAATCTGGCCGTTAGAAGTTTTTACTATGATTTTGATTGTTTTAAATCTCAAACTGAATCATTAAGTTCGGGAAATAAAATCAGATGCGACTCTGTTAACATCTTGTAAGACCAAATAAAGAATCATTTTGTATAATCAATTGAAGAATCAGCGGATTCAGATTTTTATTCATTGAATATTCATGTTCATTTTACCATTACTTTCAATTATCGTTTCTAAATACTTATAATTTTTTTAGTCTGTTGAATTCGTCTTTCAATTTTAGTTTATGTATTCTTTGTTCTCTATGCCTTTTTGTTTTATTTACATTTATTTTCATATTTTTATGTGTTAATGAAATTCAAATACTTTCTCTACTTACTGAAGTAAATGGTTGTATTGATAATCAATAAAAATAAGTTAGAGATAAGTTGTACTTAGGCGACTGTTTCAATATCATTCTGATGGTGTTGATGTCTATTCATGAGCAATTATGCTAGAAGTCACTTTGCTCTTATCATTCCACGTAGAACGTAAACCACGAGGATTACATCGCTCGTATCGAAACTTAACGAAATAATACATACAAAACGTTCAAAATTTGCAAATCGGAAGGAAATCATGATTCATCTTGATAATGCCACACCCTGTACGTCATTAGCTATCTGGAGGAAATGTTAAGTTTTAGTTGGGATGGATGCTCTATTTTCAAATAAATTGTGTTAAATTGCTTGGATTTTAAACTCGAAGAGATTTACTACTAAACACCAATTTTTTTTGAACTTTTCGACGCACGTTTCACTAACCATGTTTGTATCATCAGGAGAAGATTTAATCTAATTCTAATACTAAACTGTGTTCTATTTATATGAATAACCGTACCTAATGAAGCGTGTAAAAATCATGAACCGTGAAGTTTACTGAGCTTTACATTAGTAATTGAAAAAATTGACTGAACGGGATAGGTCCTTTATCTCGGTTCATGATTTTCTTACATATTTCTATTTAAATGCTTTCATAGATATCCAAAGCGCTATTGTTATTAACACTTTTAACTAGTCTAAAATTACTAATATCTATATTGTGGTTATATTCGATTGTATGTTGGGCGACACAAGATTTTTCATTTCTCCCATATCTAATGTGGGCAATATGTTCTTTATATCTCGTTAATCTGGATCTTTTTGTTTGGCCAATACACCTTCGATCACAATCTTGACAACTAATGTCGTAAATTTCCAGTTTTCATGTTGATCTACTTTATCTTTTGGATTACCCAGGACTTCTCTTAATTTATTATATGGTTTGTACACAACCTTAATGTTCATTTTTTCAAAATTTTGTCTAGCCCTCTTGTTAATTGGGCATCAAACGGTATTACCATGAATTTATTTTTGTTTTGATCCTTTTGAAAAGTCGAAGATTCTTTCAATAATTTTCTGAACTTGTGTTTTCTAATTAATTTATTTACAATATTATTGTTATAACCGTTGACTTCGGATACCTCCCTAATTAATTCGTTGTTTTCGAGTTCATACTATGAATGAATACTATGTTTTGCGATTTACTATTTAAGTTCTTAATAAAATCATCTAAGTTTTCATTTGTAGAACCGAAATTGGCAAAAACTCCATCTACATATCTTAAAAATACTTTCGGAAAGTAACTGAATTCATCTTTCGCCTCGGTTTCAAATTTACTCATGAATAAGTTGGCTAAGAAAGGTGACAAAGGATTGCCCATTGCCGTCCCTTCTTGTTCGTAAAACCTGTTATTATGCTGAAAACAATTTTGCTTCATACATAATCTTTTTAAGGAGATGCACTCTTGATGACAATCTTGATATTAAAACTGTTTAACTCGAGTAACTTCCTCAGGTGTTTCGAGGTATGTGGAATCGGGACACTCGGAAACAACGATGATACATCAAAGGAAATCAAAACCTCACCTTCCTGTAGATGTGTTTTTGTGATTTTTTTCCATGAATGTTGTTGAATTTATCGCAGACAAGGAAGGTAGTTGGCTTGGTAGATTTTCAAATTCCTTTGTTAACCATTTTGCCAAGTTATATGTTGGAGAATCAATGGCTGAGACAATTGGTTTCATTGACTCTCCTGGTTTATGACTTTTTGGTAAAGCATACAATCTTGGCATTTTTGGATTAGAAATATGCAGTTTGCTTTTTAGAGAAGGCGAGAATAGGTTGTTACAAGATTTTAATGCATATCTGAAGAAAATGTAAAAACTGCCTTCAGAGTCTTCGTCGCCTCCGGAATTTTACGCAACCGGTATAAATAAACTTGTTTCTTGTTGGCAAACTTTTGTTGATTGTAATGGCTTTTATTTCGATTAATAAAGTTTTGTTTGAGCTGAAATATGTGCATTTCACTTTATTGGTTAAAAACCGCAATAACTTTCTTAACAACCTAATATATTCACCGGATCTAGCACCCCCGATTATCTCTAATTCTGATCGTTGCAAGAATAATTGAACCAAATAGTTTTCACTGATGGCATAATCAGTTCTGTAAAATATGGTAAAGGTCATAAATAACACTGATTACTATGTTATAGTAAATAACTAGCTGACCCAACAGACGTTGTCCTGTCTAAATTTTAATAAACTTGTCTGTGATTATTTTGTGAATTTGTGAAAAGTTATTGGAAAATGTGTAAACAATGTAAACATGAGAAAAAAAAACGTATTTCTGAGTGATCATTGTATCTATTACCGATTGTGGCCATGGATATTCAATTTGAGGAGGAGTACATTCGGAAGTACGCCAATAGGAAATTTTCCACGTGAGATGCATTCTATCGGCAGTACACCGCTGAAATGCTGGAAATGTGTGATGTGCCCGAACTACATATGTTGCGCCAAATGAAGTGATTTGGAAGCAGCTGTTGTATTTCTGGATTTGTGTCAGGAAATGTGTGGAATCTGTTCCTGTGTCAGAAAACATTGAGCGCAATGGCTGTGGTGGTGGGACCAATGACGCCAATTTGACTTTGCTAGTTGCGCAACATAATCCATTTCTATATTTCAATGTCTTAAAATGTGGGCACCCATCGATCCAATAGCAACGGATTGGTCATTCACTGTAATCAATTGTCATGTTGTAACGGAATGCAGCTCGATGAGTATTCAACAGAACATTTGTTTGTCTTCTTGCACGATTATTCAAATTCATTGTCGCCCGATTGAATTCTACTGACCGATGATGTCTCATTGGATGTATGTCATCTTTGTTTGCATTTTCTCGTTCTTTCTTTAATTTTATTTCGCTCTTCGCGTTGTTCTGTAGTTCGATTAGATCGAAAATTAGTTTGGTTTGTAGCATTGCAAGTTCTGCGACCTAAATTGCTCCGTCTTATTAGTTCAATTGTGTACAATTCAATTGTGTCGATTGTGCGATGCGAAGAATCACAATTCAACTGAAAATTGACAATTGATTCACTTTGTTTTTACTGTATTGACATATTTGACACTTCAAAACTCGTACTTTGTAGATAAATCTGTAAATTTGTTTGAGATAAAACGACAAAACTTAATTCATTTCATGAAACGACTGTGATGAACTTGCAACAGAATCTCAATTCATCTGAAAATAAACAACTGAATCAATTTTTCGTCACTGTGTAACCGATTGTTTAATTTACGCTGAAATGTGTTTTTCCAAATTTTTCTTCAGATCTTTCAGTTCTTTTTTTCAATTGAGTTATTTCCATCCCGGGGGTATAACGAACAAAACAAAAAAGAGAATGAACCAAATATGTCGTTCCTATCGTCAGTTATGACCGAGAGTGCATACAAAAATTATAATTTTTGTATTTTGTCCGAATTTTCAGACTTTCCTTTGTAAGTGTCTTGAATTTTTTTTTCTGAAAACTTTTCCAAGCCCATATCGAACAAAACAAAAAAAAATACGCATATTTATCGTTCGAATAGTGAGTTGTGGTCTTGAGTTCATACAAAAATTCCATAGGAAAAAGCACTTTTAATTTTTCAAGAATTTTATACTTTTTCGGGCAACTTTTCTAATTTTTCTTTCACTAAAACCCTTATTGGGACCATTACGAACATGTAAAAAAAATGAGCCAAATCGGTCCAGCCGTTCTCAAGTGATCCGCTTACCTACGAACCGCATTTCATTTTTATTTATAAGATCTGTAGTTCAGTACATTCTAAAAAACAAGATGAAGTTATTTGCCAATCTAATGCTTATAAATGATAGTGTATACTAGGGTCATTAGGTATTCAAAACCATTAAAATCCCGATGGTTTCAGGTACATACGACGCATTTATGATAATAATAAAATTAAGTGATGACCTCACTCTCCTCGGCTAAAACACACAATTTTTTAGTTGTTCGATGTTGCCAATTTTGAAATAAAAGAAACAGAAACCTGTTCGTTTATTTTTGGCGAGATCCGTTTGAGAGGCGATTTTTTTTTTTTTTGAGCTCGGTCTTGTTTCGGTGGCCTTTTTTGGACCACTGCGTATTGTGGTCGATTGACGTGACGTTAAATTGATCTAGCTTTTTTTTTACCTTTCTTTGACATTATTTAAACAACATTTTAATTGCAATACTAAGATTATGCATGTTTTAAATACATACACACCCCAAAAACATTCGGACAAGTATATTGCTATGTGCGTGCATCTAAAAATAAAAACCCCCTCACGGGGCCCAGATCTTGTATCTGGGTACGGGGAGTGACGCCCCCGGGGGTCCGAGTTGTCCCTTAAGCCAAGCTGTAGTGCGACCCGTGGCGAGGGCTGAATGGCAGATGAGGGTAACATTTGTCACTAACGGGGCCTCCAGAGTACCTCCCGTCCCTTTGGAGTACTTAGGGTTACCGCAGTACGGAGCACTGCTGCGGCGGACGTTCTTTCTTCCCAACTCGTGGGACTCACATGTCTTCAATCAATCTCTCAAATTTTCCCATAACCTCGGGGTCCAAAAGACCCAGGATAGCGTCTCCAGTCGATATCACCCAAAGAAATCCCGACTTTGATAAATATTTCGTTGTAAAATCCGAAGATGATTCATTAGCCAAACTTTCTCCCTTTATTATTCATAAATGTATTGTTGGATTTGTTGGAGAGGTGGATTCCGTCAAGAAACTACGAGATGGCTCTCTTCTTATTATTACAGCAAACATCAAGCAGTCCGGAAAAATCCTGAATATGGCTAATCTGCACACATCGGCAGTGAAAGTAGAACCCCATAAAACATTGAACTTCTGCAAAGGAGTGATTTCCAGTTCGGACCTTCTCAACTGTGAGGAGGACGAAATACTTGAAAACTTGCGACAACAAGGTGTAGTAGCCGTAAGACGAATCACTTCCAAGAAAGATGGAGTAATTACCCCCACCAACAGTCTCATTTTAACTTTTCGAAAATCCACTCTTCCAGAAAGAGTACGAGCCGGATACTTGATTCTAAAGGTGCGACAATATGTTCCAAATCCCCTTCGCTGTTTTCAGTGCCAGAGGTTTGGACACATCTCACAGAAATGTTCGTTTACACCTATATGCCCGTCATGCGGCAAAACATCTCACGGAGAATCTGAATGTTCCCCTCCCCCTCTATGTGTGAACTGCGGAGACGAGCATTCCCCTAGGTACAGGGGATGTCCGATATACAAGGAAGAATTCCAAATACAAAAAATTAGGGTCTCAGAAAAATTACCGTATTTCGTAGCTAAAGCAAAGGTCAAAGGCTCTACTAACGTAAATGTCCCAAGATACTCCAGCGTAGTTTCGGCAAGTAAAGTCATGGTATCATGCGCCACCCAGTGCGACCAAATCCCAACACCCCACAGTAGCACCGCACAAAGCTCTGCTAACCTCAACAAACCTCGTGATCCTCCACCCCCTTCCCCCAAACCCTCCTCCCTTTCCACTAAATCCTCTTCTACTCTACGAGATCCTCCACCCCCTGCCCCCAATCCATCTTCCTCTCTTCCCACCAAATCCTCTTCTACCCTAGGTCCTTCACCCACTCTCTTATCCCTTCCCCCTCCTTCGTCCACCCCACCCCCTCATACACCCATTTCCCTCACTTCCCCACTGACTACAATCGCTTCTAACAAAAACATAAAAACATGTAAAGCGAAACCTAACTCCAGAAGCAGCTCCAAGTCCTCGACGGGTTCCATCGAGGACTTGATGGAAATAGACAATACGACCTCCGGACCCCCCAAGGGTCAACCTAATAAAAAGGACCTAAAACTAAAAAGATAAACTTTCTTTCTCACGGACTGACCTATCTCCCCTACTACCATTTTCTTTCGTTCCGCAATACAGTGGAATGTTAACGGAATAATACTACGACTCCCAGAACTCAAGTCCATCACAGCTACATTCAGTCCAGCTTGCCTGATACTTCAAGAGACTAACCTAAAACCGTCCGACAATTTTAACTTCAGGCACTATCAAACATTCAGAAAGGACAGAGATGGAGCTGCCAGAGCATCTGGTGGAGTTGCAGTACTCATTCATGAATCATTAGACTGCCACCAACTGGCTCTCAACTCGCCTCTGGAGGTAGTAGCTGTCAGAACATGCCTAGAACTCCCCGTCACCATATGCAATCTATATCTTTCCCCAAATATTAACTTCACCCTCAAGCAACTCGAGGACTTACTTCTCCAACTTCCTCCTCCCATCATTCTTGGAGGGGATTTTAATGCCCACAGTCCCACCTGGGGGTCTACTCATCAGGACTCCAGGGGAGATACGATTATGAACCTGGTACAGTCGAAAGGCCTCATTATTATGAATTCAGGTGCCTCCACACACATTTCCATGTCGTCAGGTACCTTTTCAGCCATCGATCTAACCATATGCTCCCCAACCATACAGCCACTTTTCACTTGGAGCGTTATCGGCGATCCACACGGCAGCGATCATCTACCTATTGCTATCATTCCGGCTGGATTGTCTAACGCTACCTCGACCAGGAAGATCTGGAATACCTCTAAAGCAGACTGGCAACTTTATGCTTATATTTTTGAAAACCCCCACCTCCTACCCGGCCAGTTTCAAAGAAATCTTAACTCCTTAACTAATTCCATTAACAACGCTTCCAACACCTCCATCCCAACCTCAACATTCATGACTAAACATAGCTGCGTTCCATGGTGGAACGATGACTGCGCCGAGGCCGTGAGAAAAAGGAAATCATCTCTAAATAAATTTAAACACTGCCAAAATCAGGCCAATTTCATTATTTTCAAGAGATGCCAAGCTTCTGCCAAGAGGATCATTCTTGAGGCTAAAAGAGCTTCCTGGGCTAAATTCATCAGCTCCTTGGATCACAGATCCACATGCTCTGATTTTTGGAGCAAGGTAAGGAGGCTCAGGGGCATTCCTAACAAACACATTAATAATATCCTCGACAACGGGGTCTGGCTGACGGACAGGGAAGATATAGTTGAGTGTTTTGCAAAATTTTTCCATGACATGTCCAGCGACGACAATCTTGATCCCCTATTTAAACTACATAAAAACCGACACGAACTTGCACTACAACTCGAGGAGGATACACCATCCCCGATCAACATTCCTTTTTCTTACAACGAATTCAGAACAGCTCTTGCCAGATGTCGCTCAGGTGCGCCTGGCCCAGATAACATCTTGATCCCACAAATTAGAAACATGCCGGAATCTGCTCAGCGCACCCTACTTGACATATACAACGACATCTGGCGCGGGAGAGGTTTTCCTCCCTCCTGGGGTGAGTCTCTTCTTATTCCTATCCACAAAAGGAACAAAGCCTGTTCAACTGTTGAAAGTTATCGCCCAATATCTCTTACAAATCATCTTTGTAAAATCATGGAGAGGATGATACACCGACGACTCTCATGGCACCTGGAGCGACATCGTCTCATTGACATTAATCAACACGGTTTTAGACCGGGCCGATCGACAAACGATCATCTGATCGGCCTGGAAATTGATATCTGGGAAACCTTTGAAAGAGGACACCATCTCCTGGCTGTATCTCTTGACTTAAAACGCGCTTTTGACACGGTCTGGCGATACAACATAATAAAATCCCTACACGACCTAGGCTTCAGAGGCAACTTCCTACACTTTATCAAAAATTTCTTATCAAACAGATACTTTCGTGTAAGGCTTGGCGACACTGTCTCCAGGAGTTTTCCACTGGCCAATGGGGTTCCTCAAGGTTCCGTACTAAGCCCCTTACTTTTTAACATCGCTATTAATGGAATAGGGCAGTACATTGGAACTGACGTGAAATACAGACTATACGCAGATGATCTTTTAATATACTACTCTTCTGCAACACCTAGGGTGGCTGAAAGAAAGATACAAGGCTGCCTTAGAAGACTCGAAGAATGGTCCCGTCTTACTGGCTTCATATTCTCTCCTCAGAAATCCACTTCAGTTCATTTCTGCAGAAAAATGCATTGCCCTCGCTTACACACCCTGTCCATGTCTGGAACTCCTATTGTATCAGCACCTTGCCTTCGCTTTCTAGGTCTCACTTTTGATGCAAGACTTTCATGGAGGGATCACATCACCCGACTTAGGTCGGAGTGCGATCGATCCCTGAGAATCCTCAAATGGGCTTCACATCCAAGATGGGGATCATCCATTCCCACCCTTTTACATCTATACAAGTCACTAATAAGATCTAAACTAGATTACGGCTGCGTTGCATATTCGTCTGCTCCTGCATCCTATATCAAGCAGTTGGACGTTGTTCAGAACTCTGCCATCAGACTCTCACTAGGCTCCTTCAGATCGAGTCCTACCACTAGCCTACACTGCCTTGCTGAGATAGAACCCCTAGAAGATTGGCGCCACTTTCTCCTCTTTAAATACGTATCTTCATTAAAGTTTAGACAAAACTTTCATCTGCGCGACAAATTCTTAATATATATGAATCTCAACAACACAGGAACACACAATCGAAACTGCGGCGCCAATCACCGTTTCGCTCGCCTATCTGCTAATTACGATTTACATCTTCCCAATTTCGAAGCGTTAGTCATTCCTCCGTCTCCACCCTGGCTCCTTACACAAGTAAATGTCGATTGCTCCCTACTTCGATATAACAAATATAATTACGCTCACTCCTCCATTAGATCCCTTTTCTCTGAGCGATTGAATAAATACCTAGACTATCAGATCGTTTACACTGACGGCTCTAAATCCACAGATGGGGTGGGGAGTGGCTTAGTTCACAATGACACTGAGCGATACTTCAGACTCCTTCCTTCTTGTTCAATTCTCACGGCCGAGTTGCATGCTATTAGGGAAGCCTTGAGGATTATCCAGAATTCCTCCTTTCCCCGATGGCTAATATGTTGTGACTCACTAGGAGCACTCCGGAGCTTGGAACATGACACTTCTCACATACCCTTGGTGTCAGGCATACTACTGGTCCTTCAAGAATTGCTCTCGCGACATGTTACTGTTGATTTCCTCTGGATCCCTAGCCACGTAGGCATTAAAGGAAACGAGCGCGCCGATGTTCTTGCAGTCCGGGGTTCCTCATCTGGCACTCCGATTCCCAAAACATTCTGCTACAAAGATATCTGCAGGGACATTTCGACAAAGGTTAGAGCCAAAATCCAATCTAATTGGGATCTGGGAGCCACAAACGGTAACAAATTGTGGACTGTAAAACGAGAATTCTTTTCTGGTTCGCTTTCCACCCTCTCCAACAGATCTGACTGCGTTAAATGGCACCGGCTGAGAATAGGTCACTGTCTTTTTTCTCATGGTCACCTGATGAACAGGGACGTTCCCCCGACGTGCCACAGATGCGATGTTCCAATCACAGTTAGACACATCCTCTTGGAGTGCGATGAACTAAACGCCCTCAGAGCCTCCCATCATCTCGGTGGGAATCTGGAGGAGATTCTGTCGGTAAACAATTTTGGACACCTGAAGAATTTCCTTAAATCCCTGAACCTTTTCTACAAGATTTGACACAATTCTCATACCATACTTGTCCCAACTAGTCATTAATTATACCTCTTTTATTTATTTATTTATTTTTATTTCTACACCGTCTTCTCAATATACAACTTTCTGTCTATACTATCCACACGTTTTATTCTATGTCTCGTCTATATACATATACCACTGTTTTATTTATACAACTATCTGTCATGTTTTGTTTGTTCTCAGCACGTTCGTCGATTCAAGCGTTCCATATACACTCGTATTATTCCAGTCAGTAGTTTTATATGATCATCCTCCACATCTGGTTCTTGTATGTTCCCTAACATACTTCTAACGAGAATGGCCGCGAAATGACCTTAGATGTCGGGTCGGCCTTACATCCGAATTCTCTCTCTCTCTCTAAAAATAAAAACAAATATAATGGAATAAAAATTAATTTATTAGGAAAATTAATAAACAATTCTAGTATAGTCCGTTTCAAGATATTTCGTTGCCCTTCGGCAAAATGTTAATTGCTCCAATAAATCTCAATAAAAATATTTCTAGTTTCTTAATAAGACGCCAGAGCCGGAGTGATTTAACCTCTGAATAATTTCAGGAAAAATAAAATCTTGTTAAATTATGATTAAATTATTATTATTTTTATTATTATTCTGCTCATCCTTACTGTAGTATCTCAGCTCATGCTGGTCGATATTCCAATGCAAACAAAATGTATCACATACATATTCCTTTTTAAAATTAATGTTTTTAATATTTCTAGAAGATCACGTGTTTTATATGTATTTTCGAAGTATATATCGTTTTTTAACATATAATTATAAATTTTCAATTTAGTGTTATTTGCATAGGAACTTTATTTTTTGGCGGTTATGATAACTAGTATTGTCCATTACAATTACGCTTTCCTTAGACACACTGGGCAAAAGGCTATTTATAAACCAATCTTCAAAAAGTTCTGCTGTTATGTCGTCCTGGTAGTCCAAAGATGAATGTATAATATTTTTGGAGGATAACCGTAAACAATTTGGAACCCATCCATCTTCGGAACCAGCATGTAAAATTGTAATTTTTTTCTTTGTTTCGCTGTGGCTTTGGTTTGGCATTTTCTTGATGTATCTACCCATCCTTTTCTGACGTCTCGTATGTGGAACCATGTTTCATCAAGGTAGATAATGGGACGATTTTCTAATCTGTAATTTTTTATAAAGTTTAATTAGTCAAACCGGCATCGTCGCAATCATTGTGATTCCATTAATATTGTCTTTTATTAATAGTCCGATATGCAAAACCCATTAGAGATAATATTCTCCGGAGGCTAGTTCTGCTACAAACAAGTTGGTTTCATCTTTCCTTAGTCGCTGTTACAATCAATGCAATGCAGGCACAGTTTGCTCTGCTCTTCATACATAGCATAAATTTTGCTTCGTATTAAGTGTTTGTCGCTTTCGTCAACACATTTGCTTTTACCAGAATCACTACGGACTTTTTTGGCTTTAATTGGCCTCGTCACAATATCTTTAGCTGTAGACAACGGAGTTTTTGTTAACGAAGACTTTTCTGCCGCGACTGCATTTACATTAAGCCCCATATATATAATGTTTTCTTTTAAAATTAACACTACCGGAGGCTCAATGATCCTTATCTCCAACGATCCAAGAACGCCACATTTTTAGCACGTTTGGAATAACAAAAAATACGATCGAAATTATCGAACTGCACTGTTTAAGAAAAGAATGCGAACTAAACTAAAATATTTCGAAACTACTAAATCAGATATAAAATTTATTTTATCTTTTTACCTGTTATTTTATTAGGGTCGGCCCTATTTACGTTTCTTGCAACTTTGCCGGGTTTCGTTACGCCAGTGGTTGTTAAGAGTTTATTGCAGCGAATCCAAGTACTATACAACCATAATTTAAGTATTAAATAACTATAAATCCATATTAATAGTAAATACATCAATAAAAAAGATCAATGTTCCACAAAAATGTTCGGACATTAATAAGTATCAACAAAAAAATTCACTGTATACCGTTTTTAAATTATCTGAAAATTTAGTTTCCCTTTCAACACTCTGTATCTTTTTAATAACGTAACATTTGCCAACTCTACTGTTTGATCAACTATTTTGATCTCTACTATCACCAGTTGCTCTATGGCAGATGAGTTATGGGACACCCTGTAATAGCTCTTATTTAATAACCCTTTACTTTCTTGTTCCTTTTTTACTTAGTTTTGATATAACATCGATTTTAAATGTTCTTATAGGTATGTTAACGGTACTTAACCTACAATAATTGAGATTTACTGTATAGTTGTTATAGTTTGTTATAGTATTTTTGCAAAGCAGTGAATATTTTTTTTAATAGTTGAATATAAACTGACATGTTCACTCCTTTAATTAACTTAAAATATACTACTGGATTATTAAAATTTTTGAGTTAATTATAGCGTAAACGTGCATACATTAACCTTTAAATAGTTTATATGTTAATAGCTGTATTCATTCGACATGTGTTATCAAAAAAATAGATGAAAAAGGAACTTTTTTCAGGACCTTCATTTAATGTTATTGATGTGAATGCGGAAAAGAACAAAAAATTCAACGGCCTGATTAGTATGTATGTACGTGGTAAAATCATCGTTAAACCAATTTAAAGGTTAAAGTTTTTGGGAATTTTGTCTGACATTGGGTATCGATATCGTGTTTTTGGTTTCTAATTTGGTTGTATTTAATATGTACAGTGGGAGACAAAAGTATTGGGATGGTACATCTTGTTTTAAATAAAAATATATATTTTCAAAATACAAACGTAAAAAAATTATATGTATATATGTTATTTTATGCCTCCAACCAAAATCTACATTGTATACAAAAAAAATGTTAAAATATACAAAATTAATATTTTGTAGGAAGCCCTTTTCTATTGATAACTTCTCTTAGATGATTTGGCATGGAGTGAACTAGTTTTTGAGTAATTTCTTGCCCTAACGACGTTCATTCTCATAAAATAATTTCCTTCAATTGACATTTGCTTGAAGTGTGATGTTTTCTGATCGGTTTTTCTATTTCATTCCACAAATTTTCTATAGGATTCAGGTCTGGTGATTGAGGAAGGGTGTTTAACTGATGTGGCACGTTATAAGCTATCCACTATTTTACTACATAAGCTGTATGTTTGGATCGTTATCTTGTTGAAAATGGAAACTGTTGGCAATATTCAGCTTTTCAGCACTTTTTCGTAGATTGTTTTTTAAAATATTTAAATAAACGGTTTTGTTCATTAATTCATCAATGAAGACAATATTTCTAACGCCTCCTGCAGCCATATATCCCCACACTAGGATACTTCCACCTCCATTCTTAACTGTTTGATGTAAATTATTTAAAACTTTAAAATTGTAAAAACTCAAGTTCTGTGTTTTGCTTCCTCCAGACAAGAGATCGCCCATCTGAATGAAAGATATTGTATTTACTTTCGTCTGAAAATATTACTGTCTCCCAAAACTTGTTAGTTTTATCAACATACTGGTTTGCGAACTGCAAGCGTTTTATTTTAGCTGACTTTGTTAATGTACGGTTTCTTTCTGGCAACCAGCTCGATGCACTCTATAACCAGCACGATGCAGAACTCTCCGTACGTTTTAGCTCTCCTTTACGTTTTAGCGCTAATATCTTTATTATCCTGTTCGCTAATCATTAAAGTAATTTCCGACGCTGAGGTATGAGGATCCTTTTTAATTTGTCTAATGATTTTTCTTCTTTCCAATTCTGTAAGTTTAGATGGTTCGTGTCATATTTTGAAAATTGTGGCTATTGTTTAACTTTTGTAACTTTTGTAACGATTTTTTCTCACTACGTTCGCAATTTCAGAATATGATTTACCGTCACGATGTAGACTAACTATTGTTTTATCAACATTTGAAAAAGTTAATAATAATGATAATGCTAAGCTCTACAGGCCCAGTGGCCTTTGTCTTCGAGTTATTTCACTCTTCTTATCCATCTTTTTCGGTCCAAAACATCATTTTTCTAATCCCTGACTCCTACTTTCCTCAAATCATTTATCACCTCATTCAGCCATTTCTTCCTCGGTCATCCTTTTTTTCTCTTTCCCCCTTCACCTCTCATCAGTATTACTTTAACCCATCTCCCAACGGGCATCCTCACTATGTGCCCCAGCTATCTGCGATCTCGTCACCTGAACAATGTTTGTTTTTTTGTACAGTTTTTCTATTTTTCTATTTGTTCTTCTAAAATCGTTCTGAACTTTAATTCCTCCAAAAATCCTCCTTAATAATTTACATTTCCAGACTTCCAGCTTACTTTCTTCCTTCTTCGCCATTTTCCATGGCTCGCACGCATAGGTAACCGGGGGCCTTAGTATTGTTTGCTACACTCTTACTTTTGCTGCTCTTGTTATATTATTTGAACAGTGAACTCCTGAGACATTGCTCCATCGACTATAACTTTATTTTCTGTTCTCCTGACAGTCATCTTCACCTACTTTCTCAACTTTTTGTGTACACCCAACTGTCTCATTGCTTGGAACACCTGTTCCCCGCTGATGGAGTCATTTACTTGCCGATAATCTATGAACAGCAAATTTAAGCTTAAATTTTGTTTGTAAATATTCTGTTAGATCTATTTCATGATCAATATTTGGTCGATTGTTGATCTTCTTGCCCTGAACCCTCGTTTGGTATTCCTCTACTTGTTCATTATGGTATTTTTCTAGTTGATCTTTAATCATCTTTACTATCACTTTGTAAGTCACGTCTGGCAGACATATCCTCGGTAGTTATTGCACTCTTCCTACTCTCCTTTTTTGTAAGAGCGCTTTATTCCATTTCTTTGAGATAAAACCACTTTCAAAATATATATCACCACCATTTCCAAAAGTTATTCAAGATCAAAGTTGAGTTCATGGTCAATTTAATGATTTTTTTTATTTTCGTTACAAAATTATTAGTTAAAAGAAAAATAATTCGCATCAATAATAGTCTGTTATTAACTAAGTTGATTACTATAAAAAGGGCTACCTAAATTTTGCAGCTTGTGTTCTAAAGAAAATATATCAGAATAAAAAAGTTCTATATTTGACAGTATACAAATTTAGACACAATGCACTAAGCTTTATGTTTTTAGAAAAATACTCAGTAAGTCAGTAATAGTCAGTAAGCTATAATTATGCGATTCATAAAAAATAATTGTTTTTATAGTATCCTAGTTTGAATTTGGTGTGCAAGCAGGCATATTGATCATGAACTCAACTTTGACCATAAATAACTTTTGAATAAGTAATTTTATCGTAAATTGGTAAGAGAGCTTTTCTGTAGAGCGTTCAGTTTCGTATAAAAGTGTGTATTGGGTATTGCTGTATTTTTTTTTATTTTACAGACTGACCAAAATTCCTTTATCAGATGCAAATTATAATAAGGAACTAAACACCAAACAAATTGCGCTCAACAATGGTTTTTCGAAGAGAATAATAGATCAAATTTTGAAAAGAAAACTCCAAAAATACTGTCTGTAAAATATATCCATAAAAGAATAAAACCAACTCAAAAGAAAACTGCAAAGCAGAAACAAACTCAAAATATAAATCCGTGGTATATCAACTATATTATGGATCATGTTCGAAAACGTATATAGAACTAACAGGCATATCTTTCAAGAAAATAATAAAAGAACATGAAAGAAGTTTTTTCAATCAGAAACATAATTTCAGTTATGCATCAATCTGTTAAACGAAAACCATCGTTTTAACAGTGATTTCAAAATACTGGATGTACAAAACAAAATAAAAGAACTAAATCATCTGGAGGGTTTAGAAATAAACTGTCTCAAAGGTACGAAAACACATCTGAATGACCAAAGACAAGAAATAGCGTCTGGGTAGATTCCGTAAAAAATATATATTTTATTGTAGAAGCTTTTTGTTTTTATAGCCATTCCAAACATAGAAAATATTAATTTCTGACGAAGCTGCAGTGTCAACGCGTCATACATTAAGAATAAAGTGGAGATAAAGTCGAAATAAACGTAAAAAAACATACCTTGTTTCTCTTAAAAGTTATAAAATGAGAGTGTGCGTCAGAGAGAGACAAAAAATGAAAAAGGGAGAAAAAGAATAACCATCGAACAACTGTTTTCTGATTTACCGTTAGCTGGATAGGGGACCAGAGTCGCTGTACAGTCTAGAGAGGATCACATTTGGCCAACAGCTTCCGGTTTACATCCCGGAGGGGATGTAAAACCCATTAGAGAGGGTGAATCGACAGCGTCGGCCCGAGGGTTTCCCTTCGCTATTGAATAACGTACACACAGTGATAAAATTATGTGGAGAATTAGATCGACTAAGTGATGGGGTCTGAACATAAAATTTATAAGCGTCCAATCTGTTGTTTCTATACGTAGTGTTACATCTATAAGATATATGTAGGAAGTTTATTATATTGAGTAAAAATAAATGAACTTTGATATGATCGAAAACAAAAAGTACAAATATGATCGTAAACAAAGCTAGTATACCTTCTTCAGGTGTACGAGCTGTTTAGTCCCTAATATTATGTATATTCTAGTCTTATTCCCCCTTTACCATATAGTGGCGTAGGGTACAGTTATGTTTTCATTTTTAAATTATATCGATGTCTGTAAACACTTCCTCCATTCTTTTCTGTCATTTGCCAGCCTTCCGAAGTCCGTCCTTTCTAATCCTTTTCTCTCTACTAGATTTTCTATTACTTTGTCATTCTGTGTATATCCCTCCTGTTTCTTTCTATTTTTATTTCCCATAGTCAATTCTTCTATTGGAACCTTCAATGAGAATCACTAACTTCGAAGAGATTTCCCACTAAATACCAAATCACGTTTCGATAACCATGTTAGCATCATCAGGAAATTATTTAATTTAATTCTAAAACTAAACTATGTTTTATTTATCTGATAACCCTACCTAATGAAGCGTGTAAAAAGCATGAAGCGTAAAGTTTACTGGGTCTTACATTAATAATTGAAAAAGTTGACTCATGTCAGTGTCACTCAAAGTCCCGGTTCATGGTTTTCTTACATTTTTCTATTTTAATGCTTACACATGCATCCAAAAAAAAATCCCTATTATTGTTTAACCTTTTAACCAGTCTTAAATTACTAATATCTATATTGTGATCATGTTCGATTGCATGTTGGACAAAACAAGATTTTTCATTTCACTCAGTTCTAATGTGGCCAATGTGTTCTTTATATCCCGTTAATATGGGTCTTTTTGTTTGCCCAATATACCTTCGATCACAATATTGACAACTAATTTCGTAAATCCCCGATTTTTCATGTTGATTTACTTTACCCTTGGATTAACCAGTACTTCTTTTAATTTATTATATGGTTTGTACACAACCTTAATGTCCATTTTTTTCAAAATTTTGTCTAGCCCTTGTGTTAATTGGACATCAAACGGTATTACCATGAATTTATTTTTGTTCTGATCCTGAAATCGAAGATTCTTTCAATAATTTTCTAAACTTTTGTTTTCTAATGAATTTATCTATAATCTTATAACCGTTAACTTCGGATATCTCCCTAATTAATTTTAATTCTTTGTTATAATTATCTTTGTTTAATGGAAAATTGATTAATCTATTTGCAATAAAATTTAAACTAGCCATCTTATTTTGGAAACTGATTCGAATCGTTAGGAATGCGTCTCGAAGTGGTGGTGTTTTTTTTCTAAAAATATCAACATCTCACCTATTTTTTTTTATTTTGAATGCATGCGTGAATACTATTTTTGAATTTACTCTTTAAGTTTTGAATCAAAAATTGAAAAAACGTGCTACACATATCTTAACAATACCTTCGGAAAGTAACTGAATTCATCAAATTTGCTCATGAATAAGTAGCCTAAGAACGGTGATAGAGGATTACCCATTCCCATTCCTGCTTGTTCATAAAACCTGTTATAAAGCTGAAAACAATTGTGCTTCATACTCAATTTTGTTAAGGAGATGTACTCAGAAACAATTTTGTTATTGAAACCGTTTAACTTGAGCAACTCCCTCAGGTATTTCAAGGTATGTGGAATCGGGACAGTCGGAAACAACGATGATACGTCAGATGAAATCAAGATCTCACCTTCCTGTATATGTTTGTTTTTGACTTCTATGAATTTTGTTGAGTTTATCACAGAACAGGAAGGTAGTTGGTTTGGTAGATTTTTAAATTCCTTTGTTAACAATTTTGCCAAGTTATATGTTGGAGAATCCATGGCCGATACAATTGGTCTCATTCATTTTCCTGGTTTATGAATTTTTGGTAGAGCATACAATCTTGGCACCTTTGGATTAAAAATATGTAGTTTGCTTTTCAGAGAAAGAGAAATAACGTTGTTGCAAGATTTCAATGTATCTCTGACTTCATTATCCATTTTTGACAATGGATTTCTAGGTAATCGTTTATATGGACGGTTTTGAATTAATGTTTTAAGGCGTTCAAAGTAATCAGATTTGTCCATTATTACAACCTTATTTCCCTTATCAGCTTTTAAATAAAAACAATTTTTCTCTCGTAGACGCTTGAGAATCGGATATCTTTTGGAGCATTTTGACTTTTATTTGATTTTTTTTGCAATTTTGCCTTTACATGACTCTCTGACGAAAGCTTTGGAAGACTCCGGTAAGTGTTTAATACCAGTTTCAATATCGACTACCATATCCTCCAAAGCACTACGGGATCCTGGCAAAGTAAAATTGAGGCCTTTATTTCAGAGATCTAGTTCTGGATTGTCGAAAGTCTGTGTTGAAAGATTTTCTACTATACCTTGACCGAATGTTGATGATCTTCTCTGGAATATGTTCTTTCGACCGCTCAATTTTGAGGTTTTTGAATTGTTTATTTAAAGATGACATTTTTAAAATAAATTTACTATTTACTGCGGTAAACATATTCCTTTGGAGAGTGCATCAACATTCATGTTCTATATTAGTTAATTTTAAAGTTAATTTCTTCTACATATTATACGCCTGAATTTTAAACATACTGCTTTTACTGTGTAAATGTTTGGTTTCTAAATCAAGCCATTTTTGTGTTACAAAATTAGTTATTTTAGAAGATTTTCACATATTTTGGAAGATTTTGAAATATTAACTTTAATAAAATTGGGAAATATTTTATTATTGTTTAAGAAACCAAATATCTGCTCCAATAAGCCTAATTTTAATAGTGTACTTACGATGAAGATTTAGTTCCGTATAGCCATCGTATATCAATTCTTCTATTGGAACTTTCGAATCCTTAGGAATGTGAAATGAAGGGAGAAATGAAAAATCTTATGTTGCCCAACATGCAATCGAACATGACCACAATAGAGATATTTGTAATTTAAGACTGGTGAAAATAATGTATGGATGTATATGAAAGCATTCATATAGAAAAATATTAAAAAAATCATAAACCGGGATAAAGGACCTATTCCGTTTTTTCAATTATTAATGTAAGGCCCAGTAAACTTCACGGCTCATGATTTTTACACACTTCATTAGGTAGGGTTATCATATAAATAGAATATAGTTTAGTTTTAGAATTAGATTAAATCATCTCCTGATGGCGCTAACATGGTTAGCGAAACTTGCGTCGAGAAGTTTAAAAAAGTGATTTGATGTTTAGTGGTAAATCTCTTCGAGTTTAGTTTCCAATATTCGTCTTACTGGTTCAGTTTCTCTCATTCGCTGCAGATATCTTTACCAACTCAACTGTCTCTTTTCTAGATAGTGTATTGTAAATTGTATTTATAGGTTATCTCGTATGTGTGTGTTTCTAATTATATCTATCTTTGTCACTCTCCTTACTCTTCTCAGGTTTTTCATTCTATCGTCTGTATTTTATTTGTCTCTGCTTCCGTCAGTATCCAGTCAGTATTCAGATCTATACGTTAGCACTAGTCTATATATTGTTTTAAATACTCTTAATTTTGTCTCTCTGTTTATTTCCTTGTTGCTAATACAGTTTTTGCACATCGTATTGTATAGTGTTTTTTCTATTCTTTATGTGATATCAAATTCTTGTAATGTCAAGCCTAGGTATTGAAGTATACTCACTTGGTCTATTCTAATTCCATCTAATTCTATGCTTCGTTCTTTCACTTCGTCTCCTATCATCATAACTTTAGTTTTGCTCTTGTTGATTTTCGTTTCGTTCTTTTCCAGAACTTTGTTAATTACTTGCGATGAGGGTTACATAGGCAGCAAAAGTTCCTTCCGATATTTCAGTTATTTGAAAGTTCCTGTACCCCACTGCTAGTTTTTTTACTTTTCCGGTGTGCATTCTTTAGCGACTTCATCCATAAATGTTACGAACAGCAGTGGGCTCAGACATACTCCTTGTCTTAGTCCTCCTTTTTTCTTGTATGTCTCAGATCTCATATTAATGCTAATAATTGAGCTAAATTGCTAATTTACTAATAAGGAAAACACCAGTTCCTTATAGATTTTTTCTATTATCCGCAATGTTTTACTATCAACACCCCTTTCTCGTAATATCTCCCATACTTAGGTCCCATAATATTAAGAATGGTAAAAACTGCTAACAGATGAAAACTAGCACGAAACAGTTTCTAGTCCAGACAACATTGAGCATAGAGGTCACCAAGTTAAGGACTGGTAACATTATCTCCAAGGTTTAGAAAAAACAGCTGATGATTTCGATTCAGATTCAGTTCAGAATGTGAGGGAAGTTGTTCTATTTTAACATAATAGTTTTGTTTTAAATACATGCATTTAAAGAGAATATACAAACGAAAAAACTGAACAAACAGATGTGTCTGTATGTCAACCCTAATACATTCTGATTTTAGACATTGAATTCTGATATTCCCTGTTGTGATAATGACGTGTCATTATCGTCATAAAACCCTATACATAGTGTTACAGACCCCTCAGGCGGAAGTAGCAATTAGATTGGTACTCGGCGAGCTTGAAAAATCACAATAGCTGGACAAAGAAACAACCAGGAAAAAAAATAACCGGATGGTGGTAGTTTAAGGTCCCTTTAAATTTACCTGTTAACATTTTTGACCCAGACATTTGGACATCGCAAATAATGAACTATTTGTCGAGCTAGAAATATGCGATTAAAAAAAAATCTACTTTTTTGTATGTAAAAAGGGACTTTACTCTTATTTTTTTCCGGAATGTGTATACAATAATTTCTAATCTATCATTCAATGTTTTTTCCGGTGACAATAATTGTTTGTAAAGGGGGTGACGCACAAACCAAACATTGATAACAATGAAGAATTCAGATGCATCCAATAAAGGAAAATAAGCCTTCGATAGAAAGTATGATAATATTTTAATAATTTTCTTATTGTAAACATTGCTAGGTTAGGTACGGTGTTCAAACAAAATCAGTTTACTGTTCTAAGTTAAACAAATGAGGCAATATTCGAAGAAATACACGAAACAATAGAACAATATAACGTTATTCCATGGTCGCCTTTTTTTTTATTGGTTTTTTTTGTTCTCTATGTTAACCGTTTGAAGCACTTTTTGTTTAACGTATAATTCTAATTTTAAAATCTAATGGCACTTTGTTGATATATTGCAGCAGGTAATTCAGTAGTTTTGTGCATTTAAGGAGTCATGAATGTCAATTACGTATTAAACAAAATCTATTTCTTCCTGTTTCTTGTCCATTTTTGAGAGCTGTCTTCTTTGGCCATTTCTTCACCTTGGCCACTGTTGTTTTTGTGATTTAAAATGTTTGTTATATTTTATTCATGCCTTCGTGTATGTAGTAACTCAATTTACTTATCGAAAAATGTACCTGAAGGATTAATATCGATGAGCATGTTATATCTGAAATGTTTGGAAATAATGAGTGGACTAAAAAGATAGTACTATTACTAGTTTAGTAATAAACTTGTAGCTTTTTAATGTTTCAGATATTTATTATAGATTTTGCTCTACATATGTTTCGCCTTATTAGGGCTTCCTCAAGAGTAGCTTGAGCTAATACTCATACTTCAGTATTCTGGCACTAGAACTACGAATTTTTAAAAAGTCCTGGTTTCTGTGAGATGCATCTTGTATACCAAGAGATCAAAAATATTTTAGAATAATGTAAAAATATGCAAAAATATGGGGTCTTCTATCTTTTAGTCTTAGACCTTATATAAAATCACTAGTCGTTAGCCGCCGGCTCCGCTGGACGTAAATAAGTATTTGCCAAAGAAACAAATTGTAAAATATATTGAAAAGATAATTTTTTTAATACAGTACAAGCAAAATGAGACATTAACAAATTTAATATTTTCTGAGGTAAATGTTTATTTTAAAACTAATTAATTAGCAACAAAGAAACTTTGAAAATATAGCAGAACATTTTACGATATTGGTTACTATAAGGCCAGTATAACGCAAGTTTTCTTTTCCGATTTCTATGTTAATAATGAATAAGAATTGTCCCGACAAACAATTCTTCGGCGGAAGTAGACTAATGATGAACTATGAATTCAAAACTCAAAACGTTTTCGTTCAATGTAAGCTTTTTTTATTTTAACAAAGATAATATTGATTATTTTAAAAATTATTACATTATTTTTACAATAAAAAAATTCTTAAACACTTTCTATTTAGTTATTTTCCATTAATAACAATTTGTAATTCATAGAAGTACGGCGTTTGTAATTTTATATTCATAGCAAACTTATTACTTAGTATATTTTCATTAAATATATATGACCTGTTCCAATTATCCTGTCAATAAATATTGTAAAAATATGAAGTGCATAATTCATATGTTTTGCGGTGATAGTAAAAATAAATACTTCATTATTTTTTGGATGAACATTTTAGTTTTTATTATTAAAGTATCTATCGACTGAGTTTTTGTTTATTTACTGGTTCAGTCGTCTTTATTTCTAACAATATTTATTAAAACGATTAAAACTGTAAAATCAAATAGTCAAGACTTCTTTATAAACGACGTTTTTTGTGTTCTTATCTGGCTGAAGAATGACCAGGTTATCAGTAGAACTGATAACTGATTAAACTGATTGAGCGTGCACCATAAAACTGACCATGAGAAAAGCAATCATTTCTTAAATCAACATGCATATGCATGCATATCTTTGAGACCATAAACTTGATGACTTAAGACAGGCCTTAACTTTATCTGCACGTGTTCCTCGTGATATAACAGGTAAGATCTGTTTAAAGTCACCAGTCAAGCGAACAGTACTCCACTAAGTCCGTTGCAACCTCTATGTGAATCGTCACAATTTTGAAAGGAATAAATAATCCACCAATTGAAATATTTTCTACGGACATTTGCAGGCACTATAAAAAGACCCACTAAAACGACAGATACTATTTTCTGTCTAGGAGACACAAACGATGTTCTCGCTTAAGAATGTACTATAATCAATGCAAAAAAAAAAAAAAAGCTAAATTAAAAGCTAAAGAAATGAGTAAAAATTAACCGGCTAATACAATTAAAAATTAGACATGGCTATCAGAGTTTTCTTAATTTTCTTAATATTAATATGAATTATCATGCGTGAATTAATTCTTTAATTTCTCTTTCTACCCTATTTAGAAATTTATTTTTGCACATTTCTTGATTAATCTTGATTAATTTTCATGAAGCAAAAGAAGAATTCCTGTCAAGTTTCAAGTCTGTAGAACTTACAGTTAGAAAGCGGGTTTATTTGTACATTTTACATCCCCCGGCGGATTTTCACCCGTCTTTGTTCAATGTCTGTAGAGTATAAGGAATATTTCTGCCAATTTTTAAGTTTGTAGGGAGGACAGTTACAGCTGACAGTTAAAAAAACGGATTTTTTTTGTATTTACCACCCCCGCAACCTCCCTTCGGAGTTGACTTTCGCAAAATTCGCCGTTCTTAGCTGATCTCTACGTAGCAAAAGGAACTTGCCTGCTAAATTATAAGTCTATAGGTCTTATAGTTTCGGAGATTTCGTGATGAGTCAGTGAGTCAGTTGTATTTCTCCTTTATATGTATATAGATTATGTTTTCTACAGTAAATGCTTGGTGAATCGTAGCGTAATAATTTGCTTGTTCCCAATGCAAAACTCATGACTGAATAATTTCTCCTAACTACTAAAATATTAGGTTGTTAAGAAAGTTATTGCTGTTTTTAACCATAAAATTGAAATGCACATGTCTCAGTTCGAACAAAACTTTATTAATCAAAATAAAAACCATCAAAATCAACACACTTTTGCCAACGAGAAACCGGTTTATTTATACCGGTTGCGTAAAATCCTGGAACCGTGGAGGCGACGAAGTCGTTAAAGGCAGTTTGCTGAATCCTCTTTTTTATTTTTAAAGCATTTCTCACGCAGGAAGTTGTCGAGATACTTCAAAAAGTGGTAGTCGATAGGCAAGAGGTCAGGCAAGTATGGTGGATGGTCGAGCATTTCGTAACCCAACTCATACAGCTTTTGTCGCGTGATTATTGAGACGTGTGGCCGATCGTTGTCACGGAGGAGAGTTGACACATTCCTGTTGACCAACGCCGGGCACATGTGCCGCAGTTTTTGTTTGCTGGCAGAAATCGTTTCGTCCCGGTTCACGAATCAGTCTTGTGATGAATCAGACCGGCCGAAGGGTACCAAACAGTCACCATGACCTTATTTTGATTCATTCTCGGCTTTGGGAAGTGTTGTGGAGCTTCGTCGGTCCAACCACTGTGTCGATCGTCGCCGATTGCTATAAACAATCCACCTTTCATCGCACGTCACAATCCGTTCGAAAATCGGATCGTTTTTATTGCGCAAAAAAAGGGCAGAAGACAATTCAAAACGACGATTTTTTTAATTTTCATTCAATTCGTGCGGTGCCCATTTATCGAGCTTTTTTGATTTTCCAATCTCCTGCATATGATTAGAAATTGCACTACGCTCATCATTTTCAAGGCTCTCATCACCACAATGAAAATTTTCCATTATTTTTCATTACTTTGATTAGTTATATCTCATCGGTATAATCGGTTATAACGCATCGGTTATATCTCGAGCTGTTTCGGTCGAATTTGAACTGGAACTGGGAAAGAAAATTGGGCGAATTGAGGCTCTGAAAAATTATTTAGAACAAAGCTAATACCACAGTTAGATACAGTCAAAACTCTCTTTAAAATGATATATAAAGTCAAAGCAATTTAATACAATTTATTTAAAAATACGGCATTTAAAATTAAAAGAACATAAACCGCAATAAATTTTTTAACAACCTAATAATACTGACTCAGTGCAATTACTGCTGGTGGGTTTATAATAAATTAAACTTCAACGCATGCGCTCTAAACAAGGATAATTTTTTTTATGTGAACAGTAACATTTTCATTGTTCAGATTATTTCCTCTATAATTTTGTTCCGGTAGGGTATTCTATGAATGTTTTCTTCATGAGAAAAAATATGTGATAAAAGCAACGGTGCTCTAATAGTGGTTTTTAAAATGAATTCTTATTTTCCAAAATTTTTATCCCATCGTAGTAAAAGCAAGTAATTCAGTGGTAATAGTTTTTCTGTTTGTTGTTCTTCGTAAAGGTCATGGCGACCTTTGCGGTCAGATCTGAATATTTAAAATAATAATTAATAATAATGGTTGTATCTTAATATTTATCTGTGTAATTGTTTCTTTGAAAAATAAGCAGCTGCATTTTTTGCTAGTTAAAATCAAAATGTTTTACTTTACTAAATACTTTACTAATTTACTAATTAATAATTAGTTTATAGTAAATAATATATAGTATTAGTAAATAATTTACTAATTACTTTACTAAATAATCTATCTAAATAATTGACATTATACAGTGTAATGTGTAAAGTAAAATAATGTCAATTTTGCGAAGAGATGAAAAATCATTTGAAAAATGTTAATGTTATATGATTAATGCCATTTGTTTGGCGTTACCAATGTCATATAACGTCTATAGCGCTTTCGAGGGTAAAGGTACGCCATCAAAGGCCAGATCGTTATTAATTGTCATTATGTAAAAAACATAATTTTTCAATAATTTGAATATTTCGAATTATGTAACAGAAAAAGACCTTTTGCGGGGAAATTTAGTAAACTTCTTTCTTTTGAAGTAAATGGCTGCTGGAAGTTATCGATTGTTGGCTGAAGTTTCCGATGAACAACTCAAAAAACTTGTAAAAGATGGTTTAAATTCTTTAAAAGTGGTAACTTTGATATAAAAGACAAAGAACGTCTAGGATAGCCGAAAACGTTTGAAGATGCAGCTTTGCAAGAATTATTGGATGAAGACTCAACTCATGCGTTAGAACTATTGGCAGAAGCATTGAATGTTGCCCTATCCACTATTTTCGACCGTCTACACACATTGGGACAGATTCAGAACGAAGGAAAATGTGTTCCATATGAATTGAGGGAAAGAGACATTGAAAGGCGAAAAACCACTTGTGAAATTTTGAAATTGACATGTGATGAAAAGAGGATCTATTTTGACAATTCAAAGCGCAAAAAATCATGGGTAGACCCAGGCCAGTCTTCAACATTACAATCAATGCGCGATATACATGGAAAGAAGGCTTTGCTGTGTATTTGGTGCGGCAGTAGGGGAGCTGTGTATTACGAACTTTTGAAATCTGGTGAAACGATTACTGGTGATCGATACCGACAACAATTGATAATTGAATCGAGCATTGAAGGAAAAACGACCTTCTATATCTACGAAATACGATAGAGTCTTTTTTCAATATGACAGTGCTGAGCCCCAAGTTGCAAAATGTGTAAAAAACCATTTGGAAAACGTTAAATTGGAACATCCCGCTCCAACCGCCCTATTCACCGGACTTAGCCCTTTCGGACTACCACTTATTTCGATCGATGCAAAACGGATCTTCAGAACAACACTTACATTCTTAAGAAGAGTGAAAATTGACTTGATGAATCGTTGGTCTCAAAAAACAAACGTTCTTTTGGCGCGGAATCCATTATTTGACAGAAAAATAGGAAAAAGTAATAGCTAACGATGGCTTATACTGATTCTCCGAAACACCTATTAACAAATAATTTTTTAAATGTTCAAATATTCACAACATTTCCTTAAGTTTTGACGCAGGCTGTAAAAATACGGAATGTTATCCAGAATTAGCACAACACGATTTTATAATTATGAAAAAGTTCGTCAATTGATTGATGAATTCTTCTCTTGGAATTTTCTCTCGAAGAGATTTAACACTAAACACCAAATAACGTTTTTAAACTTTCCGACCTCCATTTCGCTAACCATGTTAGCATCATCAGGAGATGATTTAATCTGATTAATTAAATTAAGATTCCTCCTATGGTATCCATGTTAGATGAGTTTCTTCAACAACGTTGGATGGAACTATCCAGCTGTAGCGAACTGTGCTTTAATGCATTTTTATATAAATGCCTATTGCCGAGAGGTATCTGGGATAATGTGGTTGGCACAACTTTTAAAACTAGAAGAAATTTACTACTAAAAAAATTGAGCCGGTATCATTTTTCTAAACTTGTCGACCTTATTAGCAAATCATATCTTGCGTGCATCTTGCGAAACGCGCGTCGGAAAGTTAAACAAACTGATAATAAGGTTCGAATAGAAAAATTGACCCACTAATACTTTTTTTTGTTTCTCAGTGTATATTAAAACATTTTTTGCAAGCAAAAAGGGGGATGTTAAGTTTTCCAATAAAACATACAAAATATGCGGAAAGAAAACATCATTCTATGAATGATTTAATATTAGATTAGAGTTCTGTTACAAAAAATAATATCAGTAATAAACTGAATAAAATCACGAGTTAAAATGAGTCGGTTTTCAGATGCAATGACGCTGTTCTGGTGCATACTAATATACTAATGTACAATCCTTTTCCATTTTGGAGGTGCGTTTCGTTTTGGCGATCGTAAATACGGTGGGGACGAGTCGTAAGAAGACTGATTTTCAACCTGCTGACCCAGAAAGTAGAAGATAATTTCACCGGCCACGTTTTCCACATTTTCGTATCGATTCCGTTGGCGGGGAGACCGACAAACGAAAGAAACGTTCCGGCTCACGTGAAAACCTCGATTAGAAACCTGTCCCTCAGTCCGTTCGAATGGAAAGTATCAAGCGGTATCGAGGCAGCATCATCGATACGCTGTTTTAGGATGGGAAAATCGATACAGTCGCCAACTGCATCCACTAAAATTAGAGACTCAGATTTAGATCTGACATTATCAATGGTATTTAGGTAAAATAATTGGTAGTTAATTTCTGTTTTTGTTCTTTACTTGATGTGTGTAGTACTCTGTGTGTATGTTAATATATCGAAAAAAATGCAACTGAATTTTTTTTTATTAGATGAATTTTGTAGTTTTTGTGTACACCAAGACGGAATTACATAACGATAAAATATCTAGAAATTCTACTTATATTTAATAATAATAATAACGCTTTAGTATTTTAACAGGCATATATATATATATATATATATATATATATATATATATATATATATATATATATATATATATATATATATATATATATAAATATATATATATATATATATATATATATATATATATATATATATATATATATATATATATATATAAATATATATATATATATATATATATATATATATATATATATATATATATATATATATATATATATATAATATATATATATATATATATATATATATATATATATATATATATATATATATATATATATATATATATATAAATATATATATATATATATATATATATATATATATATATATATATATATATATATATATATATATATATATATATATATATATATATATATATACGTTGGGTTCCACAATCTTATGTAGAACATACAACAACCTGCGTCTCCGCTTTAATGAGCAATTTTGTTGGTTGATGACTGGAGACGAGTCCCACCCATCCCTTCAACTGGAGGGCATATGTGTCGTCTCTTGATGTTTAGACTCTTCAGGGTACCTACACATGCTCCCTTATCAAGAATAGGGAGACCCTATCCACAGCCACCAACCAATGTTTTCGCCGACTTTCCGTCGGATGGCGTATATATGCAATGTCAGATTTCTTTGGACTGCGTTCAATAAGATAAAAGTAGTTGAGTACCATTATAGACCCAACCATTGGGTTCCACAATCTCATGTAGAACATACAACAACCTGCGTCTCCGCCTTAATGAGCATTTTTGATGGTTGCTGACTGGAGACGAGCCCCACCCATTCCTTCAACTGGAGGGCATTTGTTTCGTCTCTTGATGTTTAGACTCTTCGGGGTACCTACACATGCTCCCCCATCAAGAATAGGGAGACGCTATCCACAGCCAACAACCAATGTTTTCGACGACTTCCCGTCGGATGGGACGTCTTTAAAACAACAGTCCAATAAGACAACAGTAGTTGAGTGTCATCATACACCCAACCGTTGGTTATTCTTATACTTATAACATGGTGATTTTTCTTGTAGTTTTTTGGAATATTTTGGAGAAACTGTTAAAGAGAACCTAACAGGTTTAGCGTGAGTTCAAATCTGATAAATTTCCATTGTTAAACATATTCTACAAAATTCGAAAGCTAAGATGATCTGAGAGATTTCGCAAGATTCTGTTTTGGGATCGTATTTCTCCGAATTCTTTCAGCGACCACTTTGAAAACTGTTAAGATCATGGTCTCGAGAGGTCGTCGATAGAGGAGACCTTGTACCGTTTTCACAACGGGACAAACGATTTTTTTCCGAATAGTTTTAATGGTTTGAGCAATTTGGAAATCCCCATGGCAGATTTATTGCAAATGCATATAGTTTTTCTTTGTTATCCCACTCCACGTTTACTGCTTGACGTATTGGAACAAACTGATTTGTTTTCATTAGTTTAGGATCTAGTTGGCCTAGACATTCTAGTTCACAGTTGGGGACAGAATTTTTAGTATGACTACGGACAGAACTAAAAAATAAGATTAGCTGTGTCAAATAACATACTACCATTTTTGCTAAAAAGAGTTTCTTTAGCACCATTTGGTTCAAACATTTTTTGGATATAAAGCGGGTGATTTTTTAAGTGTGTCCGAACTTTCAAACGAACTGTGAGTTTGCGCGCCTCTAGTGTCAAAATTATTCAGCATAGCCTGGCAAAACATCAGAGTAACGCTTGCAAATTGTCGAAATTTATTATCAAAATCAGAGCGTGTGACTTTTATGGTGCATATAATCGCCCAACCGAGCAATATATTGGCCGAATTATCGACAAATTCCTAACGCATTTCACGCTGCTGGATGTTAAAATAAAAACAAGACAAAAAACCGTTCGTCGAGACTATAAATATCTTAGTCTGGTGCTTTAGAAGATCTAGCCTGTCAAAAAACTGAAGCCGTAAGACCATCCTTTACGAATTTCATTTTTGGCTAAATGCTTACGTTAATAAATAAAATTGCCATATTTGGAGTGAAAATAATCTGCAAATGATCCGCAAATCTCAGTTGCATCCAGCAAAATGTACCATATGGTGCGGATTGTACGCCATTGGACCGTATTTCTTTAAAAGTCAAGCTAGAACGCACGTTACCCTTAATGGGGATTGTTACAGAGCGATAATCAATGATTATTTAATTCCGAATTTAAATTGTATTTATCTAGAGGAGATGTTCCAAAGTTCAACCCCACATCTCAAACAGCGAACGCAACAATCGATTTATTGAGGGAATAATTCGATGAGAAAATTATTTCAAAGAAATGATCTATTAATTGGCCAACAAGGTCATGAGATTATTTTCTTTGGGGTTATTTTCTTTGGTCTGTGCCGATAAACTAGCAATTATTGACGCCTTGGAAGCCAACATAACTCAGACAATTGCGGACATAAGACCCCAATTGCTTGAAAAAGTGATCGGAAATTGGATTGACAGAACGCGCTTTGTCGGAAGTATAGCTCATTTCAAGATATTTAGTTGCCCTTTGGCAAAATGTTAATTGCCCCAATAAATATCAATCAAAATATTCCTAGTTTCTTTAAAGGCGCCAGAGCCGGAGTGCTTTAACTTCTGAATTATTTTAGGAAAAATAAAATATTGTTAAATCATGATTAAATTATTATCACAAACATGATTCATTCATCATCTCAGTCTAGGCTGGTCGTGTTTACAATGCCAATATGAGAAAGCAGTTCAGCTTCTCTCATTCAGCTCAGTACCTTACGAACAATGTGGCAAGTTTGTAAGAGAACTGCTCGTTGTCCTACTGTAGTAATCGATTTTGAAACACCAAGAATTTCCAGGTTTTTGGAAAAGGTTTTGCTTATTAGGCCTTCGGCAGATATAACAAAAAGTAACACCTCTACTTTCTGGAGTTTTCCTTGATTTTTCAGATCAAATGCTAGCTTTTCATATTTCGTGACCTTTTCCATTTTAGTTTTTCTGATGTTGTGAGAGAGTGGTATCGCAATGTCAATTATAAAAGTTCTTCTCTGCTTTTTATTAATTAGAACAATATCCGGCCTATTATAGTCAACTGTCCAATCTGTTGAAATTGGTCTATCCCAGTAAAGAATGGTATCGGCTGACTCAAGTACGGGGGAAGGCGTGTACTTGTAATATGGTGGAGGTATCTTATCAAATAGCGAGTGCTTTAAAGCGATTTGCTGGTGTATAATTTTCGCCAGCTGATTATGCCTGCCTAGGTAAGCATTATGGGCAAGGACTGGACACCCTCCAATAAGGTGTTCAATTGTTTCTCCCACACCGCACTTCCTGCACTTGTCGACAACATCCATGTGTAGTTTATGTCTTTCATAATTTTTTGTCCTTGTTACCTTATCTTGAATAGGTGCCGCGAAGCCTTCTGTTTCTGGATATAATAGTCCATCGATAAGTCACTTTAGAGACAAATGTTTGTCAATGGAGTCATCCTCAAGTGATTTTGGAAATCTCCCATGTAATGTCTGTTATTTTCATTGTTGAACGATATCCTTCAATGCTGTTCTACTATCAACAAGATTTTGTTTATTTACATTCAGTGGAATGAAACCCTGGTCCTTCTTAACAACCAGTTTCATTAGT